>KK113646.1:1978358-2004908 GCA_000611955.2 Stegodyphus mimosarum | reverse complement strand
GAGTGTTCTTTTAGGATTGACGAGTCTATTTTCCTTTCCGCAGGATCTCGAGCCTTCGTCCTTTCCATCACCTTCAACCCCTCTCAGGGATAGCGAAGAAATGTCAACTCTTTACTTTCGGGATGGAGTTCGGAAAATTGACTTTGTCCTTGCCTTTGAAGATTCTGATTACAGGCGTAATGAGTTCAGGAAAATGTTCCAGGAGAATCTCAGGAAAGCCGGATTGGAAATAGAGCTTGAAGACAAATCAGTGAGTAAATATGTGTATATGTATTATATGTGTGTAAACAAAGCACTTTTTGTTGAAGGCATTTAAAACTTTTTAATGTCTCAGGACCATAATTAGTAATTTTTTCCCGCAAGTTCCATCTTTAAGTCATTTTTATGTTGTATTTCAAAGAGTTAAGATTTTTAAAATTGATACACATTTCATTTTTCTTTCATTGCTATTAACTTATGCACCTGTTTAAAATAGTATGTTAAATTTCTTGTTTGAAAATTCTGCTTCCATATATAGTTTCCTCTTATAATTTATGAATTGTGTAAAGAAAGATAGAAAGATACTGTTAGCTATCAATACGTGTTTAATTCTTGAAACATTTTTCTCTCCAAATATTACACATTTGAGCACTTAAATCTTCCAAACGCAATCTGAATATATTGCCTGTAGTATATACGTTTTAGACAAATATTCAATATCTGCTCAGTTTTTCTGGATGTATGTGTCATTTATTACTTCCTTGTACGAAGTAAAATCGAAGTATTGTAATCTCGAAAAATTTTGGGTATCATATTCCAACGAAAATAGTATCAATTTTGACCGCTATCGAATGCAATTTAACGATGTTTTTGTTCGACATCTGTACGTAAGGATAGAATAAAAGACACTTTTCCCCACCAAAAAAATTAAAAAACTGTTTTAAAATAGATTCTGAAGAGATTTTTTCATGGCATCAGTGCATACGTACCTACATATGTATGTAGGTATCTCGCATAACTCATAAACGAGTGGGCTCAGAACGCTGATATTTTGTAAATAAGACTACTATAACATGTAGATGTGCACCTACTATTTTGGTTTCAATCGGCCGCACCAAAAGTATATATATATGTAACGGTGAAACACCGAAATCTGAAGAATGTCGACTTTCACCGGTGAATGTCAACATTCACATAGTCGCTTGGTGTATGTCCGAAATATTTTGCAAATACTCTTATTTCTGACTTACACAGGTAAATGTCGACATTCACCATGTACTAACGGTGAATGTTGAAAATATAAGAATATTATATTTTCTTCTCCATAAATCAGTCGCGAAAAAACGCGCTTGAGACTTAACATAAGAACTTAAGAACATAAGACCTTGAAATGCACAGTACATTCAAAATGAGAAAGGAAAATAATAGAAGTTAAAAACTTACTTAATTAAACAGTACGTTCTAAATGAGAAAATAAAATAATAGTAATAACAAACTTACTAAATTATGTGATTCAAATCTTATTTATTGCAACAGCTTAAACTATTATGACACTTTGAATTGCACAAGAGGCCTTTGCTTTTAAAACTACATTTATGGGAAACAGCCAGTCGCCTCTTTGTCTACTTTTCTCTTTTCGACCTACACCAGAACATATCTGTGATTGTCGACATACACCGGTGAGGGTCCGAATGTACAAGAACTTATTGCAATATTCGATCTTTCACCGACGTATTTGGTGAATGTTGACATTCTCCGGTGAAAGTCGACTTCTCCAATTTCGGTCTTTCACGGTAACATATATACATATAGTCATTCTGTTACTCGACTCAGTGAGCTCAGTTTCTTTATTCTTATATGTTTGTAAATTGTGCATTTTTTGCTTTAAAAATAATTGAATTCTGTTGCTCTTATCTTCTGGTTAAGGTTTGGATGCCTTTAGTTAACCTTCATGTTATAAACTATAGTTTTAGAATTATCAACAATTCAAAAGTTGTTTAAGTGCGGCTAAGCCTATTTTTTTTTTTTTTTTTTTTTTTTTTGGCCATAACAGCATATTTGTTTACATTTGAAACTTAGCAAAATAGTGGGTTTGTTGACAATCTAGAGAAATTAAGCTTCTCAACAACAAAGGTAACGCCTTCTTTTATTATTGTGAATTAAATCATGTTTAATCTGTTCTGGAATTTATTCGAGGAAATACGTGTTTAAGATATACTTCGTAATTTTTAATATAGATATTTTGAGTTTTTATGTATTTTTGCCTTGTCACGAAGTGAGAACTGAATTAATTGAATAAGAAATTCTGAATTGCCTGTGAAAAACTGTTTCTTTTTGTTTGTTTAATTTCTTTTATACATCGTTTCAGATTTATTATAGCATTTGAATGGAACATGTGGCAACGATCAGATAATTCTTCAGATGATATATATAATTTTTGTGCATTCTGATTTATAAAATGAATGAGATGTAACGCTGTTAAGTGGACCTAGCACCAGGTTGTCGCTATGGTAAACAAATATAGTGAACTTCAAAGAGTGCATTTATTCTATTGAGGTTTATGCTTTATCGAAGAAGTAGATTTAATTAAATACAATAAGTTTAAATGAAATGCAAAATGCGTATAATTTAATATTCTGTACAAGGAAGTCATGTGGTGTACACGTTAGATTTTTTATTTTAGCAGCACTATAAGCAGTATGCCATTTATTTACTTGAAGCAGTATGTCTTTTATTTACTTACTATATTTACTACGTATCACAAATGGGTTAACAGTGCAGACAATTTTTATAAATTCAGATTTCCGAGAAAATTACAGCAGAGCAGCTCGTGTGTTCTGTATTCTACCTTTTTGAATCTAGTAAAGAGTAACAATGTTCCAAATCAATCGTAGATATTTATTAGATAAAAATACTTACGATTACAGGGCAACTAAGAAGAAAAGCTTCATTTGGCAGAATTAATATTAAAACTAAGAGAACATTTATAAGAATTCGAAAAGAAGACTTCAATAAAATTGAACCAAGGAATTTGTTAGATTATATATTTATTCTCCAAGCTACTTATCTATTTTAGTTTAAGCTTTTAATTCCCTTTCACGTCAATAGCTTACTGCCGCTATAGGAGGTTTCTTTAAATTGGAAGTTAAGACGCTGATATGTTATACTAAGAATAACTTCGCAAATGGATCAGACTTTTAATCACTAACTTATTTTCCTTTCTCTCATAATCAGTCTAATTCCTTCACTACTTTACTCTCTTTTTCTATCGAAACTGGATTTCCGATTAGCTCTGCTAATTAATGTAGGTGTATAAATGACTAATCGGATAATACGTTGTTAAATCATTAGGTTTACTTCGAAAGAAGGTGCAAGGAAAATGCTCTCGTTCCTAGCCAGGATCTGAACCCCAGATCTTCCAACTATAGCGCTTTCCAAATATACCGCAAAGGCACGCGGTTAAGAAGGAAATAGAGAAAAAAAAAGAACACTTAAAGGCAACTAGGGAGGAGGGGACCCAGTCGCCAAATCCTTGTGGTCACGAATCATTGTTCACCATGTTTTAACAATTCGAACGCCAGTTGTAGAAGCATGAAAAATACGGGATGCCCTCTCCGGGATTTAAATTCGAGACATTCCGATTGTCAACTGGACATACTTTGCAATTACACCTTTAGAAAGCACTCAGTAACAAATCAGAAAAAATCTCACAGTCTCTGATCCAGCAATGGGTTTTAAATTCGTAGAAAGACTATACAAAAAATCTCATATGTGCACCACACAACTTGCTTGTACAGAATATTAAATCATACGCATTTTTCTTGCATTTCATTTAAAATTTCATTAGAGAATTTCATTAGAGATATATTTCCCGTTCATTTAATTCAGTTCTCACTTCGCGACAAGGCAAAAATACGTACATGAAACCTCAAAGTATCTTTATTAAAAATTTAAAAAATATAGAAAAATATAAAACATAAATATAGTTCAAACAATTTAATGATTAATTTTTACAATTAAAATTAGAGTTGCTACCCAAAAACAAGCAATTCTGCCAGCTGACAAGAAGGCAGATTTTTCGGTGAGCAAAACTGAAAGTTTATTTTTGGTCTCACTCGGCAAACAGACACTGAAGACGTAAAAACTGACTTAATTTTCTGTCGACGTTATGCTTAGTCAATATATGGGATAATTTAATAACTTAAATGATAATTCCAGAATGGATTAAGCATAATTTAATTCTCAATAATAAAAGAAGACATTGGTTTGTTATTGAGAAGCTTATTTTCTCTAGCAACAAATCCACTATTCTGCTAAGTTTCAAATGTAAACAAATATGGCTGGTATCACAAAAAAATTACCTTAGCCGCCTTAAGCACTTAAATAACTTTTAAATTGTTGATTTAAAATTTGATAATTCTATAACTATAACAGGCAGGTTAATTAAAGGCATAAAAACCTTAAACGGCAGAGGGAAAACAATATAATTTTAATCATTTTTAAAGCAAAAAATGCACAATTTACCAACATATAAGAATAAAAAAACTGAGCTCACTGAGCCGAGTAACAAAGTGGATATATATACATATGTTTATATACTTTTGGTGTAGCCGACTGCAACCAAAATAGGAGGTACACATCTACATGTTATAACAGTCCTGTATGCAAAGTGTCATTAAAAACGTTCTGAGGCTTCTCGTTTTTCAGTTATGCGAGATACATCCATGCATACATACGTACGTAGGCATAGATGCTACAAAATAACTCTCTTCAAAATCCGTTTTAAATCAGTTTTGTAATTTTTTTGGGGGAAAATTTCCTTTATTCTGTCCTTACTTTCAAATATCACACAAAAACATCATTAAATTGCTTTCGATAGCGATCAAAATGGATATTTTCTTTGAAATATAATACTCGAAATTTTTCGCGATTACAATACTTCCTTTTTACTTCGTACAAGGAAGTAAAAATGAGTTCGCTGAGATATTTTGAAATCAAAATTCTTGCAAAGATCTTGAGATAAAGTATTTTTTGAATTGTACTATTTGAAATATGAATTCTTTTGAACTAAAGTCTTCGGATTTGTTTTATTATAACTAGATATTCCCTATTAACTAAAATTTTGTATATTTAGGTAACAGTTATCAGTGTTGTCAAATCTCATTGTCAGTAGTGCTCTGGCATTCCTTCCTGAAATATTTGTATCATTCTGAATCCTACAATGCAGACTCAGAATGACGTTATGTCGGTTTTTTGAGTCTTTAGTGGCGATAAGGGAACTGTGTCTAAGATTTAACTATTCAAAATCAAGACACCAGCTTAGTTAATCAAAAACTTTGCTAATAAAAGTGAAGTCTACAAGTAAACAGAAAGGAATATTATTTGTATTATAAGGTATTTTCTCCCTCCTTTCCACATGCCTTCGCAGTGTAATTAGAAGCCTACTCGACTTCGTGGAGTAATTGGAAGCGTATTCGAGAGGTCCAGGGTTCGAGTCCAGGAGAGGGCACTGCACACTTTTCACGTCTCATTCTTCAAAATAACTTGATGAATCTGTAAGTGGCGCCGAACTAAAAGATGATGGACGATTATTCGTCACCACCAGGATTTGGTGACCGGGTCCCCTCATCCTCAGTCGCCCTTTAAAAGGGAGAGTATATAAGGTATTTTCTCCCTGCTTTGCGCATGTTTTCATGGCGTAATTGAGAGCACAGACGACGCGTATTCGAGACCTCCAGAATTCAAGTCCCGGCGGGGGCACTGCCTATTTTTCGCATCCCCTGTTCAAAAAAACCTAATGGCTGTATAGTATGTTTTGGTAGGAAAGAGGTAAAACTGAGGAAATTAAAACAAAATGCTAATATATTTGACTTCACTACAAATGCAACTACAGATATTAAATGCGTAAGGTTGTTTGTAATGCATATTATTAACAGGTAAAACTTTTTTCTTTTCCTACGAACACTAGTACTGTGATGAATAAATACTATAGTACCCTGTTGCTTATGCTGCATATCATTTTATGCGCAAAGAATACTTTATTCCATATTCTATTCGCCACTTACAAATTCTTTTATTTTAAAATGTATTAGTCTGAAAAGTTGAAATTTTGACTTCAAATAAATATTTCCGGAAATCAATCTAACTTTCTGGAAAAGTTCTAAGAAATCCTAGGAAAGAAAGGTCTGTGAGAATAAATGAGAAATCTTGCAATGAAGGAATTTTATGTATTTTATTGTGTCATTGTTTTATTCCCCGTACCAGCTACAAATCGCAAGTTCTAACTTTTCCACAATTCCAGCACTTTATGCGATTGTGCAAACTTCTTAAAATGTTACATTCGATAAAAACTTCTGGTTTCTTGAATCTTCTACGTAATAAGAAGAAGACACAATCTCACCAGAGGTTCTTCTAAGATCATCTCTAATAAAAAAAAAGTATTTCCCCTGGAAGATTCTAGCACTTCCTCGCTTTCAAAGTATGAAAATTGTAGAGTTCTTTCTTTCATATATTCCAAGATCTTCTTCTGATTCATCATCGCTAACATCCCCACAAACTGGACCTGTAACATTTTTAATATCAGGAAAAAAATCTTCATAAACGAATATATTTGATGCGTGAAGTTTTTCTTATGCTTGAAGTGTGAGATAAAATTATTGCATAGAAAAGGTAGCAATGAAATAAGCTTTCATACCATTGAGCAGAAAAATTAAAGACGAAAAACTGATTTAAATAAGAAACAATATTGGGCAAATTTTGCGCGCAACTCTGAAAAACCTAACATGTAACCTATTTCTTCATTTCTAATATGCCTTTGAATAAAAGCCGCTTCATTTTAATATCACTAACTTGGGGAGAATTTTAGCAAATCAAATAGATCAAATAAACAATTTGAATATATGTTACATGAACGTTCGTAATAGTATAAGATGAAGATGAAGTAACGAACACTGAATTTTTGAACAAAAATCACTACTTATTTGAACTCTAAGGGAATTCAATATTCATCCTTTTTTAATAGCAGAATCTGATCCTTTTAGTTGTCGATGTCTGCATCTCAGTCCACATCAGACTTTATTTCACATTCAGAGTCTGATTCCTTTACACAGTTTTAGTATTTCATAATATACTTTCTTAACCATTGAAAGCTCTGATTCCGCAGTAATTTTTTTAAAGGATGTTTCACTATTCATTCTTCGATTAGATTTCGCACTATTAATACCCGTCCTACCGAATTCGATTGGGTGTTTGCTTTATGTTTTTCGAAGGTATGAAATTTCCGATGAAGAGCAATGTCTTATATTAATTTTTCAAGCAAAGTTTTGTCGAATTTATTGATTGAAACTTCAGGTACTTGCAAGTGGGTAGACGTGCCTGCGGCATTCATAAATGCGATTCTATTTACTTTTGTACGACCTTTACTTTTAATCTTTTTAGAAAATGTCGAAATAAAAACGCTATTTCTAAGGCTTAATAATTTTATTGTTGATGTTTATAAGAAAAACGGGCATTTTGTGAGCAAAGGAAAACACCAATACATATGTATATATTTTTTTCTGAAAATTTAAAACGTTATGCATTTTCTTTTAGTATTACATGCATATTTTTTCTCGTTTATCGCGTTCTTATATATTTTAATAATAGCTTCAAGGAAAAAAAGCTTGTTTTCCTAAATATGACAGCAAAACGGTATTAAATATGCTTTTCTTTTTGAAAAACCATTAAAATTCTCAAAGGTATTTTTCGAGGCAGTATTACAAGAGAATTCAATAACCTGTCTTGTTGTCAGAAATATACTTTGTCCATTACAAACGAAATCAGAAATAGCTCGTTATTTGGAAAATTGATTAGCAACATAATTACCGACTAATTTCTTTTTTATTTTTCGAAAAACTGAAGACTAATATTTTTTTTTAATGTCAACAGGGAATTTTCATTTAACATCTGAAAGTGTTTACATAAAACGGGTCTGTGTCATAAATCTCACTTTAAATGCGTCTTAGATTTATATAGTCTCTTTAGATATCATTCATTTTATTGCTTACTTAATATTCTGGAATTAAAACATATTTTTATTAAACTGTATTCGTAATACTTTTGTATTTTTAATTCAATATGCAATTAAAACAGCAGTGATAACTTAGCAGGTTTTTTAAATATAGCTATATTTATGACCGTTTTAATTTACCATTACCGACGAAATTTATTGAATATATGTTATGTGACAAAGGCAGTAACGCCAAACTGTAAAATCTAAAGTTCCTCTGAAAAATAAATACAGATGAATTGTTGAGCCAGTCCATTAATTCACATAGCTTACAGAAAATGTCTGTTAATGAGAAACATACCCACGTTTCAAACTATGGATGTAGATAACTCATTTTAACTGATTGATGTCGTACATCCTAAATCCGTTAACGCTCTTTTGATACTCGTAATTTATGATAATTATCACGCCTGTGAAATCTCCCTGTTTCCCTTACAAAATTACCGAGGCCGACGCAAACATTTGAATACACTAAATATCGTGGGTATGATACCGCGAAAATATGGTACCGGATATGCCGGACTCTGATGAAAGACTCTCTGTTTAAAAAGGAAACATAAATGTAAGCAAAGAGTTTCTAACCTCGAAAATAGCTGGGACAGATCGTAAATCTCGCCTGCCGAGTTTTTCGTAGTCAGCAATGAAGTACCGTAAGTCGTAAAATATTTTCTTATGCTTCTATTTTGGTATTCCGAAGTTCTTGCTATGGGCAAGATAGAATTTGCATTTCCCCGCAACTTTATGATTGGTATAAAGGGCTTGTTGTCGCATGCGAGTAAATAGCAGTTACGAGGCAGTCTAAGCGCTTCGTGATCGATGTTTTCTTATTTTTCTCAGTATCGCATTATATTTTATTCATAATCGAATTGCAACGCCGGGAAACTTTTTGAAGGATTCTTTTTCGAAGCAGTTGGTTTCGAATGCAGTTTGAAGGATAAAAATCGAACGGTATTTCAGACAAAAAATTTGAAAATCAGTGTATTTTTAGAAACTACCTACAGTATTTCGGGAAAGAAATAAATCTGTTACTTTTCTAGTGATCTCCCAAACAATGCTTAAATGAAACGACTAAATACCGTATTTTTCGCCATATAAGACGCACCGGCATATAAGACGCACCCAATTTTAAAGGAGGCAAATCTAGAAAAAAAAGATTATGAACCAAATTCTGTAGTAAAATATTTTATATCAACTGTATAAAGTTAACAGCAGTTTAAGAAAATTTTATGTCAACCATGTAACATACTAAGAGCTATCTTTACTCTCATAAACAGTCAGCAAACAGTGAAAGTAACAAAAATAAGGCTGTCATGTTTTCATTCTCACCCCAAGAATTCCTCTTCTTCGCTGCTATCAGAAATGAGGAAGGACAGATCCACGCAGTCATTGTCATCACTTTCTTCCTCACTGGTGTCAAATAAGACGTCGTCTTCTGTTCCATCCAAGGCATTACTAATGCCACACTTCTTGAATGATTTTACAACAATGTCTTTCTTTACGGAGTCCCATGACCTTTTAACCCATTCACACACTTGTGTGATAGTGGGCCTTTTCATCCGTCCAGTAGGAGTCAGATCATGGTTCCCAGCTGCCGTCCAGGTGTTCCACTCCTCTCGCATCAGAACTTTGAACGGTTTGTTAATAGAAACGTCCAGAGGTTGCAGCTGGCTGGTAAGACCACCAGGAATCACAGCTATTTGGGTCCTAACTTCCTTAAAGTTCTTTTCAGTAGTTTCTGTAATGTGCGCTCTGAACTGGTCAAGCACCAACAAGGAAGATTTCTTCAGAAGCCCGCCAGGACGTTTGGACCACACTTTGTCAATCCACAGCCTCATGCCATTTTCGTCCATCCACCCTTTATCATGAACGTGCACGATGACTCCCCGTGGAATTGTTTCTTTTGGGAATGTTTTCCTTTTAAAGATCAACATTGGCGGCAGTTTGGTACCATCTGCACAGCAGGACAGCACAACCGAGTAGTGGGTTTTCTCATGCCCTGAGGTTTTTACGGTTATGCTTTTGGCTCCTTTGTTATCTACGGTTCTGTTAGATGGCACATCAAACGTTATCGGGACTTCATCCATGTTCCCAATCTGGCTCATTTCAAAGTTATTCTTCTTCCTCGCATCAATAACAAACTTATGAAAAGACAGAATCTTTGATTCGTATTCCTTTGGCATTTTTTGTGCAATTCTGGTTTTGGTGCGCATAGAAAGGCCAGATCTCTTCATAAATCTATAGCACCACGATGGTGATCCGGTGAAATCCTGAATGCCTTTCTCCACAGCAATGCGTTTGGCCTCATAGATTATCATTTTTGTTGAGACAGAAAGTCCATTTTGCCGGTGACGTGTGATCCACTCCTTTACTTCTACCTCTAACTCTGGCCACCTTGCAGTTGGTCCACGCAAGGTGTGCTTGCTTTTATCCAACTTTTGGAGCAGACCCTCCTGTTCCCTCCACTCTCTTATCATTTTCTCAGTTGGAGGTGGCCCAAAGTGTCTCTCCGCTGCTCTGTTTCCATGCTCCTTAGCAAATTTTATTACTTCCAGCTTGAAAGCAACTTTATATGCCAGTCTCTTCTGCTTCGACATCTTGATGGGGTGGTATGAAATATGATATATTTCATTCCCCGCTCCCATATTTCACCCGCTCCCGCGCTGGCTTACGAGAATCTAAAAAGTGCACAAAGCCAGCGCGGAAGCGAGCGAAGGCACGCGCCTCTTCGCTCAGCCAATCGCAGCGCGAGGCAGAGACCGTCTTCCAAATACAGTGCGAGGCAGAGCGGGGCTTCCTGGTCTCAGACGGCGCCAAGAGAGACGGCGCCTCAGACGGCACCAAGGCAGAGCGGCGCCATGGTGGGCTTTTGTATTTGCCGTATAAGACGCAGGCACTTTTCCCCCCGATTTTGGGGAGAAAAAGTGCGTCTTATACGGCGAAAAATACGGTAGTTTTATTTCTCACCTTCTACTAAACAGATATCCTCTAGGCATTGAGTGCATTTCAACCCGGAAAGTTCAATTGACTGGTGACTAAACGACGTTGTTGGAACCAATTATGTCTTTAAATATTTTTTTAAATACTTTTACAGCTTATTTATAAACAAAACTAAGTAGGTATGCGTAATGCTATTGTAAAAGGTAGTTTGAACTTTCTGCCTGGAATTTATACTTTGTTTCCTTGGAAGATGAACAGACACTAAGGCAAAAATAGTTCAAAACCTAATTCAATTGTGCGCTGACAGCAGCAACAAGTGATGGTAATAATGCGGAATTAAAATAAAATAAAACATACGTTTAAAATCTTTGCGCAGTAAACAGGAATTCCATCTTTTGAGAACGCACGCGATTCAAACACAGTCGAATTTGGGCCCAAAATGAGTACATCGCTTCTACAAAAGTAAGGTTTCGCCTATTCTCGTAGTGTTCTTAAGCTGTTAGTGATAAGTCATAAATAATTATGTGATTATTCTTAAAAGCGAAAATAATTAAACATATTGTTCGATATTTTCTTTGGAGCTCATGAAATTGTTCCTAGTTTACATAAAAGAAATTTTAAAATATGTGGGATCAACACAATGATAAGATTGAATATGAGATGGATATTAAACTTATAAGGTATTTCTCCCGCCTTTTTCGCATGCCTTCGTGGTGTAGTGGTCAACACGCTCGACGCGTAACCGAGAGGTCCGTGGTTCGATTCCCGGAGAAGGCGTTGCTCATTTTTCAATATTTCTGCTTCAAAAATCCTAATGTCTTTACACTGGCGCCAGAACTAAAAAGATGATGGATGATGATTCTCCACCACAGGTTTTGGCGATTGGGTCCCAAAAACCCCAGCCGCCCTTTAAAAGGGGGAGTATGTAAGGTATTTCTCCCGCCTTCTTCGCATGCCTTCGTGGTGCATGCTCGACGCGTAACCGAGAGGTCCGTGGTTCGGTTCCGGGAGAAGGCTTTGCTCATTTTTCATCTCTCCTGCTTTAGAAATAATCTAATGACTCAAACTTATTAGTATTTTAAATTTATTAGTTCAAAGGGGCAGTTTGCCCTGAAGGACTACTAATTTCGTTTTGGCATTTTGCGTTGAAAACTACACTCACGTTTGTGAAAATTGCAACACCAAGAAGGAATCGTCATAATTGAATGCAATTTAATACACAGTTGAGTGGTAGTGGTACAAATAAATGATTAAATGTTCAAAGCAAACAAACAAGAACAAGAGATCAGAATCAGTATTTTGTGTGGCCACCACGCGCCGCAATAAGTGCTGCTACACGACGTGGCATGGAGTCAAACAAAGTTTGAATGTCTGACTGAGGAAGAGCATTCCATATCGTTTGTACGCGTACCCAAAGTTCGTCTGCAGACGCAACAGGACGAGGATCACGAGCAAGACGCCGACCAAGGACATCCCACACATGTTCAATTGGCGACATATCCGGGGAACACGCAGGCCAAGGAAGAAGCTGTACCTGCTGCGCTGCAAAGAAGGATTTAACAATCCGAGCAGTATGAGGGCGGGCATTGTCCTGTTGAAATACAGCGCCTGGCAAGCTTTGAAGGAAGGGAACAGCTTCGGGCTGTAGAACTTCACGGATATACCGGTTGCTGTTCAGATTGCCCACAATTCGTAGCAATTGAGATCGTCTATGATATGCTATGGCGCCCCAGACCATAACTCCGGGTGTTCGTCCACTGTGGCGTTCGATAATGCACTCCGGAAGGTGGCGTTCACCGGCATAGCGTCTGACACGAATGCGGCCATCATGGTACCACAAATTAAAGCGGGATTCGTCAGAAAACACGACATGCTGCCAATCAGCACGCCAGTCTCTATGCTGATTGGCCCATTGTAGCCGCAGGCGGCGATGGTCGTGCGTTAGGGGGATCCTGTATAAAGGAGTCCGTGCGCGCAGTCCACACTGCAGCAGACGTCTACGAATTGATGAAGCACACAATGAAACACCTGTAGCTATTGACCACAGTGCTGCCAATTGTCTAGAGGAAGCTGTACGGTCCGTCCGCGCCATGCGGACCAGGTGTCTATCATCGCGAGCTGACGTCACATTTCGGGGTCCACTCCCGGATTTCCGAGTTGTCCGACACTCGTCCGTCCACTGCTTCCAAACGCGCATCACTGTGCTGCTGTTACGCTGCACACGAGAGGCTACTGCACGATACGACAATCCAGCTTCACGAAGGCCGATGATTCTCCCTCGTTCAAACTCTGTAAGTTGTTCAAATCTCGCTCTCTTTCGTCGACGAGGCATAAGTACAGATTGAGTTAACGTTTACCACTAGCAGATAACCACCGATAACCATACACGCCTCGCTACAGCCGTCTATTTATTCGGATCCATCAGCCGTTCAGAGGGCGCTGCTCAGCATACGCATGCGCTACGGATTTGCAATTCTAATCATTTGCATATCATGCGCTACTTTGCATTTCCTGAAAATTTCAGCTCACTCGCGTAAGTCCTTCATGGTGTTGCAATTTTCACAAACGTGAGTGTATAAACAGCGAATCACTTTTCAAATTGTTGCCACCAAATATTAGAGCCCTGTATTATATTTAAAGAAATTAAATAATGAGAAATCTGCATGAATGTATGTATGTTTCTGGCATTGTTATAAAACAACGGTACCTAGAGCCATCAAAATTTGAATAAAGTAATCTTCCATAGCGTATGGGCACGTGGAAGCCCTAATTGCAATTTGAAATTTGATTTATTATCGATTTCATATTTTGTAACACTTCAACGAATTTTTGGTTAACAAACTTGACGATTTCAAAGCGAGCAATGGCAACACTGTGCGTAAAAAGAACATTTTTATCTTCAGCGCACGAGATTAATCAGTGACGGTTTACTGTGATAGTTGCTGTGCAGTCGAAGAGGTAATAGTCGGAATATCCGTCCTTCCGTAGTAATAGATTATTGTCTTTAAAACCGAAGTGTCAAGGCAAGTCACATATGAACCATGGCATATTAGGAATTGACCTCTAAGTATGGATAATGATGTTAGAGGTCAATTCCCTTCATTGCAACAGAGGCTTTCTAGGATGTTTCTGACCTACCATTGGCCGAGAGTCTAAACTGTAAAATTCTGGTACCCTTGTCTCTTACGAAATCATCTTTTTCCATATACCAGCAGTCTCTAAACTATATTCCACAGAGCCTTAGTAATCCATTCAATTCTCTAGCACAAATACAAAATTCGAAATAAAATTTGAATACTGTATGAGCCTCAACAAACACAGTAAATAATAATTAATTAAATAAAATCCTATTTCTAATGTTATTGTTACATAATATAAAGTAAATCTGTTCTTATAAGTAAAATAAGGAATTTTCTTTTTATTTCCTACATAACGTGCACGCAACATTGATATATTTTTAATGCTATTTAAACATTTATTTTCCTGACGATGGTAGGGATTCCGCCAGAAAACAAAATTATAATTTTGAGATTCAACAAAATATTGTAGTTTTATGGGTTTCGCAAAATGAATTTATAATCTTAAGGGTTTTCTGAGTCGATAAAGTTTCAAACCACTAACATAGGCAAACTAACCTAACCAGTGGCGGGCTGTGAATGGACTAAGGAGACCAGCTAATCTTCTAAAATTTTGGGTACTAACACTTTCAATCATGTGTTCACTTCGCATTCAAACACATTACAAGGATATGGATATGGTGAAGTGCTGTGGTCATACATTGTTTAATCATTGGCAACGTGGATGTTGTTCAACCACACTCATTATCCAGATAACTGCACTCTACATGGCCCGCAGGAGGTCCTCCTTGCAGCGCGTTGCATTTGGTGCATTCAACACCGCGGAATCTGCCGCCTCTCGGGTAGGTATTGGATATGTTTACCGCTTGCCTAAGTGCTTATCAGATTTGAAAAGAATCAATTACATTTTTTTACACTGCTTTTACAGCTGATGCCTCTCGCGCTTACATGTTATGGAGCACAGCTCTAGTTCTGTTTGCCTTTTAACTCTGTTGTGGTTACGTGCAATGATCATTTTACAATTTTGCGTCATTTTACAATTCTTTTACGGATTTGTTCTTGTGGCAGAGTTTTAGAATTATAAGTCAGAAGTTCTTATCAGGTTTCTATCGTTAAGAGTCTCATTGCTAGTTATACGGCTCGACTGCTGTAATTGCGCAACAATGAGAACTTATTTTACCTCTTTCGGGTACGCACGTGGTTCAAACGTGGTCGGACTTTTGCCTAAATTGGATATGCTTAGAATGCGCCGCCTATACGAAAGGAATGTTTTCGCCTGTTATGGTAGCCGCTTTAAGCTGTTAACTGCTAGTGATTAGTCACATAAAAAATTGCCTGATGATTCTTAAAAGCCAAATCAATTCAACTTTTAGTACTGTATTTTCTTACGGGCTCATAAAACTGTTTCTCGACACAATAACTTCGAGGTTAAAGTATGGAAAGAGAAGCGATAAAGAGGTGATTTTCGATACCGAGGATTACTATACCATAAAGTTTATTTAAAATGTGACTTACCGACTTCTACTAGTCTGTTCTCTCCTACTTCGGTAAGGAGTGAGGAGAAAGTGGAAAGAGCCAAACCTTGTTTGTCTACTGACCTGATGGTGATAATATGCTGATCTGCTTAAGTATTCCGCTTTTTATATATATATATATTGGGATAGTATATTTTCCCAAAGATATAAAATATAATCATATAAGATAAATCTGCTCTATACATAGTTATTTACACAAAAAGGAAATATCATACCATCAGTTTTAAAGTAGATAAAATAAATAAAAAAATCAGTCTTTGATTTCATGATGTTAAGACTTATATATGACTTTAGTAGCTTCAAAATGAAAGAGTAATAACTCGAAATTTTGAGTAATGGTTTCGCTTTTTTCTGTTATAATGCTCTTACATCGGCATTCAAGGAGTTCAGCTTGGGAGGTCTTACAGAAACGCATGCCTCATCTATGGCAGATGACGTTGTCATGCTTTGTTGTACTAAAAATAATCAACGAGACATTTAGTACTAGCCTCGCAGCCAACCACGTGCATCATTTGCTGCTGAAGTAAAAAAAATGCTCAGTTATCCACATGTTTGTTTTTCTTTTGCTGTTAATAACGCTGTAAAACAATTCACCAATCTGGGCTATGAGGGAGATGGTTTTGGTCTACGTATAGCTTTGTTCTAAGGAATGAGAAGTTTTTTCTTTCCTTAGAAAAAATTATTTGCATTTTATTATGCATACACAACCTTTTCAAACCCTGGATGAGTAAACACTTTCAGAAAGCAGTTGAATTATTATGTTATTTACATACCTAGGTAGATCCAAAAGTTTCCCGCCTGATATGGTTCTTAAGACAACATTTTAATAGCTTATGTTTCGGTGTCGTATCCTTGTACCTCGATACGCTTATCGTACAGTTTAATGAGCTTTTCTATGCACCTGAAGATAAAATCCGAACGTTTGTTCCCAAATGTTACATGTTCTTTCCAGACCATAAGCATCATTAAATCTCTTGCCAATTAGTTTGTATTTTAATTTGTAAATCTTACAATTATCACTTGCAGCTAAATCTGAGCTATAAGGGGACGTGGTCAAGCTCCTTAAACCGTCATTTGATATTCATTCAAAAATATTCGTTACTGTTTTTAAATCGCTGAATGACTTCGTAGTGTTTATCTATAGACTGTTCATGTAAAGATTTTAATGTAAAATGCTCAGAACAATTTAGATAGATCCAGTCTTGCTGCTTTCCTTGCTGTTTAATCTCCTGTCACTCAATAACTTCTCCTGGATACGAGCAATATTTCCTGATATCAGTGCCTCCGATGCTCGACTTTCTCGAGAATTATCATCGAAGGATTCTCGGCCTATTGGAAATTGTTTTAGCCATTATTTTACTATGAAGTAAGAAGGAGATTAATCACAAACGATATTTTATTCTTTGGTATTAAGACGTGTTTTATTCAAAAATTTAATCAGTAAATGATATTTAGTCTTAAACAATTCAGAACAAACTACCATCTCACTTCATTCAGTAAAGAGTCAAAACGTAATGCATACGATATCTCTAATGAAACTTTCATATTTATTATTTTAATATTGCCACTACGTGTTCGCAACAACAATTCATTGACAAACAATATTTTCATATACTGAAATTTTATGAATCTAGTATCTACGTATGAAACGTTTTTGGCATAAAATTCTGAACATCCAGTCTATAACAGTTTACTTAAATGAAGTGTGGCTTTTTAATATAAAATATTTCTGCTTACTGTACATGGTAATTTGCCTTATACTGCTCGAGTTAATTTTGTCTTCTCTTCAAATGGTAAGAGTGAAATTTCTTGTAATATGATTGTAGCCATTACCGTTGCGTAAGCTTTGTCAATAACTTTTCAGGTGTTGACATCATTTTGCTATTAAATCAATCAGGTATATATTACCTGTATATCTCCAAACTTTAAGTATTGAACATCTTAAGAAAATTCTAAAACTGTATTGAAAGCAACCTATTAAGTTTTCAAAACATGAAGCAAAAATTAAGACGATCTCATAGTATTTTTGAAAAAAACGTTTAAAATTTATTTAAAGTGAACTTAAAAATTATATTAAAATTTGTAATTTTAAATAAATTTTAAATTATTCAGATTTCCATGCTCCATACCGACTTCTCGAGGGGTAATAATCTGAAACATTGAAATCTGAACAGTCTAAGAGAACTGAATCACTTTTTGTTCTGCCTGACCATTTGAGCAATTAAAGAAAAAAATAAACATTAAAAAAATGAAAAATAAAAAAATGGAAGCATTATTTACAGTATTTATACCCCAAGCACAAAACGCTTGCGAATACCCCGACATGAAACAGTCTCGTATAAACAAATACGTAATTCTTAAAAATAAAAATTACTGTTAAGAACACATGATGCAATGGCAAAGAAAATCTAATTTAGCAACACGTCAAGTTACACTTCAACCGTAGAATTTAATCGTACTAAATATTTTATACGTAATTAATTTGCTACGTTTAATGGTATATAAAGCATATATATATGCAGAGAGAGAAGATGCAAACCTTAATGAATAGTAAAATTCACCTTTTATTTAATTTTGAGGGACCGTGCGAATAATTCTTTGGCAAAAGCAAAAATGGCAAGGTTTCTGCAACGATGCCCATTAATTTTAATGATATTCACTTCAGTAATTCACTGAAAAATAAAACTGTAAATATTTTTCGTAAATTTGCTTTCATTCGTTTCATTGTCAAACGTTAAGTTTTATTTTGGCTAAATTAAACTTCCGGTTGCCAAATTAAACGCTGGGGAAAAGTGAAAGAAATTTTTTGACTTAATTACCATTTTCTTTTTGGCAGCTAAAATGTGCCAAACAGAAAACTGTGTGTGACTACGTATTAAACGCTGAAGCAGCATTATTAAGCGCAGAATCATAGAAGGCTTTTAAGTTTTATGTCTCAAAATTATGCGTGTATAAATTATTTTTTTATGATTGTGACGCAACTTCCGCAAGCCTCTTAATTAAGACTAAAACTTATTTACTCACAAAAATAAACTCCCTAATAATGAGGTAAGGATAATTATTGCATTTTATGAAAATCAGAAGCGTTCTTAGATTTATAATTCAGAAAAATAGTTAGTGGATTATTTTTGAAATACTTTGCTGCAGTTTCGAGCCACTTTTTTTTAGCGACTATAATTTAGTTCTAACCTAAATCAGGAAATATTCTGTATTCAAAAGTTCTTTTCAATGCTTCTTATATTTTATCCTGTTTATTTGAAAGAGGTTTTGAAGCTGTAATAGTAGAAAAGGAGATAAGACTCCTATTTAAATTTAAATTAATCGCTGCGCTTTTCATTAGAATTTAGTATTAAAATAAATGTACATACTTATGGTGGAGCAAAGCTATTCTGAAAATTGTGTATTGATCAGCGGCGGATTCTCGCATACCGAAAATTAGAGTTAGAACACCAGGTCAGGTGTTACTAATTATAGAATCTTTTAGGACTGCAGATAATTAGTCTACGTTCGCAGTACGGTGTAAATATCATTAATGTCCGAGTCATAAACTGTAGGCATCACGGTAACTTCACAATGTCAAACCCTGCAAGGCTAGCGCTGAAGGCAATCATATTAAGCTAGGAACAATCACAGAAAAGTAATCTTACGTATAATTAGCCGCCTTCTTGAGTCCTGGTAAGCACATATCATCGGCGAAATTTATCCCACCTCCATTTTCAACGATGTGACTGCATCTTCAGAATCGCTCCCGTATTCGAACAATTTTTTACCAGTTTATATCGTACAGTCTGTACATCAAGGATGAAAGTTCATTATATGTAGCTATTCCGCATCCCTTGCCTTCGTCTTTAGGCGTCGCTAGATAAATTTTGTTTTATGGCGAGAACTAGTCATTTTAGGCCTTGGGCACTAAGGCCAGAAGCAATGGTCATTTTATTATGGAGGCATCTAACAGTTTGCCACCTATGAAGGGAACCTATGAAGGTTACCCGATATGAAGGGACTGATAATTTACATGCATGCCTCCTCCGGGATTCGAACCTGGGCCCTTTCGGTACGGCAGCAGAGTTGCTAACCATTTTTCCATCTGGGCGGCTGCTGACTAAATTAAATCGAAATGAGACTAAAATCATTTTAGAGAGGCCAACGCTCACAAGCATGTGTCTGTCGCGGTGATCTTAGTATCGGTCAACAAAATATTTCTTAGGTAATTCTCTTAGGGAAATAGCATACTGAAATTGTCATACTCGACGAATTGCGTAGCGTTTTCTGAAAACAGTAGGGCAAAATTTCGAAATTTTCGGCGCACATGAATAAAGTATGAACAAAATTCGAAGAAATGAGAATACCCTGTAAATATCTCGGACCCTGTGTATATTCATAGGGATTTAACGCATCCGATATGAACAAGCCAAGGCTCTCGGAAATCGAAAATGGATACATGCTTTCGACTGAATACAAATACAGTCACGTTTTTTCTAATCTCCGACGAGAAATGACCGACGGCTGCATAAATAGAGTGTTTCGGGAATGAGAGCAATGGCATCGCGTATTTTAATTGATTTATTGAATGATTTATCCCTCTTATACAGTGGAACCAGCATAATTTGTTCACAAATCTTACTCGTAATGCGAAACACTCGTTAATAGAAACAATGTTTTCCATAAGAATCAATGCAAAATAGGATAAAGCGTTCCATTCCGAACGTACCTTCAGTTTTAGAATGAAACTCGATTTAGAGACTATGTTTAAAATATACGATTTCCAAAATATTTTGATTTAGGCATAATATAATAATTTATCCTTGAACCTTGCTTTAAACCTGCTTTTGGAATTCAACTTATCCATAAAACGAAAATTATTCGAAACAGTTGAAATAAGAAAACAAATTATAACAGCAGTGTCAATAAACCTTTCAAATAAAGGCATTTTTTGGATGCAAAGATTGACTGAACCTCTTTCGTGTTCCTTGTCAAGAAATCTATTATATTTGTCTCGTTTAAAGACAAAGATTTATGCGCAAAGTCTCAAAGTACCAAATAAAGAATATCTGATGTATAAAATATTTCTACTATTTTGCCGTTCAGTTGTTATTCACACGCGTAGAACTTGCAGTTCGAGACACAACTTACGGTTACGTTAAAAAAATAACACGTTCGTACTTGCCAAGAGTAGTTTGTAATTCCATTTTGATATGTAGCCAATTATTTACTTTGCATTTTCTTTACTCTCAGTGTCACTTAGCGTTATCGTTTCTTTTACTATACACTTTAGTCAGTTTATTTTATTTTGCACAAGGTATTTTTCAGTGATACATCTCTAAACATCAGAGTATCTTTCATCGTATCTGAATTTGCAACTGGACTGCTTGCCGCCTTGAGACACAAAATATTGTTAACAGATTAGCATACTTTATTTCAAGGGCAAAGTGTAGCGGCTGGGATTGCTCGACAAGGAATAAAAAACAGCTGCTGTTGTTAAAATGATAAAAAGAATACTTTCTAGAAGGCAGTTGCTATTTCTTTTATCCTCCGCCCATTTAACTATGTGTCTGCCTCACTGGATATAGTTACATTCGGAATGTTACGCTTTTTCTCTTCTGTTTTATTGTTATTTTAAAAACTTAAAGGTTATCTGGAAAAAAATTCCATTCAGTGTTTTCACTTGCTCTGTGTTGAATAGACTCTATTCTAGCTGGCATTTGCTTTTTCTCCAAGACACATATTTGTACTACAGAGTCATACAATTTGATTCTAAAATGTCATTCAGTAATTATCAAGTAATTACTTTGAATTTAATCCTTTTTAATTTTTGCAAGCAGTATCAGTTCGCGAATAGGTTTTTCCATACATGTTAGGGTAACAATAATACATTTGCTGATCTGTTGATATATGCTACGCAGGGTGTTATATGAATTCAATGCTATCTTTAACTTGGTCACATGTGTACTTTTAATCTGCTTTACGGAAAAAAAAACTGGTGTGCTAAAATCTACTAAATTTCGTATTTTTTTGGGGGGGGAGGGAGATATTCAACAAGAATCATTTTTGGAAACTGAAAATGCGTATTGATGGATATTATTCATCTTTTATACACTGGTGTGCAAAAATTAAGGACGAAGTCGAAAAATTAGCATATCAGCTGAACGAAGAGGCAGAGCGGACAGAAAGACCAATGAGGAGATCAAGTAAGGTGATGTACGGTAGCACATGCGCAGATATGCAGGTAGACGTAATGGGGGAGTGTCTGAGTAGTATAAAGCATGTTGTCGGTGTAAGATCAGTATTTCTGGCAAAGAGATTGCACGCCGTATAGCAGTTAAAATCACACCGAGTTGCTGCCTCAGCGAGAAATGGCGAATAATCAATCTGTTAGACGACATCTGGATGCTTTTACCGGAGGTCGAATCATTGGGAAGTTGGAGGAAGGCCGCAGTGTGACAAGTGTGGCTGCAGAGTTCGGAATTGCTCACAGCATCGTTTTACGACTTTGGAGACAATTTCAAACTACAGGAACAGCTATCCGGGGGTTTAGTAGTGGTCGTCCACGAGGAACCACACCCGCAGATGACCGGTATATTGCCTTACAGGCCAGAAGAAACAGGCGGCAGACAGCGGGAGAAATCGCTAGACACACGACACAGGCGACTGGACGACCGATATCGCGTTTTACCGTGGCCAGAAGACTGCACGGTGGTGGTCTGTTTGCACGACGCCCTGTACGGTGTGTACCTCTAACGCCTGCCCATCGGAGAAGGCGTTCTCTGTGGTGCCGGGAACACCGGAATTGGAGAGACAATGAATGGGGACGAGTACTCTTTACAGATGAGAGCAGATTTAGTCTGAGTTGCGATTCTAGACACATACACATCTGGACAGAGCGGGGAACACGCAATAACCCCTTCAACATCATCAAAAGGGACTGTTTTGGAGGTCGCGGAGTTCTCGTTCGAGCAGACATAATGCTTGGTAGCCGGACCGACCTTCATATCTCCCAAGGAGGTTCGTCACCTGGGACTGCTATTGTAACGAGGTTCTTCTTCCTTACATGCGTCTTTTCACAAGGGCTATGGGTCCTCAGTTCCTCTTCATGGACGACAACGCTCCACCTCATCGCACAGTTACTGTCGAAGAGCTGTTGGAGAGTGAAGATATTGAACACATGGATTGGTCGGCAAGGTCTCTGGATCTAAATCCCGTCAAGCATGTACGGAACTTACTAGGGAGACCCGTGGCAGCACGTAACTTATCGCCAGTAACGATTCCGAAACTGCGATTGGTGCTACAAGAGGAACGAGCAGCAGTGTTTCAACAGCTCATTAACAACCACATATCCAGCATGCACAAATGATGTGAAACCTGCCTAGCAGTCAGGAGAGATCATATCCCCTGTTAAAGACCGGATGTTTCTTGCTGGACACCCATCACAGGGATGTTTCGGCCTTCAGTCGCATTGCGCTCCATGCTATTTTTTCAATAAAGCTTCTTTTTATCCCTCTGATTTCTCTTTTAGTAAGTGTTGCTTACATTACTCATGTCCTGACGTATTGGGGATCTTACGGTATTAAATGTGTTGATTTGGAAAGCTTTTGTACAAAGTTATATTGAAAAAACTGTCTCGTCCTTAATTTTTGCACACCAGTGTATATTTGAAAGAATAAAAAGTAAACAAATGTGCTTATCATGCTTATCAACATGCTTATTGTACAAACAATCGTGTTTAATTATGAGCAGTTCTTTGAAAAACCTATATATCGTCATCCTCATATACTCCAAAAGTTAAGAAACAGCATGTTTTTATGTCTAATTTGAGAATGGATCAACATAGAAACGAGAAATTTACAGGACATGTTCATTAAACAGTTCTTTAATGTATGCGACATAGAATGTTTCTAAAGTTCAAGACATACATGAATTACAAAAATTGCACTCTTGGAAGTGAAATCCAGTCTTTCAGAAGCAGTATATCACAGTTTTTTTAGGAGAATTGGGGTGGTAACATTACAAAAATGGGTTCTAATAAGGAATCTGTTCACCCCTAACTGCAATACATTGGCGGCAGCGACGTTCCATGCTGTAAATTAAGTTGTCGATCAGTGAAATGGGAAGGAACGACCAGACACGACGTAATCCTTGTCCAAGCTCATCTAACGACCTTAGAAGAGGGTTTAAAGCAGCAACCTGTCTCACAAGGTGTTTCCAAAGATGCTCTACCGGACTGAGGCATGGAAATTGAGCTGGCCCTTCCATCCGCTCCATACCATGACCCTCAAGATATTCTTCAGCAACCCGAGCTCGGTGCGGTCGCTCATTGTTGTCCATCAGAAGAAATCCAAGACCAATAGTAGCGGCATATGGGCGGACATATTGATCAAGGATCTCGTCTCGATATCTCACACCAGTGAAAGTTCCTTCATGGAACACGTGCAGCGCAACCCCCGAGAGAGATCCTAGCTCAAACCATTATTCCACCACCTCTATAACTGTGTCTTTCCACAATGTGGGATTGGTTGTATCTGGTGCATTGTTCCCTCCAGATCAGCTGACGACCTTAATCACTCTTCGATGTGGACCTGAGCTCTCTTAAGAAAACAGACGACCATTGCTGACTAGTACAGAAGACGTGTTCTTTTACCAACATAAACGGGCACTTCTGTGTCCTCGGATCAAGGGGACTCAAACAACTGGTGGTTTTACATACAGACCTGTATTGTGCAGGTGTCTGCGCACTGTAGTAGCTGAGATTCTTGTTCTTGTTGGCGCTAAGTGATTTTCCATGAGCTGATGCACAGTAATGTTACTCCTCCTTCCGCGCGAAAGAGCTAAATAACGGTCTCCCGCAGGAGTTGCAATTCTAGGTCTGCCTGGAACATGTCTTCTAGACACAGAATGCTCGGATTCAAACTGATTCCGTAGTCGTTGTACCACACTATGAGAGACATTGAAACTTCTAGCAGCATCAGCTTCTGACATTCCCATTTCCATCCATCCGATCGCCCACCACCTCAACGAATCGGGCAAACGACTTCTCCTGAACATTCGTAGATTCTCTTGGATATTGTCCACGAAACTGTAATAACAACTGAAGATCAACAGTCGTGAACAAAAATTACAATTTTTGCATTTCTTTCTAACTCCTATAGAAGTATTCACTTCTTTAAAATAAAAGTGGTAGCTATTGGTTTTGCATATATTTTCTTAAACTTCGTTACACTCATGCATATCAACTGTGAATTTAAACGTTACTGACATTTTTGTAATATTGAACTTTAAAAAACTTGCTGTTCCTTAACTTTTGGAGGGCAGTGTACATATTCCTATGCATTGAATAAATGTACTTTACTCAACGTAATAGATAGCTTACGTTGTTGGCAAATGTAAATACGTTATCTGAGGAAAACGATTTCTATCCTTAGTAAGTATTTAAGAAATTTCCTTGTAGTTGCTTTTAAGTTGAATATTATATATTTTTAATGCTTTGATAGAAGATAGAATGGTTTCAGAAAGAGAATCTAATTAATTCTGGTAAGGTATTATAAAGAGCAATAAAAAATAACCTCGATGTCGAAAATTAAAATTTTTTAAATTTCTTGTATGTGAGAGTAACTTGATCGTAAGTGAAAAAGAATTTGTTTACCGGGGTTCTTTTTTAGAGCAGTTTTTGCTGGAAAATTAACTCCAGGTTTAACTCTACACCGAGTTTGACTTGTCTTAGATTTTCTTGTTCTTCAGATATTAAACATGCATAGAAATCAGTTATTTTAAAATCTTTATCGTCTCAGAATTGACCGACTTTTGGTTAAACAATTCGTTTGCCTTTTAAGATATTATCACGATTTATTTTCCAAAAAAAGTAGCTTGTTTTTCTTTCTAGAATTAGCTAAAATCTGTATCCATTTGACTTGGCAGCATTTGGAAAATGGAAAGAAGCATCTTAAGCTTTTAATATGGAGTTGAAACATAATTAAAATACTTTAACAGCGACCCAATCAAGTTTGAAGTATGATAGAGATTTATCTTGTATGTTAGATAACGTTATACCTAACTTCGATTTGTAAAGGCTGGTCTAAAGTAAATTTTTATTGCACAGTGTCCCAGGTTTATGGAGTGTATACCACAATCTAATGGTGTTTTCGCTTAACCGTTACACAAAACTAGACAAAGCTGCAGTCGGTTTTTATTCTTCTGTAGCAGCTGTTGTTTATCGGCGATAAATGTTTAAGATGGCGGATTCGAAGAACTTGCAAGCTTTGAGACATAGAATCAGAGATTGTGCATGAGGATTAAATTATTACGCTGTAAATACCTTCATCCTCGTGCTGTCTTTAAATATATATCACTAGAATATTAATGTAGAGAGAGAAAGAAGTTTTTATCCATGGAGTATTTAATGCTTTAGGGAATTTAACAAAAGTAGGATCTTAAGCGGAATTTTTAATAACGCTGCATCGCATTTATTCAAAAGCAGGACATTTGTAAGAAATATAGGAAAACATCCTCTAAACAAATTATTTACGTTTAATTAAAGGCTAGTGCGTCTTACTTCGACGATACGACTCTACGTTTAGTCATTTACTAGATGGAACTACAGGTTATTGAGTAAATTTTCTCTGCTTTGTTGTTGAATCAAAAGTGGCTTAGAAATATAGTTTTAAATTTATACATTGTTACCTATAATGTCAGGGTTTCGACAGAAAATCAATGCAAAATTTCCTTTCCCGAGAACAGTCATACAGCTTTTGTTCAGCACGCCTCTCTTAATACCTTTGCGGCGTTATTGTTGTATCACCTCTGCTTGTTTTGGACTTTGCCAGTTTCATGGCGCATCTGTAATTGATACTGGGAACCAATTGCTCTTGGTCTATTCTGTTAGATATTAATGACGATATTTGCCAATGGAGGTCAAGACTGTGGCCTTGATCGCTGAACGATGGCATAAAAAGCAACCTTCTCTGATGCTAGCAAGGCGATGTCT
>KK113646.1:1932114-1978331 GCA_000611955.2 Stegodyphus mimosarum | reverse complement strand
GGTAAGCGCCAGAATGTCGACCATTTCGCAAGTACAATGTTATCTATTAGCAATTTCATATATTTTTGCCTTACCTTACGCATGTAGAATTTATAATGTGTAATATGCTAAATTACTCCTTTAAGTAAACCACGTTTTCGTAGTTATGCATATAAAATAAGGTAGTTTTTAAGATGCAAGCGTACTTAGGCTTCAAAAAGCATATTTACGCTTTAAAAAAACTTAAATAAAATATTTTCTATATTCATTCCGGTATTTCTCTTTCCAAAATCTTTCTTTCATTCTTATGTATTTGCGTGTACTTGTGTGGCGTATGTATGTGGAAACGATACATATTTCATTCTTTCTTAAAATTTATAACCGAAAAACTCTCAAAGGCAAACGAACAGCATAAATTCAAATACAGACTTACGTGAACTGAATCATAAGCAAAGAATAAGTTGAAATACAAGTGAAATGTCGCAAAAAGTGACGTTTTAGTGACCGAGATAAAATCTCGGTTGCTTGTATTTATAAATATGTAAATTGTATTTGTGAAATAAAACGCTGTGTATAATATAAAGAGTAAATTGTTTGTTTGAAAGAATGTGCTTAAATTAATAGAAAGAAAAAAGAGTAAATTGTAGCATCAAAGTTGCTCTCAAATTCTTAGATTATGTTTGTCTCCTGGTAGGCATAAAAAGGAACTGTTACTTTTTATTTCATACTTTTAGTCAGTTTTACGACCAATAGGAAAGCGCCAGGAGTTTTTTGCGCTGAATGCAAGTCAAAAAATGACATTTTTCTTTTTTCTTTGTGCAGTGTTGAAAAGAGAGTTATATGTTTTAAAGTTTGACTTGAATTTAAGAGGTACTGTATCTGACACAAACGTTTTAACCATTTTATGGCAAAAGAAATTTCTTTACGGGCCGAAATGCAACAATATTTATTTTTCTTACTATCAACGTTTCAGGTAAGCAAATGAAGCATACATAATTTCAGGTATATATTTCGCCACTAACTTCATTGTTTCTTAAAAATAAGCGTGTTTTGAGTCATTTTTAATAATTTCTTGAAGAAGCATATTATGTTATAAAGTAAGGCTAATGCAAAATGTTGCAATTGACAAAATCTTTAAACTGTTTGCTAACGTATGCAGTTTTCTTAATGAAACAGCATTCTGTTTAATGACTGAAGTAAACTCATTAGCCTTACATTCGTCCAGTTAGAGACTGCTCTTCATTAATCTCATTAAGTTTCAATTTCTTTCAAAGTTTTAAAATCTTTTCCAAACTTTGGCTTTTCCATAAAGATGTTAAGCAACGTTTTTACGAAACAAGTAGCGTACAATATAAAATAAATAAATAATGCATAGGGTTATTAAATACTATGTGTGATAGCAAATTTTATAAAAACTAGACTTGCAAATAAATAAATGCATAAATTAAGCTATCTTCATATCTGACTTTTTATTTCTTAAAACTCTTTTCCGATGAGAATTATATGAAAAATTGAGCGAACTGTCTTCCAAACTTCTAATGCATTTTTATGCTAGTCTTAAATGATATTAGAAGCTTAAATTATTAAAACAGTTTTGTTACCACTTATAATCAGTCTTCTAGAGTGTTTTTGGTCAAGAATAGGAATGGAGCTGGAAAGAGAGCTCTTGTGGACTTTAATTAAGTAATCTAATTCGCTATCTGCAATTAATTATGGTGCATAATTAACTTAATGCTAAAACAGATTGTTTAAATTTTACCTAAAAAATTTATTTTTCATTAACGTTTTCTCAGTTACTTAAACTGTAAATGTACTGTGTAAATATTTACCTTTTTATTCATTATTCATTGAGTTACTTGCAAGTCTTACTTTGGAAATTTAAATTAAGTAACTTATCATGTTCAGAATCTGGCTCATGAAGTAATTTTATCAGTAACTTGGATCACACTGAAATAGAAATCCATAAGTGGTACTTAAAATAATTTTGACAATTTCAATTTTGCCAATAGAAGTTTACTCCGTTACTCCTGCTACTAATTTTTTTAATCTTGTAACTTTGAAATGCGATTTGCAAAAATCTTTAAACCGTTTACAAAATCCTTAAATTAATAAAAACATATTAAATAAAATAAAATAAATTAAAGATATTATATTATATTGTCATATGAAAATTAATGTGTGCAGAAACATAATAAAGACGCCTTTCATTTGCTTAAATTTTGCTTAGTTAGTTAAATTTTTGTTTGCAGCTTTCAAACGAATAAGATGTATTAAGTTTCAGGTTTTATGACCCTCCCCCTTTTATCTTCCGCTAACCTATATAGACAGTTAAGGGAAGTAATGCTTTCGGCTCAGGAATTCGATACTGGGTTTTCAGTGAATAAGCGCGAATTACGGTCCTCATAACACGTTTTTACTATTTTTACAATAATGTATGTCTGTGTTTGTCTGTGCGTATGTGTGTGACCATTTTTCTTGCACGATAACTCTTATATAAAACTTCCAAAAATTCCCATTTTCTGGTTTAAGGCTTTCCGCAATCATGTAAAGAGTTGATTAAATCTAGGGTAAATTTGGACGACCGGAAGTCATACTTTACATGACACTTATAGCAGTTTTTAATGGAGAATTGAGAGCGGAATTTTACTTGAAGCCCATAACAGTTGTCAATGAAAAGGTTGTATTCAAATATGATCTGAAACTTTAGATTCTTATATCGATGGGAACAGCATATTCGATTTTGACTTTTAAGTGATGAACCGAAAATTTTACTTTAAGCTCTGAATACATTCTCGTGGAAAAAAAATGCATTATGAGAAAATTCAAGATTTCACAAATTCGCTATTTAAAGCATGTATGTGATTCAGAACAACATACTGCATTTATGAGCATTAAATGTATTCTTGGAATTATGCCAAATGCAACGAGTAAGCTAATTCTTTAAGATGAGCAGATGAGTTTTTTTTATGAAGCACTTCAGTGTATTGGCCTCAAAATATCCGTTTCACTTTTATGTCGAATCAGTTTTCAATTAAATGATACTACCACCAAATGCTATCTCTAAGTATTAATTTTTAAGAAATAATATAGCAAATAAAAATAGCATATCGAATATAAGAGAATGCATAGCAACACTTTTAGAATTCTAATTCGGGAATGCTAAAGATATGCTACTTTTAAAGATTTTGTTGTTAAGTTTTATCTGCTCAAAGTCTGTCTAAAATGAAAGAAAGTAATGTTTAATAAATAAAAATAAAATTACAAATAAAAATTTTGCCATTTTGTTGAAAAAAACTGATCATTGTTATCATGAACTGAGAAATGCCTGGTTAAAAATTTATGGCAACACTTCACATTCTATCGGGAATTCTAAGGATAAGCTGCTTTTATATATGGTTCACACTTGTTTTCGGACACTTGTACATTTGAGTTTTACTTGCAAATATCAGTTACCAAATGTTAGCGAAATGACTTTGTTTTTCTTTCACGTATCATCTTTTTTTAAAACCTGCTTCTTCTCGAAAACGTTATTTAAAACGTTAGCTGTGTAAAAATAATTTAGTGATAAAACTCTGAAACTCACATAAGTATTCGGACGCTTTGAATAAGTAGTTTATATGTCAAAAAAAGTATGCAATTAACTGGACATCATATTCTTTGTTAGATAGACACCTTTAGCCATAATTACATTTTTCATATACTTAGGCGTAGATTTAACTAATGTTTTTGAGTAAGAATGTTACATGCCTCCGCTTAATTAATACCATTTCTTTTTCGAACAGAACTTGTCGTTAATTTTCAGCTTTTTGCCATGTTCACTACAGATATGGACCGTTAATATATTTTTCCAAAAAAGTAATAATTTCCAAATGCAGACGATAACTCTTGCGAATTTGGCATTTTTATTTAAAACCAAAAATATGACAAGTTAACATCGTCTTTCAAAGCATATCAACAAAGCTTTCGAGAGTTCGAGTTATTATAAGTAACTGATTAACACTTTTTTAATAAATATTTTATTGCAAAGAATATTTTGAGAAAACTTGAGAACGAATGTGTACATGAACATGTATAGTCATAATTTCCGTTGTAACGGATTGGTAAAAAACTAGTACTCTTTATAGTTAACATTGAGCCATAAAATTTGTAAGCATATTATGTTTTATTTACAAACAATCAACCAATTCCATGCTTTAACAACGAGCTTTAAGAAAGTATCACTTGATCCTTATACGTAGTTGTTACTTAAAATATAGAACTGGTAGGAGATTATGTGTTAGCCGCATCAATTCTTTTCTTTTTTTCGTCGTTGTTGTTGATGTTTAAACTTGGAATCCTGTTGTCGAATGAAGGTCGCTATCCGATAAAATTAAAGTATTAGGCATACTGAGAAAATTTTTAAGTATATTTGAAATATTTATCTATAATGTATTTTGTCCCTTTGAAAAATTTAATTCTTGTTTTCCTACATTTTTTTGCAGCTTTCTCAAGATGGGAAAACGTATTTCCTGAAAATTCATGCTCCTTACAGTATTCTTAGAAAACATGCTGAGGTGTTGAACATCAAAAGACCTATCAAAGTAAGAATCCCTAGTCTTGATATGCAAGTTAAATTGACTTTAAATTCTCAAATATTTAATTTAATTGTAAATTCTAATGAAAAAAATCCGAAACATTAATTTATTAGGCAAGAAATAGCTTTAAACTCAGTTTACAAATCTTATTTCATTTTGAAGGCTAATAATTTATCTTCGAAAATATTTATTAATATTAATTTCACATTATATAATTTTTACATAACTTAAATGTTCTCTAAAAAATTATAGTTATGCTTTCAGATTGCATTCGAAGGAGTTTCAAATAGTATTTTGTGTAGGTTATCTTCAAAAGTTTCTTTGACTTCTTTGGTTTATTTTAGGAAAACGATTAACAATAAAATTATTAGCTGGAGTTTACTATGTACTGTTTAGCCACGTTGCTCTATGGATACCATTTTTGTGAGCTATGCTGCATCATAGAAATAACAATAATAACAATAAAAAAACAGAAAATGGCACGGTATGCGGCCTTCAGTGTAGTATTATAGACCCTATAAAGCTTCAATAATTTAGTGTTTCTCTTTTTTTTTAATGGGCATATTTTGAATATTTTGACGTAAATTAACCTGTAGAATGTAACTTTGTATTGTAAATTAACCTCCAGAATATAGGTTTATTTATAAACAATGGACTCTTTTCTTTCTTGAAGAGTCGCAAAGATTAGATATTTCTATATTTTCTGAGCAGTTTAGCTCAGTGCCGAAACACTAACAATAATTTTTAATTATTTAGTTCAACCAAGTTTTCATACTTTTTATACTAAAATACCATCATTATATGTTTCATCAAGACTGTTTCTTACAGCCTATTTTCTTAATTAAAAATTTTGATCTTTTACAGAGGCATTGCTACTTATTTTTAACAAATCTCAGGAGCTAAAAATTGAGTGTATTTATTTCATCGATTCGACAGTTCAAAGCAATGTAATTTATCTTTATTTAGAGACTACACAGAAAGTTCATCAAGAGAATCAAGAGAAAATTTAGTAATTAATCAAAATCAAGAGAAAATTTAGTAATTTTCTAACGTAATATTTTTAGCTAAAATTCTCGTTCGAAAAAAATTCTCTTTTACTTTAACCTGAACATAGTACATTTCTTGTCAAAATTTTATCTTAAGCATAAGACTTATAAGTCAGAACTATTTCTTTTTTAAAAAAAAATGTTATCGATTTCAGACTCAAGTGGATAACGAACATTCTGGTGATGCCTATGAAAGGCATTTAAGGTCTCAACCGGAGGTATATGTACACACCAGCACTTCACGAAGCACAGCACTGTTCACCTATTAAACTCACGAGCACATTCTTCCATGCACAGGCTTCTGATGCTATTTTCACGACTCTGAAATGCAATTAATAATTAATTGCACATTATGTTTGGGCTTTAATTACTCCGAATGGTAAAATGAAGCATAATTCAGGGGGTAAAAATAGTGAAAAACTTTGGAGATATGCAATTTCAGAAATTCTTAGTAATAATATTTTCCTGAGAACTTTAACACAGTAAAGAGTTTCACATGGAGGTGTGTATGTTTATTTACATATCTATTTGCACATCTTTATAATAAATATTTGTGCCACAAAAATCCAATTTTACTGCGTCGACGTATCTGGAATTTCTATTGTACAAATTGCCCGTTCTCTGAAACCAAGTAAAGTTTAATTTAAGTGTTCTTCATTTTCTTACTGCATGATGTACTTTAAAAAGTTTATTCAACAGTTAATTTTGAAATTTTACGCCAATAAAAACAATAAAGCTTAGTTCAATTTTAGTTGATTTCAAATTGGTTATCAATTTGCATTAAGGAGATAAAAATAATTCTTTGTGTAGCTCTAGTTCAATAGAAATGTCACCAGGTTATTCGTTTAGTGTAATGACAAACGTAAATAAATTAATTTGTTTTATTTCAGATGCTGCAGCAGAGAGTCATGTATTTCGGCAAATAAAATTTTATTGTTTAATTTAATACGAGGAATTTAACAAACATTTTATTTGATATTTTATTTTAGAAAGAATAAAAGTATTTTGTTTTTAAATATATTTCAATCATAATCCTTCACGTTCAATCCCGTAAATATTTATTTGGCCTACAGATAAATAATATCCGGTTTACTTTTTTTCGGTACAGGCTATGGTACAATCATATATATGCATCCTTGAAATTCCACTTCTTTCATATGCCTACATAACATTTTGAGAAAAACTGAGACTTGAAGTGCAATGCTCTTTCACCTGATGGATATTCAGTTTGAAATGTGTGTCATTTTTTTTACCCTGTCGGTCATTAAAATTGCTACACCACGAAAAAAAGAAAATTAGCAGAATCTTATATATTGTTAGTGTAATGGGAGAAAGACATGATTAAATTTGTAGATAGTTTGGAGTATACAGCGATGCAGAATTCAGTATACAGAACTGCCTGTAGCAGCAAAAGCGGCTGTAATCCGGCTGGGCATCGAGTCGATTCGATTTATTCGATTGCTGCAAAGCACTCGAGGACTATCTGCCTAAGGGGAGGGGTGTCTTCGTGGAGGACTTCCTGATGAAAACTGGCTTGTATGTACGTTACACAAAGGAAAAACTACGAAAACGCCAATGTAGCCAGCTCATTCGCTGGTATTTCAACCTCGGATAGAACTACCGGTGTTTAGCGACACTACCGTTCCACCGCTGCTAAGCCTAGGGCATCGAGTCGAACTGAGCTTGGATGACAGTTACTGGTATTCTATTCCATACTTCTTTAGTTCTCTGCCAGATTCCATTAATCGTAGTGGGTGTCAAGTGGTGGCGTTCCAGTTTCTCGGCATCCCATGACAAAATGATTTGAAGAATTTGTTAATTAATTTGGCAGATGTGTTAGTTTGAGCAGTTATCGAACACGTTCTGGACCGAAGAAGGTCAAGATAGCAGGTCAATATGTGGTTGTGAATTACTTTATTGAAAGGTGCATGTCTCGAAGATAAGACATAGCTTTGGGCCTTACGTTAAAAAATCTAACGACGACTGTCCATATTACTGTCTATAAGAGCAAGAGGCGACCGGGATGTGCACTCAGTGGCATTCAGTGCTAGAAGGGCAGGTTCTGGGCATGTCTGACGGTGGTGAATGCAAGCTGGCAAGTTCGTTCTCCCCAGTGCCTTCCCACATGGAACGTGCGTCATGACGCTGTATATGCAAAACCGGGATTCAACTAAAAAGATGAGCTGGTGCCGCACGTGTGTCCGGTTCTTTTTGTCGTATCGCGTGTGTTTCTGATGAAGCATCAAGGCAAGCCGTAACAGTGGCAAGCCATAGTGCTGCAGACTATCGCATCGCACTATGTTCGTGACTGTCGCACTATCTTCGTGAACATTTGTAGTCTTACACACAAGACAGTTTCCTTACTCAAGCTACGAAACGTGGCTGTATGATCTCGCAAAGCCGAGAGGACATGTCTGCCCTTTTAGCATTGTGGCGCGGTGAGTCTTGCATGGCGTTCAGTAGCGCCTCCATCAATTGCATACTCGCCTGATAGTCATCGGATCTCGATCAACATGAATTGCAATGTGGTATTTTTTTACAGACGTATAAATCAAGTCCCGATAGGCAGTGATTCTGTCGCGATCAGATTCCGACACGTGCTGTGAGAAGTTTCTTCTTACACTAGACATAACACGACTTTTACACAAGCACAATTGATTTTTAAATGAGAAACTCGCTATACAGTCTTCCCAGTTATACACACAGTGTGGATGACATTACTGATAAGTGCTTTGCGCTCATGCGCTGGAATGCTAATCATTTGCGTATCCCTGCAGTGCCCACCTTTCATGCAAATTCGACGTTTGTTACATATTGTCTTCGTGGTTTTGCAATTTTAATGGCCGAGACTGTATTACCATTTAACCAAAACGAACAGATAGGGCTATAATAGAAGAACTAAAAAAACTGTTTTGATGGCATTTCGTTTGAATACTATTTAAATGTACATCAACTATGTAGTTACTTAAAATATCATAACGCATTTCTTTCTATTTTTAGCACTAGAAAATGTTATTTTTCATCATTATTAAAAAAATTGTCATCCGAAAGACCTCAGCTCCTCTTAAAATTACTATGCTGTTTATGTTATGTAACTAATATATCCTTAAGTAAGTTGTTATACGTATACTGATTAAAGATAAAATTTATCATACTTTAAAATAATTATCTCATGTTTCTTTAAAATGTCAATAACAAAATGCATTCTTAATCAAATGATGGTCAATTTATAATCAAACTAATCGCATTTCATCGTTAATAGAAACTATACATATAGCTGCTTTCCGTGTTGGTACGACCTTCTATCTGCAGATAGAAGTGTTTAAGTTCGAGTTCCAAGCAAAGCCCATTACTTAATGATGAAATCAAAAGGCTGAATTATGTAAATAGTAAAAGATATTTTGATACAATCAGCCATCGATACAGGACGATCGAAAGAAAATTAAAGTTCATTCTTACAGCGAAGTTCTAGTAACCGAAACAAGCTCAAGTTGCATAAATTTTATGGCTACTAAATAGATACTGTTTCATTGGAAAACTTATTTTATTCACGTATGCTTCTTTATGCTATTTGATATTACAAACATTCGCTTCTTCTAACTAATTAAGCATGTTATTTTCCCCTCTTTAGACACATATCGTTATATCGATTTAGTCTTTCAGTTTTAAATGTAGATCCATTTGTAAGCAAAGGTTTATTTACCAACAGAACTCTCTTTTCGTTTATCTACAGCATTTCTGTTATCCGTATTTATAAGTAAGAATAACTATCAAGCACTCTTTACTATTTCTTTTCATCGTGATATCTTCTCTTTTTGAATTAAGTTCTTTATTAGACATCATTCAAGAAACATAATTCAGTCCCATCAATACTGTAAAGACCTTATACGTCGTATTCTGTGATTATTAGGTTAGCTTAGTGGCTCATTCATCAACATTTGCTTCCAAACGGCAGACTCATCACACAGGCAGACGACAAACGATATCATATTGATCTTTTAACCATATCTGTGTATCCGCTGCTAGAATTAGGGTCAGGATATCCGCGTCCATCTGTAATGATTATGGCTTACTCTTCCAAACGACTAAACGTAAATGGGAAAATTTCGAGCTCTAATACATTTGAATTATAAAATAAATGATTTTTTTCAATTTCAAGATACGTAAGAATACCCAAATTAAGAACTTAGAAATGACTTACTTACCGTTTTCGATTAAAAACCGTTTTAGTCTTATAAGTAAGAATTTGAAATGTACTAAGTTCTTAAGACTTTTTAAACGTATAAAATATTTTATTTGATACCGGAACTAGACATTTTAATGGTCGCGGTGTATTATGGTTATAGCATAATGTTATTTAATTCTTTGTGTTTCACATATCATAATGGAAGATCTTCTAATGGATTTAAAATAAAGACTGCTTCTTCAGTTACTCACTGAAACATTTAGCTTCTGTCAATTAAGTATGTGTATTCTATCTGACTTATCCCTAAAACTATCGTTGACATTATAATGTATATGCAGTCACCTTCATCATTGTTAAATTAAACTACAATGCCTAAAAGTTTTGAATTCCTTTATTCAGTTCTTTGTCATGCTAATTTTTTTGTTCTGTTAATGCAAGCCTAAGTATGCAGATGGAGATGTTTGGGTGAGTATCTATAAAAATATATGGAATTATCTATCAATAAATTAAGAAATGAAAATTTTATTCTACTTAGAATGGTAAGTCAAAATAGACCAACTTTCAATAATGTTAAACTTACAAATTACTAAAAGAGTGATGTGGATTTCTTTCTGTTTTTATTCAAGTAAGTTCAGTTAATGCAAAGTATATTGTTTATGTCTATACTTTTTATCTTTTTTGATTAAAAATCGAAGTGATCATTTTTGAAGTTAAATTTTGTACATTTTTGCATATTTTGGGAAATAAAAGTTTTATCGATCATAATAAATGATCCCACATAGTAATGATCATTCTTTCTCATGAATGCAAAACAGGAAATGTTTTCGTATTTATTTTCCATTAGATGAAAAAATAATAAATATGGGAAACCAATTTGGAAGCATTTAACTCTGAAATTTAAATGCAATTTTGCCTCATGTTTTGAAACAAAATTATATTTTCTCCAAACAACAAACTTTAAACTAAAATTTTTCTGCATTTATAAGTCACAACGAAACACTTCTGATAATGTGAATGCAAGAATTGCTTTTCTTTTTACAGTTCAGTTAAGACTGAAGAATATTTAACATTATTACTTACGTATATAGCTAACACCATTTCATGCACACACAGTAAAGATCTCAGAACATAAACATATGTCTGAGTATTTTATTTTTGTATACATTTTATGCTTACTTAAGTAATGACTACAATTCTTTATATCTTTACGATTCTTTATATGCATATTTATACAGTATGGTTTAGAAATGGGCTAAATGTCTTTTGAACGATAAGTAGTCAGTCACACTGGCCCAGTTCAAGAATCGAATCATTTTAATACTATCATTTGGCATACGATAACTAATAGAGAAAATTTTTTTAATGAAATTTTCTATGGATTTTCTAAAAAGAATTAGTTGTTTCTTTATCGTACTAGAAGCTTTTAAATTAATGATTCTGTAAGCGGCAAAACTTGCCCTGAAAGTAGTTATTCAAAATGTACTCGTGTACGGCTTATACCATTTTCGTACAAATGAAAGGAAAATTATGGAAATATCTGGGACTGTATAAAAATTTATTTTAGCCACGGAATTCGTTAGGGAATAATTTATTTCGTTAGAAGAAAAACTGAAACCTATGCGTAAATCTTCATGAAAAGTAAAATCGAATATGTAAGTTTTCGAATCAAGTTACACGCGTAGCTGTCTTTAGAGAAGCTTTTACGCTAGCTTCAATTCTGCAGTGGAAATTTTAATTAGCCCTCTCGCTCTGACTGTCACGTATGCGTGTCAGCAAGAAACGTACTCATTTCTCGGCCGACACGCTGGCGTGCTAGAGCGTTTTCTCGTTCACATCCGGCCGTCACGTCACACATTTGTCCTAGTGTCCTGGAAGGTTTTAAAAACTATAACTTTTACCACAAGATGGCATTGTATGTCCATATTGTTTCAGATACGTGTAGATTTGACCTTCTACTCAAAATGAAAGTAGCATGACTCACATGCGCGTGGTTTTTAATTATACAAACATAAGAGGAAAGGAATGTTTCCGAATGGCATGCTTTATGACGGCTTTTTAAGCTATCAAATATGCTAAAATTAGAGTTTAAATATTCTTTTCCTTTACTTTACATGAAAATATATTAAAAAATTGCTCACTTTGGGAAATAATTTTCAGAAGCGCTATTCAAATTATTCCAAAGTTTTAACTGATAAAATGCATTAATAAACTTCTAAATTGATGAAAAAATACGAGAAAGTCTGTTTACAAAAAGTAAAATCTTTCACGTGAAGATAAAAATAGACACTCAGTGATCTCAGTCTCTGATAAAATGTCCGTAAGAGAATCACTAGAAGTACCGCTTTCTAACTTTTTAAGAACTGAATCATCACTTTCATTCATTTCACTAACTGGCTCATATATCATTCGTCTAATAAAAAACGCTTTCTCGCCATAATAAAATGAAGTCGTATAAGGTAAACTGAAAGCTTTCCGAAATAAAAGCAATGCAAAACGTAATAGAACCTCACATAATAATTCTAAAAGACTCTACATAGTAGCAAAGAAAGAATACAAAATAGGTTAGAAGGGATTATAGAAACACAAATGTGTATATATCACGAGAAAACGCTCTGGCACGCCAGCTTGTCGGCCGAGAAGTGAGTGCGTTTCTTGCTTCTTCGTATGGATTTAGGGTTTATAGCAAAAAACCCGCCGGCCTTGGACAGGCACTCGCGAAAGAGTCTGCCGGTTTCAGCGATAAGCGCGCGTTTGCGCTTCTCGTCGCCAAAGGGTTAATGAATTCTTGGATAGTTTTAAGTGATGATATTCATTACATGGTTGATCATTAACGTTGGTAGATACTATGAACGTGTTTTTTCCGCTAATTTATCCATGGACAAAAATTCATATTATTATTTTTTTTGAACTCGTTCGCGCGCTTTACTAAACGATATCACTTCAATAAAAGTATTCTAGAATAAAAAGCGTACACTGCTGCTTGAATATGTAAGAGAGATTTAATATTACTCTTCCATATCTATTTTGCATTTCTGTACTAAAACCAGAGTTCCAGTTTCTGTGTAACTGTTTCTCCCATATTCCATCAGTGCACTGAAAATACCTAATTGTCCATGCATTCTTTATATACTGAAATACATATTTTGATTTACAGTATTAACTATAACTCAAATTTAAGATTGGCTGAGTAAGAAACGTAATTTTAATTTAATGAGTAAATTTAATCTGTGATAAGTAGCTATTCAGTAAAGCAGTTCCTGTTTATTTACTTATGAAAATCTTCCTAAACCACTACAATTTCTATCCCCCACTCTTTTGTGCTTTCTATGTTATAGGAAGCCTTTGATGAAGGTTGAATGTATTTAAATGCTCTAAGTGTTCTTAATTGTATGTAGTGTTTAGAAACGTACTCCTGAAACGGAATAGTGTTTATCACTTCTGAATATATATATATATATATTTTGATCTTAGCTAAAAGACCGAGAAACGATGTCATCACTTCCCCATGCCTCATTATATCTTTTGATAACATAGAAGACTTACAGCTTCTCTTTTCATCGCCACATACCCCACAATGTTGTCATTCTTCGCTAATGATCATTATTCCTGAATCTATCAGATTGTATTTTAATATCTGAGATATAGACGGATGGATGTCTTAAATTGTAATCTCGATCCGTATCAGTAAATTACATAAAACGTGAAAAAAAAAACATAAAACTTAAAAATAAAAATTTTTTGTCGGAAACCCAACCTTCAGTCTTAAAGCATGAACATGTAAGAGAACAAAGTGAACTAAATGAAATTATTTATAAATTTATTAAAACATTAGAAACATGAGGGATTTAATACCTTGAAAATGCTGTCATTCTAATTAAATTGTGCAACAAAGTTGGTAGGGACTGGTAGCAAAAGAACTTAATTAAGAAAAGTTTTAAATCAAGCATTTATTTCGTATTATCGATTGTATAATAGAAGAAAGAGAACAGTGGGTGTTAAGGAATTATGATTCTTTCTTCAATTAGTCAGTCAGGTCTCCATATTTCATTGTATCTTTTGATGACTATGAATGGTTCGCGGCTTCTCTTTTCATCTCCAGATGTCTCAGAGTGTTGTCATTCATCGTTGATGAGCCTGAGACAGGCCTATTCTGCCGCTGCTGCCACTGTGTAAATTGCTGTTGGCTTAATTCATTCCTTATATATTCAATATTAATTTAATATAAAATGCTCTTTTGTTTAACATGCAAGTGAAGTTAGATTCTTATTTAAACTATCGTTGATAAGTTTTTAGGTCTGAAGTACGTACTTCCTTAAATCTATAAAACTTCGCAAGAAAAATTTACAAGTCAACTTGAGCAAATTCCACTTTTTGCATCCGATGAACTTTTTCAAGTATCTGATGATTCGGTGACAATGGAAAACTTGCTGATTTTGTTTGACGACAATGTTTGCAGTATGAGTTAGACTTCAGTACAACAGATACTAAAAACGTATTTTACGTAACTTTCAATATAACTTCTGGAATCTATATTTTCATAAAACTTAAGCACGGATTCTTACTGAACCTTACCTATAATATTTTCCCATTTCAACATAAATATTATACTTCGTAGCAAAATATATAGGCAGATAACAGAAATTATTCTTGACTGTATCAAGCCAGTCGCTTGAGACAGAAAACCTGTTTTACATTTCAGCTCTCGTTTTTCCCATTTTTGAAAGTAATGTAAAATTACTTACTTTCTAGTTTCAGAATTATTCCTGAACTATATCTGTTGACGTCTTTTATTCCTCACCGGTTGTCCTACTGTTTTCACAACGAAATATACATGTTATAGGAATATCTTATTTCTTGTGTCTACAATTTTTTGTAAGTCTAGACAGTGATTTCAATTTTTTTAGTTAACTGAACATATTCCCCGTTTAGATTCTGGTCTTATTCCTTTTGATGACATACAATTTTTTTGTTTAGGCAGGGGTTAAGTGATATTATTGACAGAAAAGGATCTGTCTGTGTTTTAGAATGGCTGGCAACAGACAGTCAATTCTTTTAAAGTAAACAAACTGCCAGCGATATTCGAAGCTACGTAACAAGAGAATAAAAGTTCTCTGGCAATAAAAATCGTCTTAATAGTTTTCTTTGGTTTACACTTACGAAACCTCCAATAAAAAAAAGGGGCCCACCAGCGGCCAAGCGGTAAAGACGCTGAACACCGGTAGTTCGGTCTGAGGTTCGAATCCCGCGAACGGGCTGGCTGCATGGGCGTTTTCGTAGTTTTCCCCATGTGTAACGTGTATACGAACCAGTTTCCTTTGGAAAGTCCTCCACGAAGGCATCCCTCCCTTTAGGCAGATAGCCCTCGTGTGCTTTGCCATAATTAAATAACCTAACCTAACCAATAGAAAAGTGTTAAGCTCGTAATTTCAGTAAACGAATAACTATAATAATAATCGTAATCATAATGGCATAATTCCTGAACAGTTAAACATACTAAACTACATGTTCAGGTGGATAAAAAATAAATTTAACTGCTGTAAAAATTGCACACATCGCGCTATAAAGCCAATTACGAAAGGATCGTTTTACAGGCCACGCGCCAAACAAGATATTCTACGTATCAACGTTGTTATTGGCCACCGTTAATTAAATATGCGGATCTCATCTCTTTTGCTTTCAAAGCAAACATAATGATCTCGTTCTTTTGTCTATTAAAATAACTAACCTAAGGCATTAAGTTTAGAAAAGTTTTATCATATTTGAAATAAGCTGATAACGAAGATATTTTCTCAGTGGAAGTATCACATTGGCGTATATATCGTTTTAAACAAAAGCATGTGTTTGGCGCATGTTGTCCTGTAATGGAGAAGGTACCAAAGTTTCTTAAAAGTATAGAAATTTGTCAAAGCACTCTGAGTACTAAAGGAGAGTTTCTGACAAATTCCGTTTTTTAAGTACTTTTTATAGAATAGAAAAATTCAGTAAATATATAAATATTAAATAATTAATAAAATATTCACTTCGCTGTAATTAGCTAAAATCAAAATGTTCCATTAGTCAAACTGCAGAACCCGCTGACATAAGCTTAAATACTTTAAAGAGTTCAACTACAAATTTAATAGCAGAAGTTAATTATTTTGTCCAAGATAGAATCATAATCCCTGATTCGGACAAATTGTGTTGAGTATCGGTGATTCGGTTATTTTTGCGTTTGTTCTCAAATTTTTAAATCGGTGATAAAGTATGAAAAAATATCCTAAATCAGTAAATCCTTCTTGGAATACTATCGCGAATGTTGCAGACCACTGGAAGACTGAAGTAGCAAGTTGACTGAAATCTTTTATCAAGATTTTGGAGAAATAGCAAAGAAATGATTGAAACGTAAAACATGAATAAAGGTAGTGCCACAATAACTTTAAATTCCAGTTTTTAATAGCAACCATGAAACGTAATCTGAGATAAGCGAACAGCGAAGAACTCAGATTTCAAAACTCCGATTCACGTGTTTAAAATTATCCAGAAATCAGCCTAAATTGACCTGGTTTGATAGAAAAACTGTGGATTTCAACAAAACAGGGATGGGTTACTCTTGTTCAAGAAGCAAAAATATTTTGCTCTGCGGACCGAAAATGTTGTTTAAATAGGTCAATAATATGAATAAATGATTGAAATGGAAACGAAGTTCCATTTTTCCACTCGATGTCTGATGAGACCACACTACACCTAGAGTTTTGGAAGACTGATTGCTCTCTAGCAGAATTGCGCCATGGAATTGAAATGGCTTGGGCAGTAATCCTGTAGCTACTCAGTTAGGTGTCACTATGAATGTATTGAATCATCCTGAGAAGCATTTGGTGATTTATGGTTTGCAGAGTGAGCATTCATTATACAAGGTAACAAAAAAATTGTTTGCCTTTCATAATTATCAGAAACATATAGCTCCTGTTACTCATTGTTAGGTATCTAATAATCTCCACCAGTATCCAACACCATTTGCCTACGTTACTGCAGGTGGTGAATGCTCTGACCTTCAAACTTGAGAATCTTAGTCACAAAAGAACTCCATAACTGCACTCCGCCTGTCTGCCTCATTTTCAAAAGATTGCCTCTGAGATGGTTGTCCAGGACAAGTGGTAATTTGTGGACGCTCGGTCTGGCGAAGGTACTGTCTTCTGACCGTGCCACGTGTGGTCTCGCATTACCATGGAGGTACAGCATAGCCATAGTTATAGCCTGCAATTACATATATTTATAATAGAATAAATAAAATTGTTATTTTCTTACGTTGAGTAATAAATTTGTTTTCCCTCGTTTAAATCCGTCTTTCTTTTTATTAAAAGATAATTAATAGTAATCACCGTTCATTAGTAATTACCCCACCAGTGGCCAAGTGGTTAAGACCGCTAAATACTAGGAATTCGAACACGGTTCTTATCTAAGCAAACGAGCTGGATGCTTGATTGGGGTTTCCTTGTTTTCCATGAGTGTAACGTAAATGTGAGTCAATTGCCCTTAGAAAGTCATCCAAAAAAGCATTATTTCCCTTAGACAGGCACCCCTTGCGGGCTCTGTCTATTCAATAACTTAATCTAAAATCAGCAGTAATTGATGAATCTGAATACTTAATTAATAATAATTTATCACGCAGTGTAAAGTATATTATTACTAAAAATTATATTATAGATGAATACTATAAAATAAATTTTATATTATTACTACATTTTATATTACAAAAAAAAGCGTCTACGAGTATTTTAAATGCTGTATTTTCTTATAAAATAATTAATCATGTAGAATATAAAACTCTGCAATTTGCTGCCAAAAAAATGCTGGTTTAGAGATTGAAAGCTTCGTATGTTATATAAAGCTCCGAAATTTTTAATAAAGCTTTTTGAAATTTAGTGTAAGATTCTTACTTTTCTTCCAGCTCATTTTTATTGTGGAATTTTAAAAGAAGATGTTATTATTTTATGTACTCCAGAGAGTCATTAAATGGTATGAACTTGAGAAAGTGTTGGTGAAAGACTTTGGGCATTTCCGAGGGGAGTATAAATTCTGTTTCATACCATATTAAATTTGGATTGGGGCTTTCAGGCCTTGTTCCATTGCCATCAACTTTTTGAAGACTTTTACACCGACGGATTTTACATGTCATTACACCTACGTAAACACAGCAATCATAAAGATCCATTTTTTACCGATTGTGTTATTTAAGTCTTGGACCATCAATATCGGAGTTCGCTTCTCTAACCACAACAACGATCGAGTGGCAGAACACATCTGAAATATCTTCCATGATTACTGAATCTGGACGTAATTTTGATTCTTTAGAATATTCAGAAACTTTTCATTTATTTTCAAACAGCTTTTTTAGAGGTGAACGGTATTACATTTCTTAAAAGCCAATGTGAAATACGTTTACGAGTAAAATAAATGGTTATTTAGGATTAAAATGAATTTCTTTTGGCATACCGTTTTATCAGAAGTGTAGGTGTTTGTTTGCCTTAGAATTTACATTCATCGTAACTAATTGAACGGCTACATGAATTCTGAATAAATATATATTGAAAAAGCAAAGATTATGAATGCTTTTCTTCCTAATTCAGATACATCAGCGGATAAGTAAATGTTTTTATAGAAAAAGGTATCAGAGCAAGTAGTAGTACACTAATCCGAAAGTAAAGAGAAGTATGGATTCTATCCATTGATTTAGTCTGAAAATAATTTATCGATTCTTTTCCTTCCAGGGTGAGGATTTCAAGCCGGTGAAAGAAAAAGGTCTTAGCAGTTTCTTCCTCGGATCTTTCAAAGATCTTTTCAGCTATGATCGCACTCTTATTCCGGATGACATTGACAAGAATGATGTAATACACGGTTCCACTACGAACGGGTAAGTAAAAAAATGTCCTTCTGAGAAGTTTATTCAGAAAACCGTTTTACTATGTTCCTATTTATTCCTGTCAGATTCACGTTTCTATCTTTTCAAGATCAAAAATAATGTTTCATTACATAGATCACGCCTGCTCTACTCTCTGTGTGTCAAATATTGTTTATTTCTCTTTGTTCTCCATTTTGTCTTTAGTATAGAAGTGATACAGATAAAACGAAAGATTCTTTCAAAGAATATGTGATTTAATTTGTCCATATGAAGATATTCGTGTAAATATTTTATTTAGTGTTTAGGCACTGTGTATTCATAATACTTTCATTTTTTCTTTACTATTAGGCAGATAGTTTCTTGCCCTTTTCCTGTATTTTTTCCAATTTCTTCTTTTACTCTCTAATTCCCCTAATCGCTTCAGAAATATGTTACTAAAGGACTAAATATAAGATGCTAAGAATGTGATAATTACTTCTACGTTTTACCAGCAGAGAATTTTGAGTTAAACTGTATCTTACTCTTTTGGATCATTACAATATTCTCTGAGACCAGGAAACTGTGCAAATTGAAGAGCAAGAGGCTTACTTTAATTGCAGGATGTTAATTTAAACCAGGAGTGTGACTTCACTGAGTCACTAGGTTGTTGCCTGAATGAACCACAAGGGTTTACTATATCGCAAGACAATTACTTGTGGTTTACGTTATCAGTAACATTGTGAGTACGGCAAAATCGCGCTCGACAAAAGTAACTTTCTATGGAAGAAAACTGTTACCTATAATTTAGTTTAAGAAAGTGTGCATAATTTTAGAAGGAATATTTTAATTTTATAACAGTTATTTTAATTTAATGCTTCTTTCCTATCTTTTCTAGCTTCAACTTACAACTCCCTGCCAGAATGAGTTTTTAGAATCGAATTAAATGCAAATGAGAAGAATAACATTTAAGTCAAGTTTAACTGACTTCGACGGAGAGAGTTAGGACTCCTGAATAGCGCACGTTTGACTTTGGGCTATGCCTCTCTAAGCTGCATACGTTCGCCGTATTACGTGCCTTTTTATAGTTCGCTGGATAATTTGATATTTACGGGTCAACTAGGTTAGAATTATGTTAGGTTCTGCTAAATCTCTTTAGTTAGTCATTAGTTAGTTCTTATTCCTTACATTTTGGGTTTAAGCCCTAGCAGAGGCTTTACTGTACGCCCTGAGAAAGGGGCCGAATGTTCATCTTATTTTGAACAAATAAAAGATAATTAACCCCTGGGTTTACATTTCTGTACTTTACATTTCTATACTGCAATTATTCGCTTAGCAGTTCATTAGGTTATAAAGTTTTTGATAATTCGTTTAAGTTCTTGCAAAGTAAAGGCGCTTTATCTTTTTTTATTATGACTGCTTTCACTGTCATTTATTTTTGAAAGATCGTCCAATTTTTTATGCATAACTTCTCCTTCATCCTTATCTGAAAATGCTTCGCCGCCAGTTGCTTTTGCATGGCGATGATGCGAAAGCAATATTTGATGACACGAAATTCTTTTGGCTTCATTTTCACTCGATGGAAATCCTTTAAAATTGTTGATAACTTCTGGCCGCAGCTGAGGCCAACGAATATTCAGTGTTGATGAATGAGCGTTGAAACGCGTATGAATGAAATTTCTAGCGTTGGAGAAATTAAATATAAAGAATTACGATAACTTGTACATACAAAATCGCATTTAGCAAATCCGCGGTCGGTAAGGGGTTTTAGTGTTTATGAAGTGGGTACGAAAATTAGCTGTTGTGTTTAATACGCTGTGTATAGAAGTTTGCTGTAGCAGATCCGATCCAATGTTTGTAGATCTGATATTTTTGATTTTGTTGTACGCATTCGCAATCTTAGAATCACGGCAAGATGCCTGAATTTGCAAAATTTTGCACCACGAGAAATCATTGTTGTTATTAGTTTTTAAAACTATCAGAAGTGATTAGTAAACATCTGTTTGATTTTAAATTGAGATTGCTAAGAAATTAAAATTTATCAAAGATAATAACTGGCCGAGACAATAAAGATAACCTCTATAGTTAGCCGTTGTAATGCAATAGGTCATTTCTCGCTATTTGCAAGAAGAAAACGGGAATATGCTTATTTATTTTTGATTGATACTTATGTTGTGAAAAGAAAAATTTGCGGGTTTTACTAATAATTTTTAATTTTAAACTTGCATACTCAACCTCTCTTGGTGCCGTGACAAACTAAAAAAAACACTAAAAAATACTCATAAAAATATAATGTGAGTTCATAAACCAACACATAGAGACTGGTGTTTGAAAACAAATTAATTAATTCTTTAAGCTATATTAAATTTTCATAAATCCTCAACACAGTAAATTCAGTTTTATCATATGAACTCTCAACTCTTAAGTTCAATGAAATGAAAAATCCTCCCTGGTGTTTTGTTAAACTCAAAATATTAATATTCATGTAAAATGCATTACCGACACTGAATCATTAACATACTATCTCTCACTAAACTAATTAATCAGCTTTGCTTCCTGTAAACACATAAATTCAATACACCCTTAGAGATAGCCGCAAACACGTAAAAGTAAAACACAGAACAGTTCAAAACACCAGGGAGAAATAAATCTCACACACTAAGAAGTCAAAACACCAGTTAAGTTAAATTACTAAATCTGATCGCATAGTTTTAACCCTCATTAAATTCTCCTACGCCCGCAATAAACTACCCAGGTTTGAATGGAAGTTTAACCATGTTTTCCGAAAGGATCACATGGGTGACCTACAGTAGACCACAAGATAAAAAACACAAAAAACATACAATAGTAAAACAAATAAAAACATTTATTTAATATTCCAAAAGATTATCCATTCAGAATAGCTGGCCAGACTACCCCTACAAACATTTACTAAAAATTACTCACAATTCTTCATGCGACAATCTAAACCATGATCAATACTGTATTCAAAATTATTAATTACGTATCTTACAATAATTTCGTAATTATCATTGAACCATACTTAAGTAGTCTGAAACATTTTTTATTTCTTTAAATATTTCCAAATCTTACCAAAATCTTAATGAAACAATTTACACTTTCTATTAATCTTAGAAGGTTACTCAAGCATTTAAACTCACACTACATATACAAATATTTTAAATCAATTTTCGTAAAGTAAAAGATGAAGTTTTTTTTCTAATAATCGATTTCACAAAATCCTAAATCAGTTAAGGGCAATAAGTTTGAGGACACATATAGAATTAAATACAAAATCAAAAAAATAATCAACTCACGGTGGAGAAAAATTCCTGTCCAGATTTCGTCTCCCTAATTGTCTACGCAACACACATAAAAGAAGTTCAAAAATTTCTCTTCATGAATGGGTGGAGAAAAATTCCTGTCCAGATTTCGTCTCCCTAATTGTCTACGCAACGCACGTAAAAGAAGTTCAAAAATTTCTCTTCATCAATGCTGCACCAATTTGCGAACTCAGCCGTTGGGAAAAACTTCCTCGTGGATACAGTCCTTCTGCATGCAAGGAGGTCCAACTTAACATGAGTGTCCACCAACATTTCGATGATGATCTCAACAAAGAAAAGTGGAAGCCGCACTAATCTGAAGGCCCACCGACTTCTGAATGATGTTCTCGCTGAAGATAAGCGCAAGTCACAGTAATCTGCATATAAATCGGTGAAAGCCCACCGACTTCTGAATGATGTTCTCGCTGAAGATAAGCGCAAGTCACAGAAATCTGCATTTAAATCACATTATTTTTCCTGAAGGAAAAAACATCAGTGAGAATAGGACATTACCGCAGACCTTCAGAAAGGATTCGCCGACGACGATACGATGGGAGCCCGCATCGTTCTCGGGCCAATTCTCGCACGGACAACCCCGAGAGGGGGCCGCCGGGTCCTCTCTCTCCCCTCAAAAAGGACTCTTAAAATCTGTCAAAATCTTGAAAAAGTTCTCGCTCGCCACGGGAGCGACCAAATTTAAAACCTCGTGACGCTCAAAAAGTGCACTGCCTCTATAATTACTATTGGTTAAAAAAAATCCATAAAATTAAAACTCACCAATGCTACACAAAACAGTAACCCTCTCCAACCATTAGAAACAGACCAATAAATACCCAACAAAATTCTAAGAAAATCAGTCCTATCCTTTCACAATGACAAGCCCCCTTATTTTTCGAACTCAAAAACAAAGTAGTAAATCTGTTAACGATGCGACTCTTCAGACAGATCCCAAATATTTGCACCTTCATAATTCTATTAAGAATCGGCGCCGCCAAGCGGATCGCCTTTGAACTAGAAAAAACATGTTCATCCCCGCAAGAAAAGGGGACGAAAAAATGCAGCTGGTCGCTGACCCTTGACCCCAAAATTCTCCTCCCGTGAGGAGGCTATCGCTGTAAGCTTTTTCTGCTCTAACTTCAAGAAATTTTACCCAAATCAAAAGAAATAATTTAGCGACAGTATAATTTAAAAATTACATCTCTAACATGAACATTAAAATTTTACTATTCACTGTAAATTAATAAAATTAATAAGCACTGTAAAATAATACTTAAAAAATCTACACAACACTTATAGCACTCTTAGCCCACCAGCGGCCGAGCGGCAAAGTCGTGTATGGGCGTTTTCGTGGTTTTCCACAACCTCTCCTCTTAGGCAGATAGCCCTCGAAGCTTTGTAATCACATAAACCAAACTTATTGCACTCTTTATATCTGAATTAGCATATGTAACAATTTGCTTAACATCAAATGTTGTGAGAGGGTATACTCATGTAATAGAGAGCCTATTGCAAATCTTTCTTTAAAGACTTTCGCATAAGTTTTGTTACCTGAAAACCAGGTAAGCGTATCTCTTCAAAGCGTTTGCTTTCATTTGCTCAGTATAGGTATACCAATCTTGTGCTGGAAATAAATCAGAAAGAATTCAAGAACTCAATGATTGGTGCATATTTTTCGGTTTGAGGTGAAACAAAATTACATTCTACAAGACTTTTCACAAAAGAAGATCAACTATCGTATGGCTAGACACTCTGGGCTGACATCTTACGATTAAACTCAATGATTGGAAATAGTTAGCCAGAAACAAAAAATAAAAAAATGTAGTTGTCTTATTATGATGACCAAGCCCTGTAACGGCTCGTTCCAAGGAGCACAGTATTGATATGAAAATGTATTGAATGTAAAAGCTTAAAAACGTAGCGAAGAAGAGATTCATGTAAATTAATAATTACTTAATTGCTAAATAGCTTGAAGTATTATTTTCCTTAGTCCTATGAAAAAAAAAGTATTAACGATCAAAAACTAAAATGCGAAATTTTCAATGAATGAAAAAAAATTATTTCTCTTTTAATATGGCATATTAGCAAGCACAGGCAATTGCAACAATGACAATAGCCTATTACAATTATTATCTCTGTTATTTAGTATTATCTATGTTACTATATGTTATTTAAATATTATAAGTTTCTATAAATATAGAAAAAGATTTTGTATTAAAATTGATATTTTATCAAGATTTTTAAATGCTTTATATTAAGCTGCTTATAGATTCTTCCAAACCACTGAAGAATTTTTTCAACAAGAGCCACATTTTTCTGAGCCCATTTATGATATCTAGTCAGCGGGTAGTTATAAGGAATAAATGTGACTTTCCCGTGTTAAAAGCGTCGGTAAAACTATTATTAGTTAAATAACAATAAAATTTACTGTCAAGCTTTCGAAATCCTTTCATTGCTTCGTGGAAGTATTTAATTTAATTTGTGAAAAAGAAAGGAGTCGTTACAATTAAAAAATACAGAAATTTAATTGTTATTGTTATATAGTAAATCCATCTCATTAGCAGCTCGGTGTTTTGTAACTTGCTGGCTACTTAGAGTTGCATTTTTAGCGTCATAAAAAGAAACTTTTTTTAATGAAAATTTCCGACGTTTGATCTTTCAGAGCCAAAAAAATCAGAAGTTTAAATCTTTACCTCGCGACTAGGCGACTATATTATAAATAGTCTTTGTGATTTGCAACTAGCATATACGTTTTAGTTTCCGTTATTTTTCAATCTTAACTAAAAAAGTTCCGATTATTAGAACTGCGCTTCTTCAAAATATCATAATGATGAGGTAAATTAAGCATGCTTTGGTAAGCTTTAACACCAATTCCCTCCCCCCCCCCATTTTTTTTACTTAAGTTTTTTTTCTTTCTCTTTTTAACCGAAAATAAATGTACATTTTTGATATAAATAAGTGGTTTCGGAATATATTTACATGTGGAGTTTATATCCGGAGTATATTTATATCGGACTATATATAGTGGGTTGCAAAGCCTTTCACTCGTAGATGTGTAAAAGTCACATCTGTTCTTTGTTACTGATTTTAATCGATTAAAATTTATGCCGTATTTTAAAATTCCTTTGAAAGACAATAAATGTTTTTAAATGTAAGCATAGAAAACTAGGATTTTTTGCAGTACTTTTCATATGAATTTTTGCCATTCTTTAAAGAAAGCAGCTTTTTTGTTCTTTTAAGGCATAAAATTCCACTTATTTGAGTGTTGCCATCAAAACTAAATTTTCTTATAGCAACTGATGCATTTTTCCTCTATGTGGTTCAAAATAATAGTGTACTTAAAAACAAAATTAAGTTTATTTTTTATTAAAGGAATTCAAAAGGAAAATTGTCAAAATTGACTATTTTTGGTTTAATTAATTAAGATAAAGCACCCGCCTAGCTCCTTGTTTGTGAGAGAAGAGTTACCTTCGAGTACGACTTTTCAATATTAAAAATGACGTATGAGAAATTAGGCCGTTTCCATTTCATACGAAAACAACCCTGATTATGAATAGTTTGGAAAAAGCATTGCTCGAAATAGCTTCGTTCCACCTTAATTTATATAAATATGGTCCTTTTGTATCAGCTATTAATTGTAAAGTAAGTACTTTAATTAAATTGCCTTTTTAATCTAAATGTCAGACGGCCTCATTTACTAAAACTGAAAGTTAAGATATACTTGTATATAAAGACCTTGAATTTTTAAGGTATTTTTAGAGATAATAACATGAATTTTTTTTCATTTAAGATGGCCTTATGCTTATTAGCTTGACGTACTGTAGATGTTCTATTAAAAAAATAATTGAATGGTCTAAGTACGACAGCTTGAAATAAACTTAAATGTATATGTTTTCTTTTAACATAAACGTTTTGCTAGTAAATTACCTTACTACTCGTAATATTCATGACAATGCTGTATTGTAGCTTACTAAAGTGTTTATTCTATAACTGCTGTTTTAAACTTTATTACGACAGAAAGCTTCCTCCCCTCTTTTTGAAGTAAAAGATCGAGAGAATTCAAAGACTGGTCTAAGAGTTACTAATCAAGCCTGTTTTCCCCCCACCAAGGAAAAACATTTACATTAAGTCTTAACGTTAACAAGTCATTGTCAAAACGTCATGCTTTTATTATATTAAAACAAAATGTTGAATAAATAAAAAACGAAATATAACGTAAAATTGAATTCTTCCATTTAGTCAATAAAAAATGTAGAAGGGAATTCTCAAAAGAAAACGGAATTCATTTATCTTCCAGATTTCTTTCTAGATTTTCAATAGCGCGTCTTCCCCCTAGCAATGTTTGCTTTGCAAAAACAATTTCCTACTCGAGAGAGTAAAAGAACAAGAAAAACATGTGTGATATCAAGTAAAACTTTTGTATGTTTACAATTGCTAAATTTCCAATTTCATATTTATTGAAGAATAACTGATAAAGAATTAAATTAACGATATTCAACATATGTTTTATTTTCGTCTGAATGATAAATTCAAATCTCTGCTTTGTTATGAATTTAAAAAAGATAACATTTTCAAAATAAAAGCAAAAAATTAACAAATGAAATATAAAAGCTTTTATATTACGCCCTGGCGTTCCTTTTTCCATTTACAGGCACATACACGCTTCGAGAGCATTTGGGCTAACGCCATTTTGAGCTAACAATATTTGAAAACGGCATATCTTTAGAATTTCTGATAAACAGTCTCGTGCGCTGGAGACAAAAATGTTTTATTCCCTAAAGTGTTGCCACTACTCGCTTTGAAATTGTTGAGTTTGTTAATCAAAAATTCGTTAAAGTTTTACAAAATATGAAATAGACAATAAAACAAATTCCAAATTCCAGATGCTCATGGTGTAGGACTATGTTATTCAAAATTTAATGACTCTAGGTACCGTTGTTTTTTCAGAATGCGAGAAGCATACATACATCCATGCATATTCTTCATTATTTAGTTTATTTGAATATAATACATGACGATAATATTTGGTGGCAAAAATTTGAAAAGTCGTGCATCGCATTTAAGTGATTCAACGCAAAATGCCGTTTCGAAACTAATAGCCCTTCTGCGTTAATGCCCCATTGGGCTGAAAAGAAGATACAAACATGTACATTTCAAATATTGATATCAAAATATGATCGAATCGGTGATTGAGTTATGAAACTATTTTATCTTGGTGACACTGCAGTGAAATTTCCATAATGAGAACCAATCACGATTCAACATATTTTTGGTATTCTGTGCAGATACCAGCCTAATAAAATATGACTGAATATGACTGTGGGCGATATTCAATAAAGATTCTTATTTATGTTCCGCTCTCCAGATTCAAAATTCAGATTATTTTTCAACCATCACTTAAATTCCTTGTTCAGTTCTTAAAAATCTAACCTTTGATTTTAATTCCTGTGCAATTTTAGCTTATCATATCAGTTTGGTTTGACACATATCGGCCAAACTGAAAGAGTCTTGAAATTTCTCGTCAGGCAACAGGAATGGTGTGTTCCAAAAGAAGAAAATTTTGATAGCTAATCACAGTTGGACGCTTAATTATAATTTGAATTGGGTTCTACAAAAATTTTCCATAAGGCTTCTAGTAAATTAGACTTCTTTAAACCCTTCCACATTAACAAAAAGTTTTCACCTTTAGTTAATGATATAAAATTTTAAAAAATTTCAAATTTCTGAAATCTTAGTATTTTCCCATTTCATTATTATTTTACTCGACAGATCACGTTACATTCATTTTCGCTTTGCTCCGCTCTTTCTTCCACTTTAAAACTGTTTCGCTCTTAAGAGTACTGAAATTTTCTTTTCCACTTCTGAAATATAAAAGACCTATGACTGATTACTCTTGAAATTGATTTCAAAATCTATGCCAAAATAAAGTTGCTTTTGCGCCTAATTTTAAAATTCACAGTTTCGTTAACACTAAATAAAGTCAAAAATACGGTTCTTATTCATAAATCTTCTCATAGGGTACGCAGAAAACAGCTTTTTTTCAGATAAATATGAATAAATTTTCCCTTAAATTTTGTCACATGTTTTTTCTGTCTATATGTATGCATTGTCGGCTAAATTTTCTTTCAGCTAAATTCACGTGTCGATTAAATGTCTTATCGGCTATATGTCCCTGCTGGCTATGTGCTCTGTTGGCTAACTGTCCGTGTCGGCTAAATGCTCTGTCAGCTATGTGTCTCATCGGCTAAGTATTCATGACCAGTTAGCATAATATGTGACAAGTTTCACTTAGAAAGATAGTTTTTGAGTTACATTCACTTACAAAAACCTCCACGAAGACGTTCTTTCCTGTACAGAAATGATAAACATAGCATGCTTTGCCATAATCGACTAATAAAATTAATGTAATTTGAGTAAATGTTATTTTACACGCTTACAAAAAATTAGGAAGGTTATTTATTATAGAAAAGGGAAAAGGGTAAAGCAGGCTTTTTAACGGTTTTTTCAGATTGCGACTGAGCGTCTGAAAGATAACGTAAATTAATATCAGAAGGTGGGATCGAAAATATACAATTTATTTCGTTAGTTATATTGTGTTGGCAACACTTTTCTAATTGTGTGCTATAAACAATTCTTAATTGTGTCACAAAATGTGACATTCTTTGACGTACTGAAAATAATAGTACCTATTTTCAAGTGTAAAAATGATAAAACTGTATTTGCTGCGAATGTTTACTGCAGCAAATGTAGCAATCTAGATTTTGAATGGAATGAAGGAATTTAAGCTTGAAATGTGACGTAATTTTATATTTGAGTTTTTTTGAGTAATCACACATTTTACACATTTTTAAAAAATATACGTGAAACATTTAATCTACCATAAGCTTAATGTGAGAGACTGCGTGTTCTGGTCATCATGTTCTATGTTCGCTTTCTACTTCGAAATATAGGATGTCTTCGTAACTTTCCACATGTGTAATTAGAAACTAGTCTCAGAAAATCTTGCACGGAAATATCGGGAAGCATAAGTATGATTTTTCTTTATCTTTATCGAAAACCGAGATTAACATTTGACATTTAAATTAACATTATGAATTAAAATTTAAAGGATGAATATCTAGAATAAGTTCTAACCATAAAACAGTTTCAGAACACATTATCCTAAGTATATTTTAACTAAAAACCGTAGTTAAAACTGAGCTTTCGTGAGCCTGAAATTTCGATACAAAGGCAACTGGAGAAAATAAAGAAATGGAATTCTCGCTTTAGTTTAATGACAGTTGCCTCTCATTTTATTTACAAAAATCAGCGTATGTATTCTTACTGATGTTTACACATTTTAATGTTTAATTTAATTATCATCATTTTTGTCATCTATGAGCAAAATTTGTGCAAAACTTCAATGTACAATGATTTTAAACGTAATTGAATTCGAAGTTATTTTAAAGCTTTTAATTTAAGGATTACAGCATTCCTTATTCATAACGTAGCTGGATACACCCGAGTTTCAAATATTACGTGTTTCTTATTCTGGAACAGTGCATCTAGCAACAAAAACAAAGTCTTCAGATTTTACATTATAATTATATTAAGAATGAAAGAAGACAAAAAAGGGTATGGTTAAACTAACAACAAGTACTGGAAACTGTTAATGCATTGAGAGACTACTTTCAAGTTCAAGATACGGATTCTCTGTCTCTCTCTATATATAGGTATAATGCATTTAACCTCTATAAAACACTTTTTTTCCGAAACTTAACTAAATAAACAGGTAGCGACAATATAAGTCCATGATACGAATACGTGTCTACAACTCATAATATATATATATATATATATATGGGGGTGTAATAATCGAACTTCTGGAGAAAGATGAAAACAGTCCACGTTTAGTCATGGCCGAAAAATCTGCTGCGTAGATGTCTGGACATTGTGGCGTAGTGGATGATCAGATGGAATTTCAGAAGCACGACCAGCTTAAACATTCCCAATAATTTTAAATATACAATTACATTTTAATTAATAGCGAATAGCTAGCAGAGGCTGAGCGACAAGCTGTCAGTAAGCAAGAAAAGAGGTGAAAAAGAAAGCAGCAGTTCAAAGGAAGATGGGAGGAAGTTAATAGTTTCGAGTTAGAGAAAGTTTTGTTTTACAATTATTTGATTGGTAGGTGGTATCTGCATTAAAACGTTACGTAATTTCGAATGATCTCGAATTTGGGAGAAAGGATGAATTCAGGGGGAGAGTACCAAATTTAAAATTATTTTTTAAAACAGCTATCATATTTTGTTATATCTTACATATACATATATCATACATGCATATTTAATTTTTATTGCCTACTTTCATTGTATTTTTTGTATTTTTGTTGCCTTTTTTAATGTAATTTGTTGACTGAAAGACATAAAATTTGTTTTTAAAGTTCTCTGTTATATATATAAGAACATAAACCTTTCTTTATGCTTTTATAAAGCGTTGCAACAGTCACACATTACTATGATAAAGTACTGCAATTTGTTATTAGGATAAAAATTGAATGCTTTATTTTCTAGCAACGTGTATTAACTACTAATTTATAATTTTTATAGCGGAAACATTGTAAAATTTAACCAAGAACTTATAAGTATATTTTGTGAAATATATTTTACGAATATTTACTAATAATTTTGCTTAATTAAAAATTTTAGAAAATGATGATTTCAACTGCATATTTTTACATCACGAATTGAATTTAATAACGAATGAAATCTCCTAAAACATTACTTCAAACAAACTTTTTCTAAATTAAGACAGACAAAAAGATTCTAAACGATCAATTGGCCTTTTAACTGGAAAACCTAGAAATTTGCCTGGAAACGTTTGATTTCTTTTACCATAATAATTACAGGAGAAAATTTACCAATACACCTATTTTTAGTCGACTGTCCAGACAAATTATATGCTTATGATAACATCCAATATTGACAAATTACACTAAATTTATCAAGTTTCTCTTTTATTTGAATGTAGAGTTTCGTGTGAAATTCTTGTTGTCAATGCGTGTTGAATAGTTAGGGCAGAACCAAACTGTGAGAATGTCAATGGCAACAGATCAAACAAATAAGCGATATCGATATGTTTCCAGACATTCTCATCGGAACATGCTTTTGAACGGACTTGTACCAAATCCGTAGTTTACATAAAAATAACGACTTTTATAGCTATCAGTTCTTCGTTCGTGAACAAAACAATAAATGAGCCTTTTCAAAATCACCCGCAATATTTGCAGCCATAGATTGACAATTGTGATATATGAGTTAGAGTCATTCTATCCTCAGGACAGATTTTATACCTTAACATAAAGTTGTATATATCATGCACTTATGTCATTTTGTATATTATTAATATGGTAAAATTAAGGGAAACTACGAGCCAGGTTTATGCGTATACTATGAGTAGGTAATGATAACAGAAACCTTAAATATATCACACACAACAAAGTTTTTGCCTAGAACAGGAGAAGAATTTGAAGTGATAAAAAAAAATACCCTGCTGCACTTAAAATTAGGATAGCTTCTTCTGGTTCACTTTTTTAAATGCCTTCTTAAATGTCTTTCAAAATCTTCACTTTTTTAATTTAAATGTCATTAAAGTAATCCTTGTTGAATGTGGAAGTTACGTTATTAACACATTGCGCGTTCGGCGAAATTGCGTTTCGCAAAGATAACTTTCTATGGAAAAAATGTATTAGGTATAATTCAGAGTGAGAAAGTATGTATAATTTAAACAAGCCTAAATGCTGTTATAAGGGGGGGAAACGAAGCCAATGGTTAATTGAAAGGATTTTTATATTGTCTAATTAACGCTTGATACAATTGTTTAAAACAATGCTGGTAACTTTTGCTTGGAGCAATAATTGACGGAACTCCTTAAAAGTGTCGTGGTAAAGAGCGCAGAAGTTTTCGATGTTTTTAATAAAATATGCTCTTCCTTGTTCATTTTTGTCAATCCCCTTTGCAAAATCAGACAGTTCCCTGTACCTTTTTTAACAATTCGTTTAACTTCTTCTGAGATAAAGGCGTTTTATCTTCTTTTATACACTCATGTCCAAAATTATGTTTACATGCATAAATTCACGGATTTCTCAGAGACTATGACTTATAATTTAATGAATTTTCGTGGAATCATACATAACATGTTGACACATAAATGCAAAAGAAAAAATTGAAGATCACCTCATATGATATAAAATTGTAGCATGAAACAATAAAAATGGTAATAAAGTGTGACAAAGAGAGTTAAGAAAAAAAGGAATGATTCAGAAAAAGAATTAAGTCTTACGAATTTAATATGGAATATGATCTCCCCTGACTTGTACACACATATCACAACGTGTTTTAAGGCTGGAAATAACGTTGTTAACCACAGTTTGGGGAATTAATCTCCACTCTTCCAGCAATGCCGTCTTCAGAGCATTTACATCTCTAGGAGGAGGATGTATACGTGCAATTGCTCTTCCAAGGTAGTCCCATAAGTTCTCTATCGGGTTAAGGTCAGGAGAGTTTGGTGGCCAAGGTATTCGCTTAATGTCTTCACTTTCAAGGAATTCATCAACGAGGTTTGCTCGATGTGGACGGGCATTATCATCCATAAATAAAAAGTCAGGTCCATATGCACCCCTGAAAAGTCTTACATAAGGATCTAAGACCTCATCCCGATATATCTGGCCTGTCACAGATCCGCTGCTTAACACGTGTAGGGGCGTACGTCCATCGATCATTATTCCACCCCATATCATCACACCTCCACTACCGAAACGGTCATGTTCCACAATGTTCGAGGGATCATTTCGTGTTACTGACTCCCTCCAGATGTAAATACGTTTAGAATCACAAGTTAAACTAAACCGCGACTCATCAGTAAAGAGAACATGGGACTATTGATGTTCAGTCCAGTTTTGATGTTCTTTACACCAATTAAAGCGATCCCACTTTTTCTGTGAAGACAGTAAAACACATACCCTTGGCTTTCTGGCATAAAGGCCTTTTTCATTAAGCCTTCTTTATATTGTTTGCCGTGATGCAACAGTTCCAGTGGCGGCTGCAAGCTCTGAACTTAACTGGCGAGCAGTAGCCTTTCTGTTACGACGGGCAGTTAATGCCAGATACCGATCTTCAGAAGCAGTTGTCATTCGTTTCCGACCTTGTCCAGGCCTCCTTACAACACTTCCATCATTTTGAAACTGTTTCCATAGCTTAGAGACTGTCTGTCTTGAAATATTCAGACATGTGGCTGTTTCCATGATTGACTGCCCTGCTTCTAAACGGCCGATAATTCGCCACTTTACAGATTCTTCCAAATGATACTTCGAAGCCATAACACACCGCTTTGAGTCCCTACACACTGAAATCAAACGCTATGTTGCAGAAATTCACTCAAATATTCAGTTTGCGCAAAGCGCTTGATTCACCCTTGGATGACGTAACCCCTAGATTTGCATATCACAAACCGTTTGATTACTTTTAATTGGATAATGCTAATTAGGCTTGGTTTTCACACATTCCCTGCAAATATGGATCACATTGATTCGATATTTCATTGAATATCATCATTTTTGGGTATGTAAAGATAATTTTGGACATGAGTGTATTATCACCGGTTTCAGTGTCAGCTGGTGTTATAAGATTATTCAATTTCTCGTCATTTCTCGAATAATTCTTTGACTTCCCCTTCATTCACACCTGAAAATCCTTCGCTGCGAAATCCTTTTTTTTATCATTTCTTTCGCTTTATTTTTAATTTATGAAGATCCTGTAAAAGTGTTATTAACTTCTGGCCAGAGCTGACGCCAGGAAGTATTCAGTATGATGAATGAACAATGAACCACGTATGAAGGAAATTTTAGCGTTTGACAAATTAAATAAAAAACTCTGAAGTTAAAGGGCATACGTAGAACCGCGTTTGCAAATCCCACTCGCAAACTTTTATTGTACTGAACTACAGTTTCCATGTTCTGCACATTCTGGAATCTGAAGTACATATACTGACGGTTTAATGCCATTTGTAGTACCATCTATTTCATTATCGCATTGTGCCATCTATCTCAAGAGCATGCTTTGTTCCATGTCCTGTTGTATCTTCGTGAAATAGCTCTAAGCACTTTTATTGCGTCTAAACAGATTCCGTGAAAAACGCTTGCCAGTATACCTTGGAATTACATTGTTCGTTTGGTATTTCTTCAAAGTATTTCTAGTATAACATCAGAATTAAAAAACATTGTTAATTGTACAACGTACTTACTGCTCTATAACACTGCTTATTAGCTGTTGAACATGCCGCTTCTCTGTATCAACCTACTTGGCAGATGGCGTGGGTGCAATAAACTCGGCAGGTGGCGTTGGTATCATAATGCCCTATGACACCCACGCCACCTGACAAGTTTTGTGGCTTATCCTACAACGACCTTGTAACACTCAAAGGTATTATGCCACCAGATAGTACTGGCAAGGGCGCCTCTTTTTACGTCTCTTTCTGCCAGTTAAAGAGTGATTACAAAATGCTACATATTCCACCATTCGTTTTATTTATATGCTTGACAACAGCTGAAAATTTCAGGGTAATTTTCATCGAGGTTTCCGATAGCTTTCATTGTTAGTTAAGCTTCAATAAATTTTATCGCCAATAGATTTTGTAAGATGATAACATCAGTACAAATTTTCCAGCAAATGCATTTTAAAGTTGGAATTGCTGCATCTGTCGCCTATTTTGTTTCATTCTAGTTATTGTATTTCTTCTGCTTAATGCATGCTGATGCATTTTTCTTTGGCATTTCTAAACAGACTTATCATTTATTTTTATTTTACGTTTCTTTCGCAAAGGTCTTAATCATTTTCCTCTGGATAAAAGATTCTAACTTTTATACTTTAAATTCTTCACTTGTGATAGTATGCACATGGTATGTGTAAGATTTTACTTCACCTTCTGAGTTTAGTGTTAATGTTAGCGTAATTATTAGGAAAGTTTGTTTTCACTGCGTGTATCCTTTTTAGTTTGCTCTTCTTATGTACGTTTGAGAACGAAAAATTATGGTTCTTAAAATATTCATTTTCTTTATCCATTTACAGTAAAAAATGTGGCTCCACTTGAAAATAGATGTACGAAGCTTTTTGGTTGACTTTTCTCTGTGAATCTCTTCTTAAAATATTACTTTTATTTTTTATATAATCTATTCCTGTTTTAAGTGTTTCATTTAATAACTGGAACTTATCACCTCTCTAGTGGTATTCCACAAAATTATCGTGCGCCTGGTACAATCAGATTTCGACTTCCATACGTAAGTTTACTAGCGAAAGAGTCAAACACATATCACTCCGCCCAAACTGCGTTACATGAAATGGCACTTACCTTCCACATAATCGTGTTCCGTACAAAGCAGCTTAGCTGCCGAATTTAAATTAGAATTTCTCAAGCAAGGGTTGGAATCTGTTAAGGGACTTGCTAAAAATTATCGAAAGTCGCAAAAGTATTAGTTTTAGGAATAGTTAGAAAACTAGAATGTAGCCTATTAAAAGTAACATTATGCACGTTTTATTGGGTCTGCATATTGCGAAATGTTTCAATACTTCCTTTTTAGTTCCTTGTGCGAAGTAAAGGAAGTATTGTAATTGCGAAATTTTTCGCGTATCATATTTCAACGCAAATATCCATTTTTATCGCTATCAAATACGATTTAACTATGTTTTTACGTGACATCTGTACGCAAGAACAGAATTAAAAACACTTTTTCGCAAAACGGGTTGCAAAAAGGATTTAATGTGGATTCAGAAGAAATTTTTTCATAACGCCTACTTACGTACGAACGTACGTACGAATGTATGTATGTATCTCGCATAACTCAAAGACGAGTAGACTCATAACGTTGAAATTTTGTATTAAGGACTGCTATAACATGTACTTGTGCATCTCCTTTTTCTTTTGGCGTCAATCAGATGCACCAAAAGTATATAAATATATATACATACACACTCTGTTACTCGGCTCCGTGAGCTCGGTTTATTTTTATTCTTATATTAAATTGCACATTTTTTGCTTTAAAAATGATTCAATTATGTTATTCTCACCCTCCGGTTAACGTTTTTATGCCTTTAGTTAATCTGCATCCAATAGTTGTAGAATCATCAACAATTTAAAAGTTGTTTAAGTGCGACTAATCGTAATTTTATACCATACCTGCCATATTTTTTATATTTGAAACTTAGAAGAATAGTGAATTAAGTCCGTTTCAGTGTCTTTTTGCCGAGTGGGACCAAAAGTAAACTTTCATTTTTATGCACTGAAAAATCTGCCTTCTTGCCCGCTGGCCGAAATGGTTTTTTGGGTAGAAACTGTATTTTTAATTGTAAAAAAAAAATTTTAATTCTTTTGACAGTATTTGCTAATTTATATATTTTTTAATTTTTGATTAAGATATTTTGAGGTTTTATGTAATTTTGCCTTGCCGCGAAGTGAGAACTGAATTAATTCAGGAAATAAGTTTAAATGAAATACAGCAAAAAATAAACTAATAGGAATTAATTAAACGAGAGATATATTTCTCATTCAATTAATTCAGAAAATAAGTTTAAATAAATGCAGCAAAAAATGCGTATAATTTATTACTCCGTGCAAGGAAGTCATGTGGAGTACACATCAAATTTTTTTATTTGATCGTATATGCAAATTACTTTTAAAAGTTGTTTATTTATTTTTTAATAAATATTGATTTAACATTTTATAAATTATTTCAGTTTTTGACAAAAGTATTATTTCCAAATATATTCTTTTTTTCCTATCTAAATTGAGGGTGGTAATTGAGTTAAATGTATTGAGTTTTTATGTACAATGAAAGGGTTACAAATATCTTTCTTGCGAAGCATATGATATCATAGATGAGACATTAACTAATCTCCCTTTAAACCAGTGATTGGTGTTTTGCATAACAGAGCATCTCCTTTCTACCTACTAATTAATGATGATCGAAGTTTGATGCGACGTATAAAAATTACGCCAAAATGATAACACTGACTTGTAATTAAATAAGCTGAGTAATAAGTGTTAAAAGAATATATTAAACAAATTAGTCTTTTATATTTATCTCATGGAGAAATACTTATTTTCAACTTATAATTTTAGTATTAAATTATTGAAATTATAATTTATTATTAAAATAATTACTAAATTTTGCAGACGTTTCTTATATTTAAGTAACACTTACTACTTTGAAACGCAATACGTGAGTAAAATAACGCCTTTAGAGTAATTTTTCAAAGTGGCATCAAAAGCGAATTTTCTTTTACTTAAGAAGTATCTTAAAATGCGTTAGATTGCTTCGTAAATATGAAAAATATTTAGATAAATTATAATTGTGTTTTTTATCATGATGGTAACTATTTCTAAAATAAAGTTTCGTTTATATTTTTGTGTTGCGAAATCAGTTGCTTTTCTAATTTATACTTTGAAGTAAATTTGATTCAGTTATTAAGAAATGCTAATAATCGTACATTTTATTTCAATTCTACTACTTTACGTAGTGTGAAAACTTGTCATTTCGGACCAGAGTTATGCAAATGTATTTCTGGCAATTCAACGCAATTTCAGGAAATGTTTTTAAAAAGCATATATTCATGAGGCTTTGTAAAAATATTTGAATTCATTTGCTTTCCCATTCAAAGGTATTTCTATGCGAGTCCATATGTCGAAGAAGCTTCAAGCCTCAAAAGTAGTTTGTAGATGCGTCATCAAATTGGACGAAAAGCATGGGTAATGAGAAGATGCAACTATTATTCTGCTGCATTTCCTGTTAGTAAGGAAGTGATATGTGATGTCAAATATAACGAACGCATTTCATTTATCTGGACTGCTTTCCGTGAATGACAAAATCATCTTAACTGTATTAGTGCTTCTAAGAAATGTTCCATTCTCGTTTTTTATTCTCTATCAGGAAGTTTTTAAAAGAAGTTTCCAATGCATTCATGACATTAGAATTTGTAAAACGAAATATACATTTGCGTCATCAAAACAGGAAGTTTCCTTGCACAGGAGGTTGCACATATTCGTTTAATTAGAATTTATTTACTTATCCAGTTTTCATATTTCAAATAGTTAATGAAATTTTTGTAGGAAAATTCGTCTTGAAATTACATATTTTACACCTCCAAAAACATTGAGCTCAAAGTAAAAATTTGATTGCAAATAGGCTTTCCTTCTTCCTTTAATTCAAATATTATAACTTTACAAATAAAAAAGTCTGCTGGCGTATTTCTGAAACTAATATCATAATTTCTCGTTGAAATCAGAATACCGGAGTTCGTCTGGTTTCTAACCTAGGCGAACGGCTGGCTGCGTTGCTTTTTGTGGTTTTTCCCAGATGTAGCGCGAATACGAACCAGTTTCCCTCATAAAGTTGTAGCTTCATCGGGTTACATCGATTTCAGGAAACTGAAAAAATCTGCAATGCTCTCACCGAGATGACTCCTGAACTCACGATTACGCGTCTGACGTGTTATCCAATTACTCCACGAAGGTTTCCTGGCACATGTGGAAAGGAGGGAGAAAACATATTATAAAGTCTTCACGAAGGCATCCCTCCTCTTAGGTAGTACTTTGTTACCTAACAAAGTACTACCTACTATTCTACCTTATGTACTTTGTTATGTTCAAATAAAATAACCTAATCTAATCAAAATTATGGAGATGAAATAAAAAAATTAAGACGTTAAAGAAAAGTAAAGAATTTAGTAACGGTATCATTTCAGAGCTGAATAAAAAATATTAATATGGAATAAAAAATATCAATAGTATTATTGAAATTTCTTTCTAAATTTCTTCTGGTTGTCGTAATTGGCTCCCCGTTATTCACTCACCATTTTAGCTGTGTGAATGTTGCTTTGCTTATAGTTTCGGAAGAAAGGGAAAGGTTGTAAATTGGATATTGAAAGGGCAGTTTTTATTGTTTCTCCTTAGATTTTTCGCTTGTTAGCCAGGGGGCTCGAATTTTTAGTTTCCAGTTTTCGCAGGTGCTACTGTAGACAATAATTTTATTTTGATTCGTTTGTGGGTTTGAATTTGTCCTGTTAAATTATGGTGAAAAGTCCCGGATTGGCAAGAATTTAATTTTATGTGCGACGTTTGGACCTATAATTGTGAGTGGGAGGAGAAACCGAGTTTTCCTCGGTTGTTGCGCGAGTTTTGAAGTCAGTCTGGAGTTTTCGAGAGAGTTTTTGAGCTTGGATACAGAGAAGAGAATTAGCAGAGAGGGCTTTGGCCCTGCGGCCAAGCTTACCCTTGCGGGGGGGCTGGCGCTTGCGTTCTGCGGACAGACTCGGCTTTTAGCTGAAGAGATTTGCGATACTGCGGCGACCGGAAAGACCGATTCAAGTTTCGAAGATGCGATGAACTGAGAATTTTCCGGAAATTGATGCGAGATGTCGAGCTCTTAGAACGATCTTTTCCGAGCCCTCTCCGAGGGGTTTTTCCTGCGAAATGGAGGTTTTCTGCCGGATCTGGTTGAAAACCGCAGCTGAAGCATCTGTGTGACACCTGTTTCATCCTCTGGGTTTTGACTTTCATTGTACCTCCATATTTTAGAATTTTGATTGCCGCGCTTCTTCATTATGGTTCTACAAGAGGTCATTTTTCTTTAACTTTATTTTGGAGCTGATTACATAGGACAAGTTCAATGGCGGAATTCATCTGCAGCCTATAGCTTCCTATGATGACGTCGCCTATAGCTCCTTATGATGATGGATTCCGGTAGTTCAACTGTGAGTTATATTGTATTTTCTTTGATATCTTTATATCTTGATCTTAATTTAATCTTGCGTAACTGGTAGAAAGATAATTCCTTTTGATAATAGATAAAAATTATGTGTCTTAGAAAAATTTAAAATTATTGTCAAAAATATGAAATTTATGTTAATTGTAATTTCTATATTAGTTTAAGTGAGATCCAGTTTAAATGATTCATTTAATGTTCTAGTTATTGTAAGTTATATCTGGGATAAATTTATGGGAGAGCTGGTCAGACTACCCTTACATACAAATGCAATTAATATTCTACATTAAATTTCCCCAAGAGTCATTTCTCAAGATAAAACTTTGCAATTTAACATAATAACGATTACTTAGAATAACTAGCATTACATGAATTATTCAAACTGGATCTCACTTAAACTAATATAGAAATTACAGTTAACATAAATTTCATATTTTTGACAATAATTTTAAATTCTTCTAAGACACATAATTTTTATCTATTATCGAAAGGAATTAATTATCTTTCTACCAGTTACGCAAGATTAAATTAAGATCAAGATATAAAGATACCAAAGAAAATACAATATAACTCACAGTTGAACTACCGGAATCCATCATCATAAGAAGCTATAGGCGACGTCATCATAGGAAGCTTTCCGCCATTGAACTGGTCCTAGGTAATCAGCTCCAAAATAAAGTTCAAGAAAAATGACCTCTTGTAGAACCATAATGAAGAAGCGCGGCAATCAAAATTTTAAAATATATTAATAAATGAGTTAAATATAAAAAGTCCACGAAAAATGACCTCTTGTAGAACCTCAGAGATGAAGAGCTCGGCAATCAAAATTCTAAAACATTAAGGTTGAAGGAGAAACCGCTGCAAATGAATTCCGCCATTGAACTGGTCCTAGGTAATCAAATTAAAAAAAAAAAGTCCATGAAAAATGACCTCTTGTAGAACCTCAAAGATGAAAAGCCCGGCAATCAAAATTCCAAAACATTAAGGTTGAAGGAGAAACCTCTGGGGACAGAATGTTGAAACTTTTCCTTCTCACGAACAGAGAGCTTCATTTAGGTACGAGCCCTTACACTTCCGTTTTACGGGAAAACCCGCTTCAAACTTATCTTGATAAATGACTCTTGAAGAAATTTAATGTAGAATATTAATTGCTATTGTATGTAAGGGTAGTCTGGCCAGCTCTCTCATAAATTTATCCCAGATATTAATAAATGAGTGTGATTTATGTTATTACTTGCATTTTTTTTTTGTGTACGTAGTTGGTTTGTTCAGTTACTACATTTGTTTGAGCCGTGAGGTTTTTAAGAAACATTAAGATTTTACTGAGGTTATTGAAAAATGTTCATGCATTTTAGGGTCCTCACAACGCGCCCTGTTTGGCAAATATGTACTAACCACATTTTACTGAATATTTAAATGTTTGTTTTAGGTACCAGGAAAGTTAGATTTTCGTAGTGGAACTGATTGATTGGTGTTTGAATTTTTCTTCTCTGGTGCTTTTGAGGTGTTGCTATTTAATGAATATGAACTTGTGATTCTTGAGTTAATTTTAGAAATGAGTGAATTATAGAAATGTTTCGGTTTGGAAATAGTATTTCATTCTACCGAGTACCAGAGAAGATTTATTCCTTTTTGTGTTTTCAGGTTAATATTTATTAAGAAGAATTTGATTTTGCTTTGCTTTGTGTGAATTAATTGATTTCAGAAAAAAGTTATATTTAGATATTATTTTGAGTCAGATCAATCAGTCAGTTTCCTCCCTTTCTAACTAGTTAATTTTAATAAATTATATTTATTTTTAGTTTGTCACGGCACTAAGAGAGGTTCAGTAAGCAGTTAAATTAAAAAAGTAATAGAAAATCCCGCAATTTAAGCTATTTAACAATCGACACAACATAATTACATACGGACGTTTTCCCACCACACTTAGGGAAAAGGAATATATAGTACCCGCACCTTGTTTATGCTCCCATATCCGAAGACGGCTGCATTAGAAGCATTCACTTCTGTTACTGAGAGGGATTCAGACAAATTCTCCGTAAATTTGACAGAGCCTGAAATTTTCAGAAGTGATTTGTCCAAAGCACCATGTATTGTAAATTTAACAGGGGGTACAAAAAGATCCACAAATCGTCATTTATTTATGTTAGTGCCTTATACTGAGATGTCTAAAGAGAATAATTATAGTTACTTCATGAATGATGTAAATCAAACTTATAATGAAGTAGTTCCTCTTGATGTTAACGCCAGATCAAATATGCATATTTATTTGCGGTCAAGTCCAGTAGTTCTGGATCAAGTTTCCGCTCTCCGCAGAGAGATTACCAGAGACTTGATAATTATATATCTGAAAGGCTTTCCTTTTCAGCCTTTCAGATTGTCGTCAGGAGCTTGGTGTAACGAAAGAAGTAAATAAATCAGCCTGTTTCTGAACTGATAATGATACAAATTTATAAATTAGAATTCGATACTTTCATACTAACCATAGAAAATTAATCATAGAAATTTGTGGCTTAAGTATTACCATTGAATGTAAAAATGTAATCTACAGGTCTATAGCTCCTCACTGCCGTCTAATCATTGGAAAAGCAACTGCTGTTAATACAGCTCCCTTTGCTTACCTATTGCGGTTACTCTTTCTCCCGTAGTCTCATGCGGTTGCTTTTTCTCCATAGATAGTGGTGGAACCGGGCTAAACTACGGCAAATAAAGGAGGCTCATCCTCCGAAAACAGTCAACAAGAGTTTTCTGAGAAAAGAAAAAAAGCAATGTAATAATAAATAAATGCATATACCTATTAACAATTAATTAATTATAAATTAATTCGTAGTTACAGATAATAATATATAGCTTTTTTTTTGGCTCATCGGTCAAAAACTTGTTAATTAAACATTTACCCGAAATAGCAGAACCCATAGGTCATTTAACCGTTTTATTCTTTCAATCCCCTAGAGATTGGAGTGAGTAAAGTAAAACTGTAAGAGTAAGTAAAACTGCTCACTTTTTCAAGAGAACGAAAACTGTAAAACATCAAAACCGCAAATTTGCTTAAAAATTAAGTAAAGTTTTTCTGATGATATGCTCTACGTTGATTACGGGAGGGATTAAAATGTTTTATTTTTATTTACATACATGGATATATGCCGCTTAACTGGTATAGCAGTTAGCGTCACTGACGGCTGTGCCAAATGGCCTGGGTTCGAATCCTGGAGAAGACATGGATGTTTGTAAGTGTATAGTGTCGGTGCGGCATGGCGGCGCTTTAACTATACGGTGAGCCGAAATTCCTCTCGTGTGGTTTGGTGGAAGGGGATAAGGCTCTCCATCAAAATTGGAGGCGAAACTGAGCTAAATCGTACTGTCACCTGTAAGGTACTCAAGGCTGTTGCCAACAACATACGTAATCTTGCGCTTCTTGCCACGAGGAATTTCGTGAGCTTGGCTAACTACGTCAGACAAGTCAGCATAAGCAACAACAACAACAACATGGATATATAAGCAAATTAACAAACTCCTTTCTTGATTATGCTTAAAATGCTAATTACCCCAGAATAAATGAATGCATGTAAGTCGCGAGATTAAACATTGCCACATATCTTAATGTTTAACATGCATTTTATAAATATTTTGTCTAAACGATTTTCCATCAAGAAACCTTACATGCGGGCTGAACGACGAAAACATCCATATAGCAACTCGTTCGCTAAGAATTCGCGCTCAAAGAACTTCTGCCTCTTCTCAACTATCACTGTTTAGCTTCCGTACCTACTCGGCCAGTGGTGAACGACTATTAACGAAGCTCCGAAGAAATTAGCACTTAGTGCATTCAAAAATTGAACGAAGAGCATAGCGTCATTATCCCTAGGAGTATCAAGAAACATCATTCAATCAAATAAAAATAAATTTCATACCTTCGCCTTTAAATTCTAAGAAATCGATAGCAAAACTTTCGAAAATACGAATTTAAAATAGATGAGAGCATCTAAAGTTGTTTGCTGTTGTAAAGTTGGACAGAATTCTCTAAACTCAGAATTCAAAGTAAATTTCGCGCAATTAAAATTTTTATTTACTTTTCGACTCATCATTCGGAGCAATATCAGTTCAATCAGAGTGAAATCGAAACGACATAATTCAGAGCAAACTGAAAATTAGGATATCTGACGCACATTAGATTTTGTCTACATAAATTTGATAAAGAACGAGAAAATGGCTAATAACAATGCGGCATATTATTCACGTACGTTTATCGAATTCCGATGAGCCGTATTTTTCAAGAAAATATGAAAGCTTTGCATGTTTAGAAATGAATGGATAGACCGAATGAAAGGCCTATTCAGATACAAGTGCTTTGTTATTATATTTACATATTGAAGGTTACAAAAGGAACTGTTTATTTTCACTAAGGACTAAATTAAAATGTTTCAAACAGGATCATTCGACCGGATATAATAAACTATACTGACGCACAGAGGAGCCGAATTGTTTGGGAAATACTCATCAGAACGCCACATCATGGAGACGGCAGGGCAAGTACCGGTAAGTGCTCTTTAAAGTAATCCATTCAAAAGCCCCTTATTTTTCACGTTGTCGAATACGGACTCCTCAAATAATAAGGCGCCATTTTACTTAAACGCATTTTAGAAATTAATGCAATAGCTTTTCGAAACAAAACACTTTTGTTTTAGGATTAGTGAGTAAGGAAAAACTATTTATAATGGAAGAGGATTTCAAGTGAAATATCAGAACACACATTAGTATATCGAAGAGAGGACTCATATAAATAGAAAAGCTTCTTATTAGTTTACTTCTTATTAGGCATACTTCGCATTAGTTTATTTGATTACTTTGAAAGAAATAAGGATCATATTCTTCGAAAGCGTTCTTATTATTTAAGATGGTATTAATAAACAACTTTTAAATTAACAATTCATTTATTTTAAGAGTGAATTAACATTATTAGTTCCTTGCAATCACTGATAATTTATCAAATTACTTCTTTAATTTTTTAGGTGTTTTGTACCTTGTTAGCAATGGAACATACACAGCGGCTTATCCTTTGCATGATGTAAGTGTATGGGAACATTTTATTGATTTTTAAAATGAACAAAGTTTTATTGATTCATTATAGTATATTGATCTTGCAGATTCAAAGATATTTGCAATTCAGGATCAGTTTCTTATTTTTGGTGTATTGTATTAACAGTTTTTACTCGAAAACATTCAAGAAAAATCGAAACTGATTTTTGATATATCATGAAACCTTTAAAAATAAAACTTGTAAATTTAATTAAAATTTTTAAAATGAAGTTCATTTTTACTTTTGTTTCATGCACGTGTGTTAAATAAAGTTTTTATAAACGGTAAATCTTCTAAACATAATACGATTTAAATAACAAATTAAAAATCTATTCGTTCTTGTTCCTTAATAACATGAAATTAATAAAATTAAACTCTTAGTTTTTAGGGATCACTTTAAGTAAGTAAGTAAAGCTTAATACCATTTATCTCAGCTCACACAAATATCAAATTGCATGATTGTTTGCAAATGACATCAGAAAGTAAAAAATTTAAATAAATTAACTTGTTTTAGCTCACAGACTCCAGCTTCTTTGAAAGTCCTAAGTTATTCCAGTGTGGTTCTTAAACTGGGACCTAGTAAGTTAAATACAGTTTCAAATTCTGGTCGCGAAGACGGAATTCGGAAGTTGTAGTTTTTTTATTCGTTTTCATTTTATTTTCGTTTTGATTTTATCTTTGTAGAACAGAGAAATTTCATTATAATGTAATGAAATTTTTTAAGAACAGGAAAATATACAGCGTAGTATTGTGCTGCAATTAAAACAAAAGAAATCCCTGTGCTATGCTCTTTAAGTCACAAGATCTCGGCTCATTGTTATATAGAAGAAGTTTATTTTGGGGATTAAACGAAAATTAAATATTAAAATTGATAAGTAATTACTTTATCGATTTGTAAACTTAACATTAAATTAAATAATTAATAAGCTATTGTGTTCATTTTATTTATAGTATTCGACTTTTGTATAGATGTATTTCGATGATCAAATGAATATTTAACAATTAATTTAATTTCTGCTTGCATCATTAGAAGAATGAGGTTTTACGAATCGGTAGTCTGATTAAAAACGTTAGCATTGAAGTTAAACAATTTTATGCATTTTTTGTTTTATTATGCTTTGTTATGTTATGCTATTTTATAGTATCTAATTTTATGTTGAAAATACCTATATAGATAGCCTTTTTCCACACAGCTTTATATATATACACTCACGTTTGTGAAAATTGCAACACCAAGAAGGAATCGTCATAATTGAATGCAATTTAATACACAGTTGAGTGGTAATAGTACAAATAAATGATTAAATGATCAAAGCAAACAAACAAGAACAAGAGATCAGAATCAGTATTTTGTGTGGCCACCACGCGCCGCAATAAGTGCGCTACACGAC
>KK113646.1:1850003-1930356 GCA_000611955.2 Stegodyphus mimosarum | reverse complement strand
TGCTGCAGCGTGACGCAAAATGATGCAAAACTTATCCTTGAAATGAGGATGTGTTTAATTAAAAATTATGAATTTAAAGGTTCCAGTTAAATATAAATATATATATAGATATACATAAGTTCCCTTTTTTCAGTCTGCATATTCTATATTTTCATTGCATTTCTGTAGACACGTGTGGGTAAAGGAAATTTTTTATTCGTGGTATATTTTGACGTAGGCTTTTCTTCCATTTGCTGGCGTATTTGTTCTGGAGTCCTTTGGAAGAGAATGGGGCTTGTTATCTCTGGAACAATAAAAATATTGCAGCCCCCCTAACTCTATCGGATACAATCAATATTAGTGAGAGGCAACCAACCGTAGGCATGCTAGCGTTATGTTTTAGATACATGTATCTTCTTTTCATTTTCCTAATATCCCTGCTTGACGCTAACCTGTTCACACTCAACTGATGTAATGCATATTTTTCTCAACACTTTACAAGCGTAAATTTCGAATGATTCGTTATATAACCACAAAAAAGCGATAATCTGATTCATTAAGTTATTCCTAACTAATCGCTACGTCATTGCGTTATTCATAACTATTAACTACGTCATTCATAACATTTCATCATCTATATCTAATCAACAGCATAAAGTACCGCTATGTAATGACTGAATCGTTTGAGCCATCGAATGATTTCGTTCGATGGAATTATTGAATATGCTCCAGCTGTCAAAGTGGACGATAGTTTTTGTTTTGCAGCTCGATAATTTATGTTCCTTTGCTGAGAGCAATAAAAGATCGGCATCATCAATGCTTGGAGAAATATAAAATCATGGGAAGAGTTGTTATGGACAACATCAGACTGTGATCGAAAAATACATGAAAAGTTTGCGAAGAAAGACGAAGCAGGAGAAAATTTTAAGAAAAGTTTTATGGCAAGATTTTAAGAAAGATTAATTTCAATTTTGATTGAGCTCACAATTTAATTGGAAGATTAGAAAAGAAAATAGATGAATGAAAGGATATGCTGAAGGTCTAGTATACGGAAGAGTTGTGGCAAGTTTACGACGCAACTTTACCAACGACGACTTCAAAGACTGATACAACAATGAATCCGTACAGAACACGAAGTGATAAATTTGGAAAATGAGAAAACATGGAACTTTCTACAAATCTCCTCAGTGAGACTGTGGTCAAAGCAACAAAATTATAAGCTAGTTTACAGCAGAAGACCGAAAATTTGAAAGAAGCTTAAAAGCAAGACAATGCCTTGTAGATGTTCCTTTAAGGAACACACAATTATCATCCTTTGATTGAAAAATGTATTCTTTTGTATATGATTATAGCAATGTTTTTGAGAAATAAAGCACAACGTGTTTATTCGTGTGTTTTTATCACATCGCAGTTTTACTGCACCATACCTCTATTTCCTTGTGTTGAAATGACATTTTAGCTCTATTTTGTTTGGAGATGTGTTGCTAGAAAAGTATCTTGAGCTTTAGTTTGATAGTACTTTTTTTTTAATTTACCGAATATATTTTTATTTATCGTTAATCACGGTAGAATTCTCGTGAGAAATTAATTTTAAGGAAAGTTACAGTAACTGTAGAAATAACTATGGATCTATGTTTTTAAGAAATTTTCCACAACATAGTATACTACAGAAAAATGAGAATGTAATTCATGATATTATATACATAAATGTAATAAATTAACATAGTTTTATGTCTGTAATATTAATTTTGGTCCCAATTCTCCTAGTCATTGGGCATTTATCTTGTTTATTTTGAAGGGTCCATATGGAAAAGGTGCATTTAAAAGAGAAGAAGAAGAACCGAATGCTAGAAGGGTAAGAGAAATTTTTGATAAATTATTTTATTTAACTACAGTATAGTTTCGATTATCCGAATTGACTAGAGTCAAAATGGATTCTAGTTCGCTCAGTATTAGCGAAAAATTTTCGAATGTCTATTAAATTACAATATTTATTTTCAACATTAAAATATTACTCTATAAGTAAATGAAAATTATGTTAAGAATGGATTATTTTATTTTGACGTTAAATTGTTTTGTTCAACAAAGCGAACAAAGGAAAATGTTATATCTTTGTTTAAAAAAAAAATTCTCTTTTTATGAACTGCATTCAATTCTTTTGATCATTCGCTATTCTTAAACAGCTGATAATTCTTAAATTTTCTGTATTTAAAAGCAAAATTCTTTCGCAATTTAAATTCCATTGGGAAGAAATAATATTTAAGAATATATAATAAAGAAATAATAATAAAAAAATTGTCTGAATACTTTAACTTACTTACCTACCACCAGCTGAGTTGTTGTACCGCCTGTTATATGACTATCAGCATTTGTACTCAATTGGTAGACCATTCTATTATCGCTAATCCTAGTCATAAATCTCTATAGAATATTAAAATTTGTAGCGGAACTTATAAAGTTACTTCGGAAAATGGGTATTAGTGGTCTGTTGTTATTAAAGAAACCTCTGTCAAGATTTTGACTGTGCTAAATGTTTTTTTTTTAATTGATTGGTTTTAGATTTTTTCATTTATTGCCAGATAGTCTATAAGAGTTTTAAGTTTGTTTCGTTAGTAACTTACTCTTTTGGAGTTGTTTCAGCGATACTTCGGCATTTTCAGCTGTGTACGGCCCGAAATGTAGGTCTTTAGTAATTTCACACTCGAACCTATAGTGATCGATAGTATCTGCCGAGGCGCATTATGCATGAGTCTGTGTAGTGCAATCGGAAGTGAAACCGATAGACTGCAAAAGAGCCATGCGCCGTCAGGAAATATGTCATTGCTCTGCCTGTAGTGATTAATTCCCTTGAGGGCACCGGCAGGAAGTTAAATGTTCTCCTGTCTGTTAGCTCTTGTCTCCAGTTAGTTTTCCACAAGGACATGAGGTCCTGTTCCAGTCTTAGTTTAAGATGTGATAATGGAATTGGCTGGGGCAAGTTGTCCATTTGCACTATCTCTTGCTAGTTGGTTGTCTGCTTCATTGCCCACGGTGCCCACATGGGCGCGTGTCTAGTGAAGCTTGGGACGAGTTTTCTTTGGGAAATAGGGTAGTAAGTGTTGAATTTCCCTTACTAGTGGCGAGCGGCTCAGTTCGATCATTGCCTGTAAGCTTGAAGCACTATCTGAATACTTTAACTAGAAAGTGAAATAGGTGACTGCAGAAAAGGGATTATAAAAAGTCTTTAGAATTCAAGAACTAAATTACTAAGTAGTGTAAAAAGAGCCATTTGCAGATTTTGAAGAATTTCACTCGCTGAAATATGTATTTTATTTCCAGGCTTTTGTCGTAATCTTTCGTTCAGTCCGTCGAAAGATCTTTTTTATAAGTTGGAATAACTAGTTATTCGGATAATCGAGCTTGCACTGTGTATTGGATTTTTTTTCATTTACAGAATAAATATTTTCGTATTCGTATTTGTTTACATTATTTTTCTATTCGTTTTTAACTTTAGTTACTATACAGTGAGTGGGCAAGAGCTGCTTGTTGGTACAAACGGCAACCATTGGGACTTATACGGTGAGATAAGTTAATTTTGATATTGTCATGTTTTTCTAAAAGCTCTGAAGTATGATTCATGTGTAAATTTTAATCACAATTAGTACTTTTATCCTAATTATGAAGAATTAGCAAACAGTTATTTTACTTATAACTTAATTTCCACGGTGCATTCTCGGTATGAAGAAGCTCCGTCTTATTTCTCCCATCAATACTGCAACACAGTTTAAATGGTATACTAGACTGCTTAAAATAACACTAAAATTAAGCTATGAACTACATACTGTATTATTTTGTGTTAGCAATATTTTTTATAATGAGCGAAACTATCCTTTTTATGCTATTCACTATAAAATTTCATTCTCTTATTTCGAATGTTGGATATGAAATCATGTGTGTAAACGTTTGCATTAATCATAGTAATAATAATCATAACTAAAACTTTTAAATAAAAAACTTGTTATTATTTCATTATAATTTACATAGTCAATACAAATATAATCAAATAAATTTTACTTCGCAGGCGCTATTTCGGAGAGAAGACTAGTTTGTATTTTGCTTGGCTGGGGTTCTACACAACCATGCTCATTCCAGCTGCTTTCCTAGGATTGTTGACGATGATTTATGGAGTTAGTACAATGAATAGTAACATTCCCAGGTATGGATTTCATCACTCTGAGTAACTTCTCATCATGATAGGTAACTGTGAAAAAACAACTAAATTACACAAGTGAATAAACGCGTCCAAATTTACCTACTTATGTACAAACAATAATAATGTTATCCAGGATAATTTTAAATTCTCTGAACAAATCTGATAAAACACGTGGAATTCAAAAACAATCCTTTTTCATTAATGAATGAATAAATCTCCGCAGATGCCACTGTTTTGAATTTAAAGTTGCCGTTAGGCGGCGAAATAAACGTGTATAATGAAACATTTCAGTGCTGATGAAAGGCCAGATAGAACTGAGTTCTAATAACTCACGGGCTTGTAAATCTCATCTCAAGGTTGGTCGATTACGTGTGGTCCTTCCCTTTGGCAAATACTGAGATTTACGAACCCGTACTAAGCTATTTTACACTGAGATTTATGAGTACTGAATGCTAATGCCAATTTAATTTTACTGCATCAGTGATCTATCAGATAAATTGAATGTTGCAGTTTAGTGGCGATGGAAAGCCAAGCTAAACTCATCACTTGATCACTCACCGTCACCCGGTATGATTTATCTAAATTTTCGTTTTGGGGGTACATACGTGAAGAACCATGCATAGGAAACTTCCCTTGACTCCCATAAGAACTTGTTACATTATTGGTTATCGCTGCTGTTAAGTTCGGGCTCTTCCAATTTTCCAAGAATATAGCGTTACTACGAAACTTTCCATACCCATATTGGTGTAAAGCGAAGAAATTGTTATAAATTTTTTAATGTGGAGTATATCTGAGTTTTTGCACGGTCAAAATGAAACCTATTAAATAATTTATGAAAAATATAATTCAAAAGGAAGAAAACATAAAGGACAATAAAGGAGAAAACATAAACTTGTGAGATTCCTTACTCTTTTTGTCTAAGATCAACGTCGAGGAACCTACTGAACTATGTAGCGACTAATCGCAGAGACCAAACAACTAAACACGTAGACTCGAGAAGGGTTAAATATTTTAACCCTTCTAACCCCTTTATTTCACTCAAATAAGACTAACAATCGGCCCCTTCTCGGGCTTACAGAAAGCCTCTACTCGTGCTTTAACTCAGAATAAGAAATAAGAAACTAAACAATAATTAGCTAAACGAGACTTAGCCGAAGCTAAACACAGTTATCTAACATAGTTGGCCCATAAATTAAACTAGCCAGCGAATATCAAAAGGCGCGTAAAATACGGCCGAGGGTAACAGCTTCAAGAGTGACTTAGCCCGAAGGCAAACATGCGCTACTCAGGATTCCTAGCACTCTCTGCCGAAGTTAGTTGAACCTTCTTTAAATAATTCTTCTAACTCATTTGCATTCAACGCGATTCTCATTCCGCAAGGGAGATGTAGGTGGAAACAAGAATTAATAGAAAAGGTTTGAAATTAAAATAACTGTTATAAAATTAAAAGAACTTTACAAACTATCTGTATAAAAATGAAATAACGGATGTAAGGTAAACTTTTATCTCTCAGAGTAGATTATTTAAATATGGCAAACCACACGAGGACTGTTTGCCTAAGAGGAGGAATGCCTTCATGGAGGACTTTCTAAGGGAAACTGGCTCGCATTCATATTACACATAGGTAATATCACGAAAACGAGCCATACAGCCAAGTTGTTCGCCTCGGTTCAAATCCAACTCGAACTACCAGTATTCAGCGATCTGAACCACTCGGCCACGGTTACAGCCGAAAACATCGCGGACGAAAACGTCGCGGAGAAAACAACGCAAGGCAAAAACGTCGTGGCACAAAACATCGTGAGAGAAAATAAAGCAAAGAGAAAACATCGCAGTTCTAAAACATCGTGCTGCAAAATATCGTCGTTGAAAATAAAGCGGTTCAAAAACTTTGCAGTTTAAAAACATCGTCGTCGAAAATATCGTAGTAAAAAATAAAAGTACCTAGAAGTCATCGCATGACGATAACATCGCAGACATGCGTTTTTCAGGCTTTTATAATTGTTAATGGATATTCGGATAATGATTATGAGAGGAAGGTGAAAAGGAGGATAATTTTCACTTTCTTATTTTTATTAACTAATAAATTTTTAAAAAACAAGATATTTGAACAAAACAAGAAATAATTTTCACTATAAGAGTATCAGATTAACAAAAGTGGAGAATTAACTTAGAAATATTTTTATAAATAAATCCATGCAGTTACTTATCTTTCTTTTTCTATTCTTTTTCAAATTATACTTTTCATGAAAAATTACCAATAAAACTTTATAAAAAAAATATTAATGACATTTGTTAGTTAACTATGTCAGTTTAAAATTAAGTGCTATACGTTGCGTTAATTTTCTATGCTTAAGTTTCCACTTTACATTTTCAGCAAATATTTATTAGTTAAAAAAAGATATGAAAGTGAAAATTATCTTGCGCTCACAAATCATTATACGAGTTTTTACAATTATTAAAAATCATTAAATTTTACAATTATTAAAGCCTGAAAAACGCATGTCTGCGATGTTATCTTCATGGGATCATTTGCAGGTACTTTATTTTTTACCACGATATTTTCGACGGCGATGCTTTTAAACTACGAAGTTTTTGAACCGCTTTATTTCCGACGACGGTGTTTTGTACCACGATGTTTTAGAACTGCGATGTTTTCTGTTTGCTTTATTTTCTCCCACGATGTTTTGTACCACGAGGTTTTCGTCTTGCGTTGTTTTCTCCGCGACGATTTCGTCCGCGATATTTTTGCCGCGATGTTATCGGCGGACACCCTCGGCCACTGGTGGGACTTATGTTTCATATTCGAGAAAGTAACGATCGTACATTCTGTTCTTGGAGTGCTTTAGTCAATGATGAGAAGGAGATGAGAGACATAAGATAAGAGATAATGATCAAAAGGATTATCTTTTTAACATTTTATCATCGTTTAAATTCTTCATAGTTTCCTTTACGTCTGCCGGCTGAACATCGTCGAGATTTGCCGCAGCTAATGGTAAAGGCCTGAAATGCTATAAGATTTCTGTATATTTATGTAGTTTTTAAAAAATACCTATTTTCTAAAACTGTTCCAGGAAATAGAAGCTAATGCTGTTTTTCACTTAAAGTTCTTTCGAATTTTTTTTTCAGTTAGGTAAAAAAAAAAAATTATTGTACACTTTTCGGAAGCAAGGAATACCTGCATCTTGCAATCACAAAATGCTACAAATATTTGAAAATATACTGCAATTACTGTATCATTGATACCATGCATGCATTACTACGGTTTTTTCCTTTTAGCAACTAATATAAAACTTCTAAATAAAAAATTTGAAAGGTTTCAGATTTTAAATTACGACCAAAGGGCCTTTTTTTAACATTTTGTGTGTTACCTTCATTTATTAAATATCACGTTCTTCGCGCTTAAACCATAAAATCCAGTTCAACTGTAATATCGCAAAATAATTTTTAAATGAGCATGTCTTTAAAATTTCCGATACACCGTCGCGCGCGCTGGCGATAAAAATGTTTTTTTTTTCTGCACAACGTTGCCATTGCTCGCTTTGAAATCCTTGAGTCTGTTAATCAAAAATTCGTTAAATGTTTACAAAATATGAAATCGATAATAAAACAAATTCCAAAGTTCAAATTTGAGCATCCAGATGCCCATATTCGCAGGAGGATTACTTATTCAAAATTGGATGGCTGTAGGTAACGTTGTTTTATCACAATGCGAGGAACATACATACATTTATGCAGATTCTAAATTATTTAATTTCTTTAAATATAATGCAGAGTGATAATATTTTGTGGCAACAATTTGAAAAAAGAAACAACGCTTGTAGTGAATCGACCCAAAAATGCCAAAACGACGTTATTAATCCTTCTGGGCAAATTGGCCGTTTGGACTAGTAAAAGTGTTGTTCAAGCTTTACAGAAGTTTTACACCCCCCCCCAGGGTGTTTTATTTATATTTCTTACTTCCTTTTATTCGTATTTCAAGAGTATCTAATATCTGACTGCTTTCATTCAGTAGCGGAAAGGAAATTTGTTTCGGTATTCTCTATTCTCCCATTAAATTTCGTACAGATCTTTTCGCAGCATCTTGTATGATTTTGTTTCTAGCATGATCGAGAAAGGAATTTATTATTTTCTTATTTTTCTAACCCTCTGACCGGCCTGAGTTTTCTCTAAGAAAGCATAAATTTCCCAAAACTACCACAGAATTATTTACTTGATTTTAATGTCAGAATGTTCTGGTATAGCTTTATACCTGGATTTATGCTTTTTTTATTTATTGCCTTAATTTCTTGTACATCTTTCAAGACGCACTTAAGTATACTTTCTTACAGTCTTGTTCTTTAGCATTAAACGGCTCCCCTCGCTGAAATACATTCTTCTTTTATAGCATTCTTTAAAAATCTTCTTCAGATAAATTGTAAAGTATCTATTTTGTTAACGGCTTATTTGTTACGTCGCTCGTGCAATAACAAAAGAAAATTTTTTTGGCAGTTCCCATTTGCAAAATATATTCTTTTCTTTTAAACTTTTCACCTGCAGAATAATTTCTCATCAATAATAGCAGGCAATTTCCCAACCTTCATGCTAATCTGTAATGCCGAACTTAATTATTATCTAATTACACCTAACTAACTTTTCTTTGCTGTGACGAATTTATTCTTCACGTTAAATAGAAGACTAAACCTCATCAGCACTGACAAGAAGCAAAACTTAATTAAACGGTTTATTAAAAACTATATTATGTATTACAATTAAATTTAACAAATACTAGTTACTTGCGGGTTTCCTATATTCCAGTATTTAAATACACACAATACCGGATTTATTTTCAACGGCTAAGTAATTCGACTAGACTAGATTCTAGCCCTCTGTGTTAGCAAATATCACCCGCTAAAGCGATAAATCCACTATAGGTGACAGCCTCTGGTTAAATTTACAGGCTGGTGGTCAAAGCACTCTCTTCTAAAAGAAAAAAATATTAACTTAAAAGTAAAGCGGAAAAGAATAATACAGCTAATACGGCTTTAAAAAATCCAACGATTAATTGGAGCAGTTTTATTTTACCAGAACCGCTTACGACAGTTCAGACATTATCGTCTTTCTCAGCTGTAACTAAATAAAAAAATAGGATTACAAGCAAAATGCAAGAAAGAAAGAATTTCAAGAACGTGGCTTTTAGTTAACTACAGCTCATTCCATAATGAAAAAGGAAAGAAAAATAACGAAAGCAAATAAAGTAAATGGCACTAGCTAGGAACTGAAACTGAAAGAAATACCTATTTGTAAGATGGTTAAGAAAGAGGTCAGAATTTGAACTATTGACTAATGTAGAGGTCTTTATTGCTTCTTATGATCTATTGCTTCGAGAAAACTGTATTCACCAACTTGGTTTGGCAGAAACAAAAATTGAATTTGTGGTTTGCAGGCCGGTATTGCTGGGCAATGTATAATTTATTTTTTCGAGCATAAGTTTCTTGATTCAAAGTTTTAAAGCTTATTTGGTTTAACCAGCCTATCCCAAATTGAACTGACAAGGAATGCTGTAAATTCACCAGTCATTCGCTTTAGAAATAGGAAGAATAAGGCCTTATTAATGTCAGATGACATTTTTAACAATTTTGATTCGTTTTTCACACTTATGTTTGAAAAATGAGAAATTGTATCAACTTTTGTTGAATAGCGTTAGCTGCGGTTATTTTCCCAAACAATGATAATCCTGTAATCCTATAATACGCTGCAGTTAACTGCGAACTACGTTCGAATGGATTAAATTGCTGGTATTTCTCTCTAAAAATTCTTCGGTTTTTGTGCCGGCTGTGTGTTAACTGATATGTACTTTTCCCAAGCCAATATATTAAACCGGTTTTATTTTCAGTGCATTCTACGAAGGCAAATCCTTTTTCGGCATGTTGCGCACCAATTACTTTGCAACCATTTTTTATAATGCTTGTCATACATTTTAAAATCAATTTTCTTTCTTTCACTGCTTATCATAGCAACTCAGACTACGTACTGAAGTGTATATTATGGTGTGATAAGTTATTTTACTTAGATTGATTTCTTTGTGTAAGTAAATTTTTTTCGAATGTTTTACAGGTAGACTGTAACACACAAAGATACAAATTTTGAAACTATACATTTTTTGTTTTACCAAACAGCCCCCTCTTCGTGTTTATAAATTCGTTTGATCTTTTGTTAAATCGGGCTGTAAAGTAATATCATATAATTAATTTAAGCATATTCCCGTAAAATTATTCCCACCAGGAAAAGACTGGGTGAGACTTCTGAACGCTGGTCGTCCAACCTAGGCACAAATCCCAATGCTAGATATATGGGTGTTTTCTAGGTTAGTTGTTAATGCGAGTCAGTTTCTCTTAGAAAGTCCTCCATGAAGACATCCTTCCGTTAGGCAGACAGCCGTTGTGCATTTCACATATACAAGCAAAGATGTAAATGCTTCCTTTTTGTAGTGCATTACTTTTATAATTTTTTGTACTCAGTACACTCTAGTACAGTAGAACTCCAGTTATGCGAATCATTTGGAACCGTATTCCATTCGGATAATCAAAAATTCGGATAACTGGATTTTTTTCGAAGAAAGGGTCTATGTACACTTTAATTAATTACTGTGTGTACTATATGTTGAAAACGGAAGAAAGAAACTATTTTAAAGATAAGGTTTTAATTAATTAGAATGAAAAGACAACACTTTTACGTACATGTTACGTAGCGTACTGTACTCTACTTACAATTGCGAAAAATCAAAGTAAACTGTTTGACTATCTTCATCCGTTTTCGGGCAGCCAAGTAGCTCATCCGCTTGATAATGAGAAGTTGCATGTGGTTATACTCGGGCTGATGCTCCATCCACTTCAAAGTAGTTCCAAGGCCGACAAACGCTTCACTTGTTGTTGGTCTCGTGTCTGCGTCAACTTCGACATTAAGGCCATTCTCTTCTTGGACACTTTTTTCACTCGCACTTTCAATAAGTTCATTATCATTTAGAATTCAAAACCCGGAGTTTGACGAGTCACACACCTTTTGCTCCTTTTAATGTCTGAAATCGTTGATTGTCCAACAGCGTACATCTCAGCCAACTGTTTTCCCGTGACTGCTTCATCTGATTGCTCTATAATTTCTAGTTTATCCGCTAACGATGACACAACACGTTTTGTTTCAGAAGCCGTAGTGAACGACGAAACACACTCACAAGGAAAGCAAAGCACCGACACGAAAGAGTACCGTCGCAGTACTGTAGCAGGACAACGACGCACTGACTGTCTAGTAATTAAAACGAACAGTAACAGGTGTGCCGGGCCAGGCACCTGGCGACGGATGACAGTACTGTAGCCAATAATAGAATTGCACTTTAAGACAGTAACTTATCATCCGAATAATCGCGCTTTGCCTACACTAGCTTCCCGGAGGGAAGGACAATAGCGCACGTAGACTTAATCATTATTTTGCGAATCGCAGTACGTTTCCGTCTTATTTTTTTCTTGAATTCTGAAAGTGATTAGGATAATCAGCGATTCAGATAGTCGGAGTTCTACTTTATATCCTTAAAAATCTAGACAATGCAAACTCTCAAAGAAAGCTTATGTATCTTCATGATTTTCTATCTTATTAGAGAAATTTCATTATTAATCGTTACTCCATTTTGCTTTTCCCTCTTAATATGTAAGGTTTTAGTTAAACTAACCAAGTTTTATTTTAATTTAAATCTGTCTATCTCCTCTCTGCTTCAACTTCCCGTCAGAAGAAGCGCGCGGTTTCAGCTTATGCTAATTTTGAATTACGGCCAAGTACTATTTAAGCCAGAGGTAGAAACCTCTTATTGTGAGAGAGCTTTAGTCTCAGATCACGGCCATTCGGCTCAACGTTCGTCTGACCAGCTAGCAGTTTAAATTTATAAGCCATAGTGCTTACTACGTGATTGCATTGTAATACAATTGGAAGTGCGCTAGTATTAGTATATCTTGCTACGCACCCTTTCAGGTAGAGGCCAACTTCCGCGATTAGCTCTGCGAAGCAAAGTTTAATTTAAGTTCTATTTTAATTGAGTTAAATTTATCTGATTGTTAAGTTCGACCCAAGTGCGGTCTTCTACTTTCTGTATCTCTCCCGAGTTGGGAAGTTTGTAAATAATTGTGATTTAATAAAAGAGGATTTCAAATCCCTTCACGTGCAGTTACTATCCAGCCCCAGCAGTACATCAGAACATAGCTTACGTTTCATCAGCTCACTGTTCCAGTTCAGGACTTAGAACTTGAGGATAAGAACCCGACTATAGACTGTATTTATGTTTCCAAAAATGATGCACAGAACACTGTGCATCAGAAGTCCTGATAAATATGCAGACCGGTAGTTATCAGCACTTCTTGTTACTTTCCCCCTTTTCACCTCGCACCACAGTGACATTCAGATTTTTTAATTCTATTTATGCATTCCATATAGCATGTTAAACTGAAATCTGAAAACCTTTTATTCTAATATGATATACATATAACTTTAAAAAATACTCATTATTTATACAATTTTAATATACACTGCAGGCCAACAAAATTTTTGCATCATGAAATAAATCAGTTAGCAGATCACGTTTATTCTGCAAATACATTATAAAAAGAGAATGAAGTGTTTAAACTTTCACGTAATTGTGAGATGCAGTAGTTAGTATCTTAAATAACCGCCCCTGGAAAACAATATTAGCTGTTAAGCGGGTGGATAACGAATCGAACAGATTTTGAATGATAATTACGAGTATTGCAGTCCATGCGACTTACTAACTGTTAGGGAGCGTCGTTCCATGTTGTTCCATGTTGTAGCAACGTTAGTGGACAGCAGAATGCATTGTATTTAATTACTCTATTATACATGCATTTAATTAATATACGTAAGAAAACGCTTCTATTGGACTTATCCGCGCTTAAATTTGAATTTTTATTGTTTTCGGTCACATGATTTCGACTGCACCGTATTCATTCTTTACTCTGAATGTTTGAGTCTACTAATCTGAGGCAAAAAATAAAAATAAACATACATAAAATTCCTTTTCCATGAAAACGTAATTTTTTCTTGGTATAGTTATTAATTATTGCTGTATTTAAAAATTTTATTGAAATTAACAGATAGTTTAGAAACTCATATAATTTCTTCTAAATACTCAAAAGGGATTATAAATCAATAGCTGGGAATGATTAACTTTAGAAAGGTGAGCAGAACGCCGAGGCACCAAAAAGTTAATCGAGTCATGAGTTCAAAGAGAAAGTTCAGAAAAGAAACTGAAGGCTAAGCTTAGAATGATTCGGTAACAGAGAAGTTTTTTTTTTGCCAAGCTGTAGTTAATACAGCGTATATTTCTGGAATCAAGAAATATTGTGTTACGCGTCTTATTTTGGTATCTGTTTTATTACTGGGGACTGAAACTGAGTTCGCAAACTTTCCGAGGTATGACTGTACACACGTTTTAGTAACTAGGTACAATATTTAATTCCAAAAAATTGCATGACAAGCTGTTCCTACTCACACCATATTTAGAAACATGCTAGGGACACATTGCCGAAATGCGCTGTTATATTGTCTGTCCATTAGTAAAAGCCTTTTATAAGAAGAGGCAGCCTATTTGTCTTCATTTTAAATTACTTTCGTGACATTTTAATGGCCACTTCAATAGTTTTTGACTAAACGTATTTCAAAAGATACGTGTATCAGCTGTTATTATGAGAACTTTGTAAGAAAAAAGTTAATAGGAAGAAAATACTCGGTATCAATTTTGATCGGTTGTGTGATACCTGTTCTTACGATGAAGGTGTTTCTGATTTGTGAAAAGTGGAAAAAAAAAAGAAAGAAGGAAAAAGAAAGAAAGAAGGAGAACTTAATGCTTTCTTACGCATCTTAGTTTTATAATCTGCGCATGCATACACATGACTATACTAGCAATCAATCTAAACCGGCAACACTAGGTATGCTATAAAGCATGTCCATCCACCGAAGAATATGGTTCTGTAATTTCTAGCAGCTTTCAGATAGAAATTAAGCAACGAACTATGAATATTCTTGAGATAAAAACTTCGCATGCAGGGCCGTCGTGACCTCGTGTTTACAGTCTGAGGTTTATTTAAAGCAAAAAATATAAAATTAAGGGCGTAAACTGTAATGTTTTTTTAAACTTTCTACTGGGAAGTTCTGTCCCCCCTTCTAGGCACGTCTGGTAAAGAATAGGGGCATCGCAAAAGATCGTCACACAAGCACCAGTGCACTTTACGGCGTCCCTGCCCGCGTGATACACTAAAGAGACCTTTTTGTTCCGTGGTTGAAAGTATTTGCATATATCTGCTTAAGTGTACTTGCTGAAAGAAATCTGCAATGCCTCACGCATGTAATGGGATACTTGCGATTTTCAAAAGAAACGTAAAACATTTTAAATGCATTGAGTTGAAATTTCAAAGCATCATTTACTTCGAAGCATATGTCTACTCAGTGCTAATTTTACAGTAGATATGTTACTCCAAAATAAAATATTAAATTTAAAAATTAGTATTTTGCTTTTAGAGTAGGAAAATTATGTCACAGAAGGAATGGAATATTTAGTATTCTAATCAAATAAAATTTTTAAAAAATTCTAAAAAATTTTCTAATATTTTTTGGACTATTACATTTTAAACACAAATGTAATCATTTTGGGATAGAATTCCTCGGAACTTTTTATTATTTCTAACCTACGTTTTCTTACCCACAGCATTAATAGTTTTAATTCTTGCTTTGAAGAAGTGTTTTGTGTTCCAGTTTTATATTTCATTTCTTATTAAATATGTTTAACGAAATTTAAATCTAGACACTTGTGGAGGTAATTTGAATATTTCAAGTTCATTAAAGAACAGCCACAGCCTTACGTTAATAGAAGTATGCTCAGGATCATTGTCTTAGAAAACTTTTGAACTGTTTTGCGGTTGCTTTCTGACGACTATTTAAAATTTCATTTTGTAAAGCCAATATGTATGTACTTATCTATCATAACTTAAATAAATTTTACTAACTGCTTCTGAATGTTTTACTGTTACACCTGACATTAGGGCTGAAAATTCACATCGACCTTTTTTGCGTGAAATATATTGCATTACCTTTTCTTATCAAAAATTATTTTATTCAATCTTTAGGGTTCTTGTTTTCCACAACGTTTCAGAAAGAAAGCGTAAGTTTTCTTTTCTTTTCCTTCGACGTAGAAATTTAATTTTGCCACCAGTTTCTACATTTAGCATTTCAGATTTTTTATTTTGGCAGTTTTTGATTACCAATATTCTACCTGAATAATGATGTTGACATTTAGGAACATTCAGTTTTCGATTATTTTAATTATTTTAGACAATACTATGTTGTATTTAACAAGATATTTTACGTGGTCGTCTAGGTCTTCTTTCATTTTTAATTCTATTATGCTTTAAATAATACTTTATGTTAAAAACTGATAAATGCTTAAATTAACCGTTACAACAAATTTTCTATACTTTCCCGGGTAACAAATTAAGAACCAATTGGTGGATTTCTAATTACATATATTTTCTTGACAAAACTGTGATAATAAACAAGAATAAATTCTAAGAAAAACTACGCAATAAAAGGGGGGGACAGTTCTACATCTCCGGTTCTACTGGGCCGATTGACATAATTCAACTTGCGTTTTTCACGTCTCGAAAGCGCGATTTAGGATATGTATTAGATTTTTATATAGCTTTTTTCTAATATAGGTATTCGAAATTTCCTAAGATATACGTGAATTTACATTTTGGCGCGTTTTCAAATTTGGCATATTTTTTATAAGCGATAATAACGCCAAATGTGGCTTACGCACTTTGTTAAAATGATTTGAAAGAATGAACGATGGATCTTTTTTCCTTTCGTGCATCAATGAAGAAAAGGAAAGTAAGTAGGTTACTATAAATTAAGAATTCCGCCAAGTGAATTATTCTTGGCGCAAACTGAAAAAAATAAGCCAATTTTAAGTTTTAAATTTCTTCATAAATTTCTCACCAAAAATTACAAAATTTAATATGTGGGCATAATTTGAGTCGTAGAATCGAAATATGGAAAAACAAATTATGTTATTTCAGAAAAAGTCCGATTCTGTGTCAAAATACCTATGTATGAATAATGCTATAAATAAATCCATTATATATCCTAAGTTGTCCTTTCGAGACATGAAAAACGGAATTTGAATTTCGTCAATCGGCCCAGTAGAACGGAAGATACACAACTGCACTCCCCCCCGCAGTGTACATGATATTTCTATGCTACTAACTTTCATCTAAGGCTGACTTTTATCAACTTTAAAATTGAAGAGGGCGTACTTCTCTTTTGTGTAAAATTTATTAAAGTGAGTTGAAATTTTGATTGAATGCCCCATATTTGAATTGTTTAAATATGCTTTTGTTGAAAATGTTTAAATTTGTATTAGTATAAAGAAAGAAAACGAATGCATATGCAACGAAAACATACTCGTAAATTTTTTCTTGTTTGAAATTTCATGAATAACATTGGTTACATTTAGAAATAAATGACAGGTTTGACATACGAAATTTCAGACTGCCGTCCATACTGAAATATCCCTCCATTGGAAAATAGGCATTTATTGAGAAAACTGTGATGCTCTTGTCCCTAGAAGCTTTTTTACGATAACAATTGTTGCTATAAAATTATCCCTATTTTTCCGTGCCACAATTGAAGGCTTTGTGACTAAATGTCCAATACTGTGCCAGTTACTATTATATCAGTTATTCTTTACTTTATTAATGCATTACCCACTAAAATGTTAAGAAAATCGAAAAAAGGAGTTCTATATGAAAAAATAAGAGACTTCAAAATTTGAAAAAGAAAAAGATAAAGTTAAAAAAATGGGATTTAATGTATTTTAGAGTATACCTTAATTTTTTTAATGCTACGAACACAGAAAACAACCATATTTTTAGTACATAAAACCGTACTGCCTTTTGAGGATTATAGATTTCAATAACAAAGGTTCCGAAAGGCCTAATAATTCGTTAAGTATACTATGGCATATCTTAGTCGCATATGCAACGTCAGTAGGAAGTCCATGTTTGTTTTCTCTTTGGTGTTAAAATGATTCTTTGAGGCAATCAATACTTTAGATTTTGTGGTATCGTGAAATGGATTCGTTAAACTAATTCTTGAGCCTAGGATAAAAAGCCTGAATGTCACGAATTTGGAAGGGCAGTCCTGCATTTCAATACAGTGTCGAGCTTCAGGATATGAGCCAGTATTATGTCCAGTATTCCCAAATTTTGCAAATGTAGTTGAAGTAAAATAAGCATCGGTTGTTGAACATCACCGAGTCATATTTCTTGAAGCGACAACCTTCACAGGTACAGGTAAAAGTATGGGGGACACAAAGGGTGTAACTATAGCTCAACTGATAATGTCGTCCCATTCTAAATATTCGTAAAACAATTGCAAGCTTTATAATAGCTCACAAAGGAAAACCTGAGTTCCGTTGCGGAATTAAGTATCGGAAGCGGCTAAGGATCTAGAGTTTACTTGTTATACATCGTGCAGTCCCACCATATACTCTGCATCCAGTATTTATTTTTAAAAAAAATCTGATGTGTACGCCACATGGCTTCCTTGTACAGAATATTAAATTATACGCATTTTTTCCTGCTTTTCATTTAAACTTATTTCGTCGAATTTCATTAGAAATATAGTTCTAATTCAATTAATTCAGTTCTCACTTCGCGACAATATATAAAAACTCAAAATATCTGTATTCAAAATTGAAGGATATAGAAAAACATAAAACGCAAAATGCAGTTAAAACAATATAAATTTGTTTTACAGTTAAAATTTCAATTTCTAAGAAAAAAACAAGCAATTGGGCCAGCGGACAAGAAGGCAGATTTTGGGGTGCACAAAACTGAATGTTCAGTTTTGGTCTCATTCGCCAAAAAACATTGGAACATAGAAACTGACTGAATTTTCTGTGTACGCTCTCTCAGCCAATATATGGATAATTTAATAAGTTGAATGATAATTCCAGAATGGGTTAAGCATAATTTAATTCGCAATAATAAAAGAAGACGTTACTTTGTTGTTGCGAAGCTTAGTTTCTCTAGATTGGCAACAAATCCACTATTCTGCTAAGTTTCAAATGCAAACAAATATGGCTGCTATGGTAAAAACAATTAGGCTTTGCCACACTTAAACAACTTTTAAACTGTTAATAATTCTACAACTATAAACATGCAGATAAGCTAAACGCATAAAAACCTTAACTGGAAGATAAGAACAGCATAATTCAATACATATATACATATATTTATATACTTTTGGTGCGGCCGATTGCAACCAAAATAGGAGACGCACATGTTATAGCAGTCCTATACAAAATTCCAACATTCTGAGACTACTCGTTTTTGAGTTATGGGAGGTACATACGTACGTACGTACAGAAGCCACGAAAAAAGTCTTTTCTGAATCCATTTTAAATCAGCTTTATAATTCGTTTGGGGAAAAAGAGTCCTTTATTTTGTCTTTACGTTCAGATGTCACTCAAAAACATCGTTAAATTGCATTCGTTACGCTCAAGATGGATATTTTCCTTGAAATATGGTACCTGGAATTTTCGTGATTACAATACTTCATTTTCTTCGTAAAGGATGTAATAATAAGATTAATCACAGAAGATAAATATAATAAGTACTGGTGACAGAATGTTATAATGAACTGTACTAATAATACTCAATAAGTGCCCACGGGGTCCAGTCGTTTGAGAATAACATCAAAAAAGACTATGAGTTAAAAAATCTGAGAACTTAGGGACTTGACAGAGAAAATAAAATAATCTCGACAAGAAACCAGGGCAGTTTTAAGAAACGTACGCGAAGATGACAACCCTGGCAATCTACAAAATTTTGTCATCATAGAGGTTGGAAAGGGTTATTACAGTTTATAAAAATTTCATAAGTGAATTTCTTTTAAACGTATGCACAGGATGCAAATTTATGCAGTATGAGAAACTTCTAATTGACGAAGATCTAGGTGAATTGTTGAGTGCGCTTCAATGGTTTTACTGTAACATATAAGTAATTGAAAAAAAACCGTGCAGAACATATTATTGAAACATTAAAATTATTTTTCACTCAGTTTTTTAGACTGATTCTCCATACAATTGCAAAATACATTTGAATTATAAAAGACTAGAAGAAACTAAACTTTAAAACACAAAATCAAATATGGTTTTTAAAATACAAAACTAAATTTTTTGTTTGGCTTTTTGCAGCAAACCCAACAGAAAATATGTTCATTATGCTTTAAAGTTTTATGCAAAATATTCCAAATCTTGAACAGCAAAATTCAGTGAAAATTGGGTAATTAGTTCTTTATGGAGGGAGAACTACAAAGTTAATTATTTCAGTTTTATCCAATAAAATTCCATTAATCGCTATTTTATTCAGTAGTTAATTTCCCAGAGTTATGAGAAGCTAATTTATAATTTTGGTTGACGCTTTAAAATGTGATATAAATCAGCAGGTTTATTTTCTAATGTCTTCATGAATTTTGCTAAAGCCTTATCATTAGATTATCTGCCTAAGGGTAAAAATGCCTCCATAGTGGAATTATAAAGGAAAATGGCTTCTATTCGCCTTTCAAATGGGGAAAAATCACCCATGCAGCCTGCCCTGTTCAACTGTGTTCGAACGAGTCGAATTACCAGTATTCAGTAATAAACCACACGCCTACTGATGTAGCCTGCGCGAAAAGTTAGAGTACGTTTTTGAATTTAATTTATTAAAGCACATTGAACGTTTTTCTAATTGACCCTTGAAAAATAAAGGTTTTCTGCATTGAAAATAATTCCGCTTCCAATGCTGAAAATTATTCTGATAATGTTTTATCTTGTATTTAGAGAAATTTTGTAACTGAAAGTAAGATCAATAGTTAAATAAGACTACCGTTTACGGATGCCTGTACACGTTGTAAAAGAAAAGTACTTTCTGGAGTGTATAATTTTCCTCGTATCTAATCACATCTGACAAGTAATATGACATATTTCTGCTTGGATAGAACATCGTGTTCAAAAGCTGGTATTCGTTCGAAATGGGAAACTGTGTAGAAATATATTATTTATGAGAGCATTTCAAGATAAAGATGATGATATACATCAAAATTACTTTATGAATTAAATATACAGCGATGTAATACAGAAAAGCGCTGATAAAGAGGAAAAATAGCTAATGAAGCTACAGATATTTTCCATTACAAATTTTTATGCATAATTTGCTTGAATCCCTCTCCTTAAATCCATGTATGTCTCGTACTCAATGTCCATTTTTTACATTATTTACAATTGATGTTTATTCCATCTTTCTTTGGTATTATTGTTTACGATTTGATTAACCGCAATACTTAATTTAATAATTACTTCGATAATTTGCGTGTCAGAAGTTAATAAGGAAATGTCTGTGTCTTCTTGTTAATTTCATTACATCTACAGCTTTAACGTCTTGAGATAAGCTTTCTTTCATATTTCTCTGCAGCGTAATTAGTCCGAACCACTCAGCTTTTATCTTCGTGTTTCTTTTTATCTATCATGTGTTCGCTTTTACGATTTTCCTTTAAATGGTCAGTGTCAGGTCTCTTTTCATGTGTTGGGATTACACCTGTATTTCATAAATTAAATCCGATTGCTTTAAAATTCTGCATAAAAGCAAAGATGTTTGCCTAAATATACTGACAATTTAGAAATTAAAATACTTTAATAACTTAACAAGGAGACCAAAACTTGGGACTAATTTAATAAGTTTATTATTTAAGTGCTAATAAAGCACAGTTTTAAACATGATAGATAATTTGGCTTTTGCTGATCTAATCAAGGGAATATCAAATTAATATCAACTCTTGTACTTCTCCCGTCAAGTGGAAAACCATGGAATTTATTATTTCGTCGTCAACGAATTCTAAGCTAAATAGTTTTATTAAAACTTTACATTTCAGACACAAATGCAGAAGAATAATAGTATTATTATCATCATAGTGCAGCTACTATTATCACAATTAATTGTTCATTCTGAAGAAACGTTATACATTTATGACGTCAGAAACACTCTATCTTTCAAATTTTATGGACCGTTATGTTACGTTACGCAAACAGATCATCATCCACGAAGCCTTATTACCATTCCATAAGATTTAAGGTACCTAATTTATGTCGAGTAGCCGAGAGTATAAAACCGCTGATCACTGGCTGTTCGAACAAATTTCAGCGGATGGCTCGCTGCGTAAATAGTTTTGTAGTTTTCTCCATATGTAACGCAAGGCCTACCAGCGGCAGAGCGGTAAAGTGGCTGAAAGCTGGTAGTTCGGTCCGGGGCTTGAAACGCGGCGAACGGACTGGCTGCATGGGCATTTTCGTGGTTTTCGTTCGTTACACATAACGTCTATACGAGCCAGTTTCCCTTAGAAATTCCTTCACGAAGGCATTCCTCCCATTAGGCAAATTGCCCTCGAGTGCTTTATCATATTCAAATAAATCAAAACCAAACCAATTTAAAAAGGCATTTCAATGAAGCAGGTTTGAAATTATGTTAATGTCGGTCATGTGATACATTTCAGTAAAAAATAAGTAGAACCTAAATTTGTTTGTATTCTGTATGAAAAAAAAAACTACATTTAATAAAGTTGTTCCTTATAATATTAAAGATCTTAAGAAAATGCACTGTAATATGCGAAATTTATGCGCAAAAATGATTTAAGTCATTAAATCGGTTTAGGAGCCATATATAGCATGGCATAAAGAAACTTTGCCAACATCTGCACTACTAGCTTTCGTTCCGGTTAACCAATCGAGATGAGATTGCAAACATACGTATAAGGAGGCATGCGCTCGACAGTCTGTGAATGGCAACACAGAGGCGCTCATGGTTATAGTTGCAGAAGCTCGAAAATATCGGATGGCAACGCGAACTTTTTCTGGTCGCAAAATGTTCAGCGCATGTGAAAACCATAAATAGCGTTGGAACGGTACCTATATGTCCAAAAACGGACGCGTTATGCATACATAAAAAAAGTCCTGAAAACCGCCCAAGGAAACACGATCTGCCGCCATGCAAAAAAATGTGCGTATAACAGAGGCAAGATACCAATTACAGAACGCTGATCCCCAGATATTCTGCATAAGAAACCGATAAAATGTCAGTCGGGTATGCGAAGTCATAATTCTGGAACTCGAACATGGAAATGAGTTTTCCTGGGAAAGTTCGTGGTGATCGGACCACCCCCAGGTGTTTTCCCTCAAAATTGGAGGGGAAGCTTAACAGTTAGCTAGGTTCAGCAATACCTCAGTTACCTGTGGTGCTGTGGAGGTGCTGGCCTAGCTTCTACCTGTACCTATATTATCAAAATGGGATGAACGCTGTGGAAGCCTTGCGTGTGTATCGGCGAAATCATCTCCAACGACGTGGCCCATGTACTCCGCAAGCTCTGCGTGATTTAGTGCACAAATTCGAAGATACGGGCTGCACCTTTGATAAACTGAGCTCCGGACGGCCAACGGTTTCTGAGGACGTTATTACGAAAGTGCATCACACAGTGACTGCAGAACACAGGGAAACTGCAAGAGGCACAGCGCGTGGGTTGGATATTCCGAAGACAAGAGTCCTCAAGCTCGGTTCTCCACATGTTTCCCTTCCGATACCAGCGCGCCCCGCGTAATGGCAGGCCGCACATTCAGTTGAACAATGTTAAACAAATTACGCACACTGCGCATGCCCAGAAGAGAATTTGGCGTAATTTTAAAAGAAGATAAATATGGTATATGATTGATGTTTTGTTATCTGGACGTAAATAGATCGAGGTTTTAAAACTTGTTTAGGTTGTACGCTGCTTCATTACTTAGGTGTGAATATCCATTGTAAACTCCCCAAATTTCCGTTTGAGAAGGATTACAAAACAGGAAACATTACATGATGTTGTTTATTGATGTTGTTTATGATTGTCTGAGGAATAAAACAATCGACTATTTACCATGCGTTCCATTCATAAATACTTTAACAACTTAAGGAATATATCTAGTTTAAATTACTGAATTAAAGCCAAAGAAATTATTACTAGTAACTGATATTTAATGTAATGTTTATGAACAAAATAAACCAAAATGAAATGAAACAGAAGCAAGTGCAATAAGGACAAAAAAAAGTGTCCATAGTACTGCAATCGTAAAGAGTCGCTAAGGCCTGCATGACGAAGAGACTTGGGTTGTTTATTTTTATTCGCCAGTATTTTCTCCCACGCCAACGGTACACTATTGAGCATGCGCAGTAAGTGAAATTTGTTAACATTGATCAACTCAATGTGCGGTTTGCCATTACGCGTCCGGATGTTGTAGCCGGGGGAGCCACAACTACGTCTGGACTTCGCATTTGAATTTCTAACACGATATGATGCTAACGACTGGCCACTTCGCATATTATGGACGGACTTGGCGCATTTCAACTTAAATTTTCTGCGTGAACCCAGATCGTGTTTTGTTGCCCAGTTTTCAGAACTCTTTTTTATGGATGCATAATGCGTCCGTTTTTGGACATATCGGTACCGTTCTAGTGCGATTTAGGGTTTTCGCATGCGCTGAACATTTTGCGACTGGAAAAGAACTGGCGTTGCCATCCGACATTTTCCAGTTTCTGTAACTAAAACCGTAATCGTGAGCGCCCCTGTGTTGCCATTCACAGAATCTCGAGCACATACCTCCGAATATCTATATTTGCAATCTCATCTCGATCGGTTAACCGGAACGGACGCTAGAAGTGCAGATGTTGGCAAAGTTTCTTTATGACCACACTGTAAAACTTGGACACCCATGAATACAAGATTTGAAGCTCAGAATCTTTTGCGTAAGGTAATTTGAAACCAGTGCTAGGAAAAAAAAGTCTTGTTATGTTTGTAATGGAAAGAAAGAGGATTTTATTATTATAGAATTTAGGTTAATAAAATAATGTTAATTAACTCGCCCATATTATTTTCATTGATTAATGGTAAATCATTACCTCTCATGGCATAAACAAATTTCTTGCCGAATGTAACCAATTTTATAGACGGTGTGTATTAAATGACTTAAAAAGCAAGAAGCTTGCCTCTGTTTCACTTTTTAGATATTACGTGTGTCAGTCTATTACTGGGCTTTGTGAATATCCTACAACGACGAGTCTGGACAGTCATGGTCTTTTTAATTTGGTTTCAGCGAGTGAAAGCACTTCGCACGTTTTACCGTATTGGATAAGGAAGAGGATTGTAAACATAAGCTAGAGATGTGACGGAATTTTGTATTAGAGTGAAAATGAAACGCTGATAAAATTACAACATTCGTACGATAGTGAAATACTTCTCAGTCCTTCAACATTTTAACAGTGAAACCACCTCAGACACATTCCCTCAGACACCTCAGACAATGATTAACAAATCTAGTTACCCTTTCACAATCCCCTGTTGCGGATGCTTATATTGCTAAATCATTAGAAGATATTCAATAAGAGACAATCATGCAAATTTCTTGAAAATTCATATGCATGGAACTAAGAGGTATGAGGACGGGAAAAAATGCATTTTCATAAGAAAGGATGGTGTTTCCTCCAGGAGAAGGCCTAGTAGTATGTTATTGTTGTGATATTAGCACAGCAATATCTGCAAACTATGAGACAGCAATCCAGTATTTTCTAACGTGTAGACATCTGATTCGTGGCCGTTCTCAATATTGAAACGATAGCTCTGCATGGTAAAAAGTTCTGTTTAGATGAAAAATTGAAAAATGCTATGGCCTTATTACTAAAAGAGGTGTTAAAAAACAGTCTATTTTATATTTTACAATCGTTGGTAAAACTCTTAAAAATATACGTCGATATGAAAGACTTTAGGAAAAAAACAAATACAGAGCCCATAGAATCATTTAAATAAATTTTCAGTCAGCTCTCTTATTAATCACTATGCGTTTTCTGTTTTCAACATATATGTTGCTGCTTCATCCCGCAAACGCGTTTATGTTATCTGAAGCAAATACATGCGTTATTAATAAATATAAATATGCAATTACTTTAGTCCATTTCCCCTTTGATATTTACGTGCAAACCTCCCTATTGAGTAATTCAATATGCAAAGAAATCTGATTACCATAAATCATACTTTAGAATTACCAAAACCATGCGCTGTAGTTCGTAAAATTTAACGGTCTCTTGTGATTCTATGCAAAGCGCTTGAGAAAAGTAACCCAAACGAATTTCATGCATTTTTATGTCATAAACAATTTATTCAGTTTTAGATTGCCAGTAATTTTAACTTCTTATATATAAAAGGCATATTATATTGAAGGTTTTTCACATGCAAAAATAAATGAAGCAGGTGACGGAAGGTTCAAAACACAACTGTTTCAATACTTGATGAAATGCCAAATGGTTATTAGAAAATGTTCAAAGCCTTGTAATTATTATTATTACGACATTTGTTTCAATAATGATTAATTATTCAGACTGGTTTCAAACTTATGATTATGAGATGCGTTTCATATTTATTTCTGTTCTTGCTCTTAAATCGAACCGATTATATATTAATGAATATGCTTATGTTTGAAACTAAGTAAAATGAAACATGATTTCCTTTCAGACGTATCTTAGGACCTGCAAAAGAAGGTTCCTAATCTAAACATTTCACAAAACATCTCGAAGGTAGAATTTCGAAACCTATTATTTATGCCCCTACTTGAAAATCAATAGAATGTCATATGCGTTATTTGGCATACTAAAATTAGACCATGTGCTAGAATGTGCAAACATTATATTTCGATACACGCAATAAATAAATTCTGGAAGGCTATTTTCGTATTCAGAAAACAATTTTATCTTTAATGATTTTTCATACAAGTTACGAGCTTTTTGATGATTTTGTTGTAGAAATTTATTTCTGTTTATAGAACGTACAAATAAAAATATTTGTAATCTCTAGAATGATATAATTTATGGAATAAATCGATGATTATGGAAGCTGATGTAGTTCTGGGCACTTCTGATTTTTTCGAACGCCAGCTTAAAGAGGTCAAGTACGCTTGAGACACATCGGATAAATATCTTGAAATGTTATTTGAAATTTTTAACTTTTGATTTTATTACTTCATAAATAATCAACCAATTAATTAGTCAATCTTATTACTATTGAAATATCGCACGTAAAAAATAGCGTTTTCCTATTACTATTATTTCATTTTTCGGCACTTCTACTCTGAACAAAATTCCCGGTTATAACCTTGAACAAAACGTATGTCTAAATTGCTCAAAGCAAATGTTCTGCAATTTTAACTAACTTAACGTATCTTATATTAACGCGTAACCCCGCTTAATAATATCTGCCTTTTTGCTCTTTTCTGCATATCGCAATTACAATAATTCTTCAGACATTAATAAATGAGTAAAAATTTTCTAATGGCAAGAATACAGTCTAACAAAAGGCAAATAAATGATTATTTCGTTCACCAAGATAAAAGTTATTATAATTGATTCGTCAGGTAAAGAAAATATCTTGAAGTTTCTATTTCTCAAGAAGACAAATTTGCAAAAAGAATGGGTTTTGTGTTTTAAAAACGCTAAGTGTTTAACTATTACTTTTATACAACTTGCCTTTAGAAGACAGTATGATGAAGATTCCCTAAGCCACGCGAACATTCTGCAATCATATCGACAGTTCAACAGTACCTGATGTCTATGTAAAAGCAACAGCATCAGATAGCCAACCTATTCTGATGAAATCTTAGAGAAAGCCAGAGTTTTGCGTGTTCTCCATAAACATCAACTAATTGTGCAAGCCGCGAACTATTCCACAGTCAACATTTAGAAGTTTCTGCAATTCCAAATAAAACCATGCCGTTAGCAGATGTTGTACATTAACAGCCAGATAATTATATTAAGCCATAAGAAGTTTTTAATCACGAACAAGGAGCACTGCAAGGCGACAATTTGCCGCGCGTATAATATTCAATAACGAACAAGCGTCTTTTACGCCATTTAACAGAAATGTTTTATGGTTCCTGTTGTAATTCGAGAACATTGTGACAGAATGTGCCGTATCTTGATATGCTGTAATTAATATTATTCCTACGAGTTAAAGCTGTTCGGAAAATTTCATGTTGCAATGAGACTAGGCTTTGATTCATTGCCCTGGTGTGACACACTCTACCTGAATGATGCGCCCCCTATATTGTTAGATAGCTTGATACGGGAAAAATGATTAAACATTTGTTGAGAGGACCATCAATGCTCTTCCACTTTATGCACAGTGATTTTTTTCTTTGTGGATTATATTACAGAGATTTGATACGTCTTTACTGCTAGCAACATTAGAAGAGTTCTATAACATTATTACAGCTACCTGAGTGACCATCAGCGAGGAATTGTTGCAGTACACGTGGGCAGAATTCGAGTACTATTTAGGTGAACAACATGTAACAGCAGAAGCACACATCTTGCATGTGTAGTATTATTATTGAAATGTGAAAATGTTTTGTTTCATTTCATACCGAGCCTATTTTTTATTTGCGAAACTTTACGAAATACATCGTTTTGAAACCGATGAATCATTTGCAATAGTCCTGTATAATGCGTTTCGATGCATTAAGAATATGATAGACTAGAAAACACGGCGGTCATACGAAATGACCGCTGTTCTAGATATTATAAATTGTAATTAAAATGATTTGTGCAAAGGTGTCTGCTAATTCAAACTGAATTACCCAGGGCAGGCGGCGAGGACGCCCCTTTGTTTACTGCCCCACGGGGTTCCCCCCCCCTTCTGCTTGCTTAATTGCTTAAAGTAGAGTGCAATGAAGGAAACCGCTGGCAGTACATTTCTTTCTTTGCTCAATGGTTTCTTTTTGCCGAGAAAGCCGTTTTTGTGAAGCTTTAGTTCCTTTTCTTTTCTCTTCAGTGCTGTATTTTCTAGGAGGCATTCTTGAAAGAAATTACGTTAAGACGTAGTTTTTATGTAAAACAGATGATTTCCAATGCAAACAAATGTTCTACTTCCCCCTGACATGCTCAATTTGCGTTCAGCTGAAAATTCAGTTTAAAATACAATGTCGGAATAAAATCGGGCAAAATTTTAAACTCTTTACTCGAAAGGATATTTAGCATATGAGTTTGGCTACCTGATGAGATGTACTACGCACAACTCGTTAGTTGGTTTCGTCTCCTTTAATTTCTCAACGTTTGCAAGTTTCTATGTAATTCATATGTAAATATAGTTAAATGCATAATAAGCAACAATTGTATGAATTAAAAATATTTAAATACCATGATAATTTATTTAAAACAATGATAACTATTGCGATAAAATTTATTTTACTATTTGAATGCCGTGGCAACTTCACCCCATTGGCTACTACAGTTACGCAAGCAACCAATAAACTATCGGCGACAAACAGACACTCAAGCAGCATATAATAAAGATTTCCAAGTGGAAGGACTAAATTTCTAATATAAGTAAAGTGCTCAGATATACTGATTTAATATCAGAATGTATATTTTATTGTAAAATAAATACCAAATTTTTACATTTCTCTGATTTATTTAAATAAAAGTAATACTTATCCAATCTATTTTAATTAAATCAGGAGTAAGTTTATTGCCTTTATAATTAACACCAAACAACTCATCTGACATTGATTTTTAGTTGAAAAAAATTGAAAAAATTGGTTAAAATCCAGTTTTTTATGCTGTCATATTTTAAAAGGTTTTACTTAAAGACTTCTGTCGGAATATAGCTCCGACGTTCAGAATGTTTTTAAATATTTTATTTTTCCTTTGATACTGGTCGCACTGATCTTTGAAGAGTATAAATGCTAAACATTCGTTATTTTGAAGAAAAAATGTTCAAAATGTTTATAAGTGCTTAGTAAAATTTAAGAGCTATACAGTTATTTTTCAAGGAAAAAAATTATAATAATGTTTCACGCTTCTGCTTTTCAGCTGAAAGTGCCCTTTAAAAACTATGTTTGATAATAATGCCACAGTATCATTTCGTATGTAGAATTTAGATTTACCAAATATTGTTTAATGTAAAAAAATACGGATACTGAAATGTAGTTCATGAATTAGAAAAACAAAAAATATGCTCATTTTAAATACAAGTTAATGCAGTACGAAGACAGCCAGACAGCGATATAATTCCTCACGTCATCCTGAAAGAATTTTCCCTTACATATTACCCAACAATAATAATTGTAAAAAATTGTCGCATTTATCTGTGCATTCTGTTTGGGGTATAAGTAGTTAGCGCGTTCAGCTTGCAAGTGAAGGATCCGTAATTCGAATCCAGGCGAGCCAAATTTTTAAAAATTAAATTTTCGGTTCCGAAAAACGTCATAGGCTCTATTACGGCGGTTGAAAAATATAGTAGACGGAATCCATCATCACAGGGATTTGGTCGACTGAGCCACATGTCCTCTCCAGTCGCCCTTGAGTAAGCGAGAGTGTAAGGAGTTATCATATTCCCCCTTATATTGTAAGTTGTAAAATGTCCAACTGGCAGATGGTTGATCCATGCTTTGAATCCCTAATGAGAACATCGCTGACTTTTAAAATTCTCGGCTCCGAAAAACGTAGGTTATACATAATAGTCTGTACATAGCTTTAGTAATTTTTACGAACTGACTGCAATATTTATTGAAATAAATGATTAATTTTCGATACTTCAATCGGACACTTCAATTAATTAGATCGGTTAACCTAATTAAACGTTTTTGATTAACATTGTAAAATACTTTCTGAAGCGTCCACATTTGTTATATTATTGGTTTTTAATCTACTTGTCAATTAAAGTATGGAAAATGCTATACTTCGTGAGCTAATCTAAGTTGCGCATATGTGATCTGTTCAAATTTTAGCTTCAGACAGTTTAATCACATCACCTTCATATGTTATAAGTTAAACAGAATGCAGAAAGGTCTCAATTTTTTTCTTAATGATTTGCTTCGTCGTTACTTTTCTAAGCCCGTAGCAATGATAACTGTCCTTTGATCAACAGGTAACTGCTTTTGTAACGTTCTTACTGGCCTCTAATGGAGTCTCTAGTGACGTGCAATGCTAAACGAAATTTTCTAAGAAACGAGATTCTTTTTCCCCTCCCGCAGTGTTCTTAACTGAATGGAGTAGAAATGATAAAATTAGTTATTTCTTCTAGGACTGGAAGTTCCTAGCCGAAACTGTCACGCTGGAACTGATATCCCGGCTATGTAAGCGGTACATTTTGCAACTGATTTGAAAATGTTTCGCTTCAAGCTTTGTCCCTCGTAGGTTTTCCCTAAACAACTGATTTTCGTATAAGACAATCAATCAGATATCTCGAAAGTCAAGATTCACCGAAACGTTTCTTTCAACGCGCTGTTGAGAGTAGCTACTAGATGTGACACCAGTTTAGCAATAGCAATGTCTTGCATTCTGCTAACAGTAATAAGAAAAATATCACAAAACAGTCGTCCTTATAAGAAATAGACAACGTTATGCACAGCAAATGGAAGCAGATGCGAAACGCTTTAATGTATTTATTATAAGTAATCGCCGTCTAGAGTTTTACCATCTGCTTACTTTTAACAGGCTCATCAGATGGAGAAACAGTTGAGGCAAGTCCAAGTAACAGCAACATTTCCCTCGAGAGTGACTCTTCAAGAATCAGTGTGTAAGAGTATAACAGGCGTGCAATTGCTTTTACTTAGAGATCGATATAAAGGATGCTTTTAACATGACATTGCTACATAGTTCCGCTCTTAAAAGGAAAGTAAAAGACGACCAGAATCTTCTTTCTTCAATATATAAGATAACGGCTTCCAGCCGGCTTCGAAATCCAACTTCCGAATGAAGACGGTACTTATTAATGCAAACCAGAATTCCCGCAAATATTATGACGGAGTTGTCGCGTTATTTCTTAATATGGTGCGCTCTCTGGAGTGATGATAGGCAACAGAATATGGCTATTGATGCATTTCGCTGTCTTTAGGTTGTTTGCATGACAAGCCGAAATGATCAGTAGGATCATTTACAGGCTAAAATTGCACTACATGCATAAAACTCACGCTGTATTCAAACAGCTTGACACTGTATTCGTTCAGAACGTTTAAAATCAGCTCCTATTTCACTGACATTAATGGCATTATCCGATTAGTTTACTGGAGAAAGAGAGGTATAGTTCGACCGCCTCATCCCCAACCATGAGGGCAAACACGCATGCGCTATTAGGACCGAATTATTCTCAAAATAGGGTGGAAGGATGGGAGGAGGTTTCTTTCTTCCCAGCATATAAAATCTCTCTTTCCGGGGAAGAGAAGACTTTCACTTGACTTTTCACGTCGCAGCAAGTAATAACCCCTTTTTTAGACGAGGTCTATGATTTTGGCAGAATGCCAGCCAGGGTTGCGTTTGAGACGATCGAAATATAGTACTGAGGTTATCTGCATATCGTTTCGGAAGACGGAGTGGGACCCCAAGAAAACATTAACTGGAAATCCTACACAAACATTGAGATTAAAAAGGCTATGCAAAAGTAGTTGGACTTTTGGTTTAGGAGAATTTTTCTTGCGGAATCTAGACGCAAGAAAGCACTTACATTTGAAAGTCTAACACACTGGCATTTGATTGGGGTGCGGGCAATATTAAAAAAGCACGAACTAGTTTCAGGCTTGTGTAATTTTTAATATCAATGTTAAAAAATAAAAATTGCCTCTTTTTTAGGCTGTAATTTCTTTACCATATTATATTTTTGTTAAACTCAGACCCATAGAAGAATATTTACATATTTCGTTCATTGCCCAACTAATGACGTATCTTTATTTTCAGCAAAGAGATCTGTGATGAGCAAGGTCCAGGAGATTTCGTTATGTGTCCTCAGTGTAATCGTCGTTGTGATTATTGGAGGCTGAAGGAAGGATGCTTATTCAGTAAAGTAGGTATAATATTAATAGCTCTTATTATTTCTTCCAACATTTGTAAATAAGGAAAAGACTAGCTCAGCTTCAGCAAGCTGAATTCTGGAATAAGAAATAAAAAATAGTTGCACATAATGATGCGTAGAACTAAATAACAACTTAAAATTTCTGTTGAAACTTTCAGGGACCAAGCACGTAGGTTACGAGCATTAATAGAGGGCCGAGTCCGTGGTTCAGTTACACACAGTGATGATGTTTTAAGCGAATGTTTTAAGTGAGGATGTTTAAAGTCGCTAAACACTGGTAGTTTGACCTGGTTCGATTTCTGGAAAACAGGCGCTAGCTGTATGAGAATTTTTGCGGTTTTCCTTATGTATAACATAAATACTGGCTAGTTTCCTTTATAAAGTCATTCATGAAGGTATTCCTCTCCTTAAGATAACCCTGCGTATTTTGCAGATAACCCTGTGCATTTTGCCAAAATCAAATAAACCAAACCAAATATACACAAAGACAAATAGCATTAATGTCGAGCTCGGGCGTTTGGATTTAAACACAAACAAAAGATAACGAACAACGATGTTCGGATCTTGCTTGTTGATTTAAATACGAGGGTAAGTTGAAAAATAAGTTTCCCCTGTCGACTGTGGTCAGAGTTGTGTATGAAATTCAAAAAATAGAATGAGACATTAAAGATATGACATACCTTTATTTTATTATTCTCGTACGAGTACGTTGAGACATTTGTCATATCGCTTGATAAGCTTCAAAAAGTCCTCCAAGAAAAATTCAGGGCTTTGCATATGGAAGAAGCGTTGAACGGCTATGGGCGAAAGGCGACACAGCAGGAAAACGCGTAAGTCACCGATACACCATTGGGTAGAGGTCGCTGCAAATCAAGCAGATGGCGCTGTTGCAGTGCCTGCGCAAAGCGGAGACCTACCTCTCATTTGAGCCCCGGTAAGTATGGAGAGAAGGTGCGTTTTGAATTCGTGGTCAAAGGAGGAAGTGAAAGCGGTTATCTGCCGTGAATGGGCACGTGGAGTATCAGGAACAGAAATTCATAAAAGCCTCGTGGAAGTCTATGGGCCAGGTGTGATGTCGAAGCAAATGGAGCGGAGATGGTGTTCACATTCAGTGATGGACGTCAGCAAGTGGAGGGTGTACCGAGAGCTGGACGGACGCGCACGGCCACTACAGATGCAAATGTCAGGAACGTGGATGACATGATTAGAGCGAATCAGCGTATCACCATCGCTGAACTAGCGGAAGAACTTGGAATCTCACATGAGCGAGCTTAAAACATCATCCACGACATTCTTCGATACCGAAAAGTGTCAGCACGATGGGTGCCCCGACAACTGACCTCGACACACAAGGAACAACGCATGGGAAAGGCGCATTAAAAGCAATACTGAAGTGAAACAAGCCGTTCAACGCTTCTTCCATATGCAAAGCCCTGATTTTTTCCTGGAGGTCTTTTTGAAGCTTATCAAGCGATATGACAAATGTCTCAATGTACTTGGTACCTATGTGGGAAAATAAAGGTATGTCATATCTTTAATGTCTCATTCTAGTTTTTGACTTTCATACACAACTCTGACCACAGTCGACAGGGGAAACTTATTTTTCAACTTACCCTCGTATAAGCACAGAGGCGAAACACGAAGCTGCACTTCAGGCGTGTGGTACTACTTTAGGCCTCAGATACAAGCTTAGACAAAAAACAGCTAGGCCCCAGCTCTTGTGTAATGATTTAACTACAAGCACAGACACGAACAGAAGGTCCTGCTTCGGACGTGTTTGGTCTAACAGGAACCAAAGACAAAACGTTAGATCTAGATTCGTGTACATGCTTAAAAGTAAGAAAATATAAGAAACAATGAGGTCTAGTTCATTGTTAAAGTTCTAATTTCAAGACTTAACATCAGGCAAAGGAAATTTTTATGCCTTAGCAAAGAAGCTAACGCATACAATAGCTGACATGCGGTTTCTTTAGAAAGGAAAACGTGACTTACCTGACTTTGAAATGTTGGAAAATACAGTTCATTACTAAAGGTCAAATGCGGACTTTAATCAAAAGATGGTTAAAAAGAATCTAACCTAGCACCTAGTTTTCCCGAGGTGCTTGACGTGTAGTACGTGTTTTTAAATACATCATCTGTACAAAGTTTATCAAGGTACAAAGTTTAATTATCGTATATACAAAATTGTATTATAAAAGATGAATTAAAGACAGAAGGATTTAAAATAGGAAAGAACTCTTTATCGTTAACGCATTATATTTTTTACCGATAGGAAAAGAAATTTTTATAATCCCCTAATTTTAAATTCGAGTTAAATCTAGACTGCTCACTTCAGAATTAATATATTATGTTGCATTAATATTTCTAAAAAACATCAATGGCATGTTTTCAGTAAACGAAAATCGAAGAGGTAGTATTCGTACTTTGCTAGAATAGCAGCAAACGTCAACTACATTTACTAAGCTATCTGTTAAGTGTTAATTCTTGCGTAGCATAGCTCGATATCATGCTTCACCAGAGAACTTAGAGCTCATGAAAATTTATGCTTTTCTGCAGTTTTGTAGTTGATGATGTTAGATCTTAAGATGAAAAGTGGAGTTTGTAATATATCAAAATAATAAATTTTGAAAGTTGAATGAGAGCTGAATGGTTTTATGATCGTGACTATGAATACGTATTTTCAAAATTTCGTTTTAATAATTGATGAATAAATTAAATATACATATTCCCTATTATGTGAAGTGAGAGAGGAAGCCAAGCAAAAGCAAAGTAATTTTACAGTTTGTTTTTTAATATTTAAAATTACATACGAGTTTTTGTAACACAATGTAAACGAAGCATATAAAGATGTATATTTGTGATTAACTTGATTGTCTATGTTTGCATAAATTATTCTTTATGGCTACAAAATTTATTTAAGGATGCATAATAAAAACACTTAAATATTAGTAGCTATACAAGCAATATACACAACTGCACAAAATATATTAGATGTTCTATCATTTTCTGAGTTATGGCAATAAATTCTCTCAGAATACCGCCCAACCGGTACATTGGTAAGTGACTCTGAGTGTCGTAGCGATGGGCTCGGATTAGAATCCCGGAGAAGGCATGGTTATAACTGCTCGTCCTTTCATAGGAGGCAATGATGGCCACCTTTTAGGTGCTTCCATAATAAAATGGCCACCACTTCCAGCCATTGATGTGACCCAAGGCTAATGGCTATTAAATAAAGCGCCCGGCGATTAAAAAAGGGAAAGAAAAAAGAAAAAAATTCTCTCAGAATTTGGGTCTGTTACTATTCTGTAAATTATGAAATCTATAATCTTCTGTTTCAATCATAAATTATTCGTGAATTATTCCTTACCAAGCGAAAAAAAAGTATCAAGTAAAAGATAAGTTAGGTTAATTGATTAACGCAAACACGTGAGGGCTTAAAGCGAGAGATACCTTCATGAAAGATTTTCTAAAGGAAAATGGCTCATATTCACTTTGCACATGTAGCAAATCATGAAAGCTCCCTTGTAGCCAGCCCGTTTAGCTGTATTTGAACTTGTACCCGTATTCAGCTAACTACAGAGAACTGAAAATCAAATACTGCGATGAGATGGCTAGTAATATAAATACTGCATTGGGTTATCAGCATCCCACTGCTAATTATGCATCACGTAAAGAAAACACTGCTATAAAAACTTAAATCTGATTAAAGCAAAAGCACCTGGGAATATATTTCTCTTAGAGTTTCTCACTTATATTTTAAACAAAGAAACAGCTATTCATTTTCCGTTGCTGAATTATTTAAGTCTTTTGGGAAGCAATTTTGGTCAAGACTTTATTTCTCTCCAAAAAGTAAAGAAACAATTTCATTTCACAAAAAAAGCAAGAACTGTTGAAATCCAAGCTTTAATTGGCATAGTAAGGGGACGCTGATGACACGTACGCAATTTGAGAAGGCAGGATGTGGCACTAGTAAAAATAATTGGCAATTACGAGATAAAATTAAAAGCTTACTCGTATTTCGATTTATTCTTCATAATAATCTCAGATTTTGCCTCGAGATTTGCTTAGCTACATACGCAGTGGTGATATATATTTTATTACTAATAAGTCACTACTAATAAGCCCCAATTTTGAGGGAGACCCCCCGGGAAATTCTCCCTCAAAATTGGGGTGAAAGAAGAAATCCAACCTCCTTGAGACTCTGGCAACCAATCTTCAATGAAATATAGACTCGACAACAAAAACGGAGCTACTTATAAAGTGTTTAATCTCTGTATATAAACTGAAGTTTGTATAAAATCTAATGCTGAACAATATTGAAGTATAATAAAATAGAATTTATATCAAACGTTTGGTAAATATTTACATGATTTCACACTACTAAATGTTAAAAGTAATACACTGAAATGCCACTGAATTAGGGATACGTACCTAGTAACGTGTTCGGCCTCCTCTGGCCTTGATAACGGTTGCCACACGACGAGGCGTAGATTCAACAAGTTTCTGGAAACGTTTCACGGGAATGGCTTGCCAAATATTGGCTAAAGCTGTCCATAATTCAGTAAGGTTCGTTGGTGCTGTGTGATCGCTTTTCACGCCTTGTTCCAAAACATCCCAAAGATGCTCAATAGGATTTAAGTTTGGGCTTCTAGGTGGCCAATTTATGACAGGAAAGTCAGAGGAATGCTCATCCAACCAGCCATAGTCAACCGGGACTTGTGACAGGTACAGTTATCTTGCTGGAAAACTCCATTACCGTGCGGATAACAGAACAGCATAAACGGCTGGAGGGATCACCCAGCAACTCTACGTACCGAATTGCATTGAGGGAGGTTGGTACACGCACCAAAGATCCAAATAGTGCCACGAGAAAACACCCCAGACAATGATTGAGCCACATGCCCTTGTACAGTTCCAACCTGGCATGCAAGATCCATTGCTTCATGAGCTTGACGCCATATTCTCAGCCTCCCGTCGTTGTTGAGTAGTCGGAATCGAGACTCGTCACTCCACGCTTCTCGTTTCCAGTCCCCTACACTCCAGTCTCTGGGCTCTCGTGGACAGGCAAGACATGCAGCCCGATGGCGAGCATTGAGCAATGGTACTCTCGTAGGTCAACGGCTCCCGAAACCCATACGGTGAAGCGAGCGTTGCACAGTTCGTTTACTGACTATACGACTAGCACCGTCATTTAACTGGGTGGTAATTTGAGCTAACGTTTGGCTTCGCTTGCTACGTACAATACGCCTGAGCCGTCTCTCACCACGCACTGTCAAGGCTAACTGCCCTTTGCAGTTTGCCCGATCGCTAGTTTTTTGTCCACCATCCATGCATTCTTGGTATACTCTTGACACTGTTGACCTTGAAAATCCTAGCTGTCCGAAGATTTCGGAAATTGAATTGCCCATGCGTCACGCACCTACGATTTGTCAGAAGGCGTCTAAATCAGGCAGTTTACCTATACTGGCAATTCCAACAACTAATTCAGAACATAGACTCTATATTATTACCGGGCTACTGCAGAAGCAATGTTGCCGGTTCATGAAATAAAGCCCGAATGCACATGACATGATGAACTCTGGACGTGGATAAATCTCAAATGAGAAAAGAAAGGAGGGGGCCTAACAGGACCAAGGCAAAGCGTTGACAAAATCTCAAAGCCAAATAAGTGATGAGAAAACACTTAAAGCACAAAAAGGAGCATTCAAGATACAATACAACAAAATGTAGAATATACGGATGCAAACAGAAACTATAATACAGTGGTACAATAAGAAAATACAACCAAAGTCAATGCAAATACAACAAAACATTAGTACTACAAAATACAACCATAGTAGGAATCAGACATAATGAAAGTAAAGACACCCACCGACCGAGGAGCAAGAAAACAGGTCGTCTCAAAGTTTCGTGTGAGCAACAAGTGGTCTGGCGTGTCAATCTTCATAAAGAACCTCATAGTTTAAAACTTGAGAATAATTTACATACCCACATTGGACAGCTTTGGAGAAAAATTTTTCATTAGTTCTTTTTAAGTAGTCCCTGATGGTTTCAAGTCCCTGTGCAAAAGTTCGTTTCTGAAGAGATAATCAGCATCGATAATAATACGTAAAAATTTATTTTGCACTTTTTGCAGCTGATGGAGTTGGTTCCTGGTGGCATGCTGGAGTAGCATAGCAAAGGATTGGACGGATACACGTGAGGTAAATAAGCCTTTTAGTGCGTAAGCTAAGATTAGAAAAGTTTACAATGACGGGACGGAATCTGCACATAATGCCAAATGCTCTTGACGCTTTTAATATGATTAGACCATGTGAGTTTGTCATTTAAGATAATAACCTAAATATTTTGCAGATGTGACTCGCAGAACTGTTCCTGGAAAAGTAAGAGTTCTTTAAAGTTGATACGTTTTTTGTTCTTATGGAGGATAAGAAGTTGAGATTTACTTACGTTGATCTTAACTCTCCTATTTGTACACCAATCTTCAACAGAATACAGGTAATCTTGCATTTTAGTAATAGCGTGATTAGTCCTGGTGGATTTAGTAGCAATCGCCTTGTCATCGGCATAACAGGCGAGCTAAGAATAATTATCGGATCCTGGATGAGGAAATTCGGAGATATAAAACAGGTAAATAACAGGTCCAAGGATACTACCTCGAGGAACACTTGATCTGATTGGTCTCGGAGCAGAGTCTTCATTGCCTTGCACAACGAAGAACGTGCGATGCTGCAGAAAGGAGGAGATCAGAAGAATCAGTTCACGTCAGACCCAGTTTGATGAGCTTAAAGATGAGCCCCTCATGCCAGACGCGGTCAAAGGCTTTAAGGAGTGCAACGCTTTGTTTATTATGAAAGGCGGATCCAATAAATTCCAAAATCTAACAAGTTGTCTTGTAATGCTCAAATTTTTGCGAAATCCATACTGGTCGTTGGGCAGAAGGTGGAAGTAAGGCTCTAATCTTTTAAGAATAAGTCTTTCAAAATTTTTCCCAAGGCTACATAAGAACTTGATCGGACTGTATCTATCTCGTTTAGTAGGATCTTTACTGGGCTTTTTAAGAAGAAAGATCTTTGCCTGTTTCAAGGAATCAGGGAAGTAATTTGAAGTGAAGCAGGCGTTAAGAAGACTGGCAATTTTACAAATGACATTTCTTGGCAGATTTCTAAGCATTTTGTTGGTAATTTGATCTTTACCTGGAGCTTTTTTGACATTGAGATAACGAATAATACTAATAATTTCTAACGGAGTAGTAAGCTTTGCAAGATTTTGAGCGGAAGGTGAAAGAAGACATGAGTGAACATTACTTTCCTCGACATCTTTGAACGTAGGGTTCATTGAATCCGTGTTGGGAGTAAATTGATTCTCCGGATGCTCGGCAAAAATGTCAACTTAGTCCTAAAGAGAGTAAGCAATTTTGGAGCCCGAGTGAATGGGTCTAGTATTGATATTATTCTTTTTGAGATTTTACAGGTATTTCCAGAGGGGGCCGTCATTGATGTTGAGCGTAGAGATAAAGTCTTCTTTCGTTTCTTGTTTGAAGTCGAAAATAAGTTTCTTAATTCTCCTATTTAAGATGTTAATTTTTCTTTTTAAAGCAGGATCCCAATTCCCCTGCCACAATTTAAGCATTATGTTGCGTTCTTGAATTATATCTCTGATGCGTCTTGGAAGTCGGATTTGTTATTTGGAAGATGAACCATGGTGGTAGCATCTCTGAAAGCTTTTAAGATACTGTTCGTAAGAATTTGAATGGCCTGGTCAATGTCCTGCTTGGTAGAGAGGAAAGAGAACTTAGGCGGATGCTTGATTAAAATATTATGGAAGGTGATCCAGTCAGTATTGTGCTTGATAATTGGAGAGACTTCTTTAGTATTGCCAAGAGAAACAATGACTGGTAAATGATCAGATGTAAGTTCAGTTTTGACTTCAAGTGCTATAGGCAAAGAAGTGCTAGATAACAAAATGCCCAGAATATCAGAACGATTAGGGTGCACAGGTCTGTACGTAGCTTCAACTAATACATGTAGGGCAACTGGATAATTGCAGATCAAATTATGCAAGATACGACCGTTGGCGTTGGTTCGACGACAACCCCATTCAAGATGTTTGGCATTGATATCCCCTTCAAGGATGATCAGTTGGTCTTCAGGGAGAAGATTCTTAAGCATATCATCAGAAAGTATGTGATTATAAATTCCCGTAAAATGAGTACCATAGGTTGGTAACACAACAAGCATATCATCAGAAAGTATGTGATTATAAATTCCCGTAAAATGAGTACCATAGGTTGGTAACACAACAGCCCCAGTCACACTTTCGAATCCAGCGGAATGGTTAGAAGATACAAGACTGTAGAGTAGTTTAACAAAGATGGCTGCACCTCCAAAACGTTGTGTGAGCCTGTCACCACGATAAATACGGTAGTTTGGTATATAAAGTTTATCGGCAGGGAGAATGTGTGTTTCAGAAACTATGCCGATATCAATGGCATATTCGGCAAAAATGTTCGTAAATTCATCAAGTTTATTAAAGATGCCAGCGGCATTCCAATAACACAGTTTGAGTGGAGAGTTCATATTATTGAATTTGCTGGTTAGTTATTTTGTATTAATTTCCTGTTTGATGTTTTAAGCGAGATGGCATCTGCAAAGGACTTGTTAATAACGAATCTATCAGCATAAGTTTTCACTGGTTCTTTTTTAGCTTGTTTAGGGAACATTTCGCAACCTTTAAAGGAAGCTGTGTGATCCTGTCCACAGTTGACACACTTGGCAGGTGTGTTCTTGTCTTTTTGGCATGTTCTCGAGTCGTGGTTATCACCACATTTGACACATCTAAATTCGTTGCGGCAAGTAGCTTGAGAATTATGAAAACCTTGACATCTAACACACTGGACTGGAGCAGGACGTCCTTTGTAAAATTCCACTTTAATATACAGTCCTAATATTTTAGTTTCTTTACATATTTCTTTAGATTTTTCTGTTTTGGGTAGTGTAAAGAGAAATAAAGAATATTTTTTTAATTTCACCTTTAAATCTGCGAGATAATTGAGTTACACTTATAACTTGATAGTTCTTGCTAAGTATTTCTTCTTTGATTTCTTCTGGGACAGTATCATGAGTCAGATGTCTAAAAACAACCTTATAATTTTTGTCTTCTGGTAAAATGAAGGAGTGATATTCTTTTTCGTTTAAGTGAGTTTTCGGAGTGACTTCTTTTTCGTTTAAGATGCGAGTCATTAATCGGTGGGTGTTAACGTCAGAAATTTTAATCTTAAAACCATCTTTATGTATAAATCCAGTGTAATCAGATTTATCAGATAATTTATGTTCAAAAAACAATTTTTTAAGTGTGAACCATGAATAAGTCTGATCATTAATATAGATGGCAGGAGGTGTTTTTCCCTTTTTTAATTTGATCGTTCTGATTAGTTTTCTCCTTTGGAGAAGCATTAGGATCGGTAGCATTAGTGTCCATAAGTTCTAATTCCATGTTAGTAGAAACTAATGCGTGTTTGGTTTGTAAAGGAATAACAGCATGAAAATGCCCCTTTTTTCGTTTACTAACAGTTCGATCTCCTTTAGGTACTTATTCTGATTCGTTACCTGAACTGTCAGTTTCTTAATCCAAAAGAATTTCTTTAGTAGCATCGACATTTGATTTACTTGGAGATCCTTTCATTCTTTTACGTTTGACAATTTTCCATTCGCTATCCAAAGTTGCAGAGGAATTTCATCTTGAGTTTGTTCTAAGGAAGTTTTTATTTCTTTTTCAGCAACTATTAAAGCATCATGCACTTTTTGAAGCAAATCCAGCTCACGTTCTTTTTTGACAGAGAGATTTTCATTTTGCTTCTTTACTTCGATGGTAGCCGTAAATACTTTCAATAAAGAATCCATATCCAAATCCAAAAACAAAAGGAGCCTGTGCAAATCCAAACCTTAATGAATGGAAACCGGCGCCCCGGAACCAGAACCACTCGAAAGTGTTCTGGCAGACGAATGAGCCGGTGGAACTTCACAAGGCCCTTGACTTAAACCTGACAGCCGAAGCTAGAGATGTAAGGTGACAATCCAACCAATAAAAAGCCCGAAGGATCAAAGTCCAACGAATGAGTGATAAGCAATTAATGGCAGTCATACAGCAGAAGGGTGAAAAAGCAGACGATCATCAGCACCGAAGCGGGAACAGAGCACGTGATCACAGTACAGGTAGAAACCTCGCAGGTGCAAAGAGAGCGACGCCAACAGACGACCTTTCCTGGCCACGTCCACCCCTTGAATAATTCAGAATGCCAATGCCAATGATTTTGTATTGCGGAGTGGCTATTTACCTCCTCATCAGAATTAAGTAAAGTGAGCTAAAATAGGAAAAATGCATAAGTTAATTTACTTGATGCACACTAGAGGGAGCCACTTATACTCGAGAAAGTTTAGAGATAGGATAAAAAGTTAAGATTAATAATATGAAAAACTAATTTTTATATATTTTTTTCTAGTTTTATATTTTTTTATTTGAATAATTCAGAACAAGCACAGTGCGCTCTATATATGCAGTTACCATATCGCCCTCATTTGCGCATAAATGATGCGCAGGCAGCACAATTTGCATAGCCCTTGCTATCCCTAATTCCGTGGTACTTCAGTGTACAAGTCTGAAGCTCAGTTTGTTTATTTTATTACATAAAACTGAAAAAATAGTTTTGTTAAATAATTAAACTTTTGTACTGAGCAACTATAGACTGACAGTATCTATTATTTTTTAATTCTCCACTTGTGTAACTTAATTTTGGTTCCAATTAGCCTGATAAAAATTTAAAAAATAAATAAATAAATGCTTTGAAACCCTTGATGGTTATTATACTTTAAAACAATTCTCTTTCTTGACTTCTAATTTTGTGCACTTTTAATGGAATCAAAACTCTGACAAAGCAACTTAAATTTTTCCAAAGTAATGCTGTGTTACAAATTAGCCATACAAAAAGAAAATACAATCGATAACTAACATCTTTTCAGTTACAGGTTTCTTGCTGTTATTTTTCTAACGTAGTGTTCCTTGCGTTTTTTTCTTATTTTCTAGATAGTCCATTTATTTGATAACGCAGTGACAGTGGGTTTTGCGGTTTTTATGTCTTTATGGGGTAAGTTCTATATTTTTATTATATTTTATTTTATTTGTTAGACGGCTTGTATCTATTTCGTGCATTCCAAATGGAGTTTAAAAGCGAGAGGAAGAGTTTCAGTTTGTAACATTTTGTCTTCTTTTTCTTAGCAACTATGTTTATGGAATTTTGGAAAAGAAAACAAGCGACACTCGCGTGGGAATGGAATCTCGCTGATCTCGATTATGGAATGGTAAGCGTAAAGATTTCAAATGAATTATTTTTTTTAAGTTGGTACTAACATGTCTAACTTTCTAATAATTATTGTACCTTTAGTTTAAAAAAATACTCATACTTAGTTGCTGTCTCATAAAATAAGCAGTTTATAGATTAACAAGTCAGTTTTATATCTGAGTTTTCTATAACTCTTAAATGAATTTTAATGAAATGCCCTACCCATGTTAGATGTTCTTAGAAAATCTTAACGTCTTAATTTGGCTTTGTAATTAGTAGCTTAAAACCATCTTAATGCATTTTAGTGAAACTTTCTAACATGTTAAAAAATGTAATCATGTTTTAAAGCACTTAACATTATCCAAGTCTGACATCTTAATTTTTAAATACCGTATTAACTCACTTTCATTTTTTTAAAACTTTCTGAATCATTTTTTTAATAAAACGTTGAAACTTTACTATAACACATTGCTGTCATCTTGAAATTAATTTTCATAAGTATGATAATTTCAGCATATATTATACATAGCGATACATATAAAATCGAACCCAAAGCTTTTAGCTTAGATGGGAATTGAATGAAGAGTTTCTCTTGAAGCTCTGGAAACTAAATTTGCCTGTTATCGAATGTGCGTCACATCGTGAGGCATAGATAAACATCGCGTTACAAATTTCCATAACACGCGTTGTATGCAACCATCTAATCTTAACGTAATATCAGATTGCTTTTATCGTTAGTTTTCTTCCTAGTGATCCTAGTTTATGACTTCAAAATCTTTGTCCGTGCCAAAAAAGCGTAATCACGGAGAGCGATCTCAGCGTTTACTGAATCTTAAAAAATATGCATCCTTTAAAAGGTCCCTTTGTTCATGATATTGACTATGGGGCTTACACCGTATCACAGTTCCGTTTTAAAATATTGCTGTACTAGTTAGTCATCGCCTATTTATTCCATCTAGTTCCTGTTATCTCTGGAAACCACTGTACCAGAGCGATTATCAACAATATGGGCAATTATGTCAGCTCCAACGAAGGACGGAGGACAATTGATGATGTGATGCATACGATTCAACATGAGCCAAGCTTCCAGACCTTCTGCCAAATTTCTGTCACCTCATTTTTGCTGTTTATCAAAAACTAAGTTTTCTGTATATGAATGAGGTATAAAACTTTACATGAGATGTGAACAATTTTGTTGCTATTACCGTCGCCCGATGCCGAGCATCAGTTACATCCGCGCTTGTCTACTTTTAGCAACCAAATACTTTGTAATGTAGTAATACCTGAAAACTATCACTTGTTTCAAATTGACGAAATCCCGAAGAAAGTCAGAATTAGGACACTTTTATTTGATGGTAACTTTTATATTCAGTGTATTTGTTGTACATGTTTGTGTGAATTGTTCTAGCTGCAACTTTGTGATAATTCACTTTGTCATCCAAAGCATTTCTTGCCCTTAAACCCTTAAATGCCCTTTTTATCCTCCTAAACGTAGAAAATATAAAAATCTTCTCATTAAAAATACTTTACGCCGTTTTTAGTAATTCCTAAAACTTACAAATCATTACGCTGCACTTTAGGCAGATAGCCCTCGTGTGCTTTGCCATAACTGAATAACCTAACCTAACCCATTACGCTGCAAAATTAAATTTTCTGAAAGTAGGAAGTTCGCCCCTTTTTTTCCTTAATAAAACCAATTATTATAAATCTCAAAAACAATATAACTTTGTCTACATGAAATGATAAAATGTCTTATAACCAAGAATAACATTGTTGATAACACTTAGCTTTCAGGATATAACTTTAGTTTTCATCATGCTAATTTAAGCCACAGAATATTATGAATACTGAAAAACACTCAGCAAATTTATCCTTAAATTTAAGTTGAAAAGTTGTGCAAATTTTGTTTAAAATATATTTTATTTATTTTTTGTTGGCGTTTATATGCTTAGTTTTTAATCGGATTTGTAACCCAAGTTATAGAAAACATTTTAATTTTTATGCAAAATTTTCAGATTTAGGGATAAGGAATAATAAAAAAAAAAAAAAAAAAATAAGTGCAAAGTTAAAATATTGTTTTACCAAAATTTCTTTTATTAATTAATTAGGTGTCATAAATAAGAATATTAATGTCAAAATAGGAAAAAAGGCATCTAAAAATAATTCTGTTTGCACATAAAAGAGCTGCAGTGTTTTTTCCTTTACTACTGTAATTTATGTTTAATTTTCGAATCAACTTATGTTTCCACGATGCATTTAAGTAGGTTAATATGGTAAAGAAAAGTCATGCTTAGAACGAAAAACTGTACTGAGGTTTTTATTGAAAAAAAATTTAAAGTCATTAAAATTAATTTAAGAGTAATTGATATTGTTGTTTAAAGTTGTTGATGTTTAAGGAGTTTATGTAAATAATAGTTTGTTGGTTAAGAAGAAGAAACATATTGCAGAACTTTCCAATACCCAACTGTGTTCTTAATAGTCTACGTCTCATTTTACGAAACCTTAGAAACATAAATGTCTGAAATCAGTGCTTAAAGAAATAAGCTCCTAAATAAGGCTCTAACGAATTATATTATTTAAAAATAAATTTCGTTAATTTTGGTTCCTGTGCAGTCTATTTGTTAAAAAACCTATTTTCTCCATAATCATGGTATCGTGCTTGCTGTATACGTTTATTCTTTCCTAACTAAGAATCTGAAATTACTGCAAGTAACTCAAAACATTATAAATCTTACTTTTAAAACTTACTCAAAGCATATAAATCTTACTTTTAAAAACACCAACTTTTCAGGTGGAAGTTGATTTATAACTGAATTTTATGAATACATATACACTATTTTAATATTTTCAAATTCACATGCAATAGTTTCTTCAGCTACTACAGAACACAGATCCAAAGTTATTCTTAGTTTCTATATGCTTTTAAAATACAAAAATTCAGTTCCTTTTAGAAAAATATAAACGTCGATATTAAGAAACTGTTACCTAATCAAAATGCTTTTTTATTTTGTGGCTGAAAAGATAAAAAATATATCGCCGAGCCGAAGAGCGTGCGTAAGTCTTGATACACATTAGTCGAACAGCCTAAGTCATTTGATAGACGAATTGCATGACTAGTGTATGTAAGTAAACCTTCGATGGAATATAACATGTTAATGTTGTGCATAGACATTTTTATGTTTACTGCATATTTTTCACGGAAAGCATGCAATTGGAAAGAAAGTACTCCTATATTAAGGAAATTTTTTGTTTTGTTTAACATCTGAATTGTTTTCAATCAAAACAAGTTATGCTTGAGAATCTTTTTCGAAAGGCATATTTTTCAAAACATATTCAATCATCTAACTTTTCCTCTTGAAATTTTCGATGTATATCGGAAATTAATAACATAGAAAAAATTCGAGATTCTGGAGAGCATACACATTTCAGGAAGGCTTAAAAGTATTTTTCTATCTTTTAGATAAATATTTTTTAGACTACCTGGGAAATGTATTCAGAGTTTAAAGAAATTACATCATTTTCTTGTCGATTTGCAGTATCAAATCAATAACGGAAACTCGCTATCAACCCATGGTTAAATCAACAGTGGCTTACAATTTGGTAACTGCTACGAAAAACTGTAAACTACGAGTTTCTCGTTGGTTTTGGGTATGAAATCCATTATGAAAATTTGAAATTTAACCCTTGGTTTATTCTACATACTGGGCATCTGGACATTTCTTAATTTTTTTTTTTTTGGTTTAATACAACGTGCTGTAAAGAAAAACCTCATAAAGTGAATTCGCCCTCATAAAATGATTACCATGTAGAATCAAACCAAAATCATTTCTTATTCAACAACAATCTTTTGCCTCACATTTTTCAAGAGCTTGACTTAACATCAGAATAAAACGTTTTTATTTCTTCATATCGTATTTCACGGGTTCATGTGATACGACGATATTCAGATTCGAAGTTCATGTGATACGACACTTTCATATGACATGAATGTTGGCGAATCGTTTTCCTACGTCTTTTCGCGGAAAACGATTCACTAACAAATAGTTGTCAGTTGACGTGTGTAGCTTTGGCTATATAACTTTTTAACTTTATACGCAAGGATTAGGATGATTAGCCATGAGGATAGGCGCCATTTTGAACAAGACAGCACCGTTTTCTCGACATTTTCCTGCCATCCTGTCTTCCCTGCTGATAAAACTTATTAAAAAGAAATTTATCCGGTTTAAATTAAAGCTATACTTTTACTAGACAGATATAAATTGTTTTTCATGACCTGTGATCTAGACAATATTATGAATGCCAGAACAGTTACAGAACTGGATTTTTCGAGATGTTCGATTAGTGTTGATATTTTCAGTATACAAAGACTATAAAGATGAGGCAGGCGTATGCGTGGCGTAAAGAAAGCATTTCTGTATCTCTCGGATAGATAGAGAATAATTCTGAAATATAATGAAAGTGCTATCGTTGAAATATTTCTAAAACACTGAAAGAATATTTTGTGTATTAGCTGTATGCAAGTCTAGGTTAAGCAATAAAAGAACAAAGTTACTCTAAACTGTGATCCAAAATTGCGTAATGGAATGGATGAAATTTTAAGATAAACTACTGAAAGACTAAAATGAATAATGGATAAAGAATAATGGTACATTAAACTTGTTAATATCATTAAACATTCTGTGTTTTCTTTCTACGCTATGATTAATCCTCGATCCGTGTGTGCGATTCCATTGTCCCCTTTTCGACTCAAGAAAATATGTTCAGCGTATTCATACCAGAGCCATAAAACGACTTTGGATTTAATGGGGCATTTTATGCAAAAACTGAGCCTCATGAAATTAACTTTGTAGCAATAAAACCTGAGGCTAAATTTAAAAAAAACTTTGAAATAACCATATGCAATTCTAGAAGTAAAAAAGGGTATGCTATTTCTAGATTGTGCTTACAGTAATTTAAGTTAAAGAATAGTTTCAAAATCTTTGAAACATAACAGCCATTAAAAATTTTTGAAAAGTCAGGCTTTGAGTAAAACGTTGGAATAAAATTTTGTTTTAGTTTAAATTTGCTCGTTAAGAGTTTGAACATTTATAATTCATAGTTAGTATTTAAAATCGATTTATAATCCAAGATAAACGTCCAAGATTTGAGGAGATGTCTGGGTGTAAATAAATTTGCAATAAGCAACAGTAGGTTAGATAATTTCAAATATCGTCGTAACATTTATTTCTGCTCGAATATATGATTAAAGCAGTCATTATGTTGTCTAAACCAAAGAATTTGCTTTAAATTGAGAAATAATAAGCAAATTGTATATTTTGATGTTTTAGAAATTTAAATTGCGTTATTGGAAAGTATTATTTTTAAATTTTCTAGTTCTTTATAACTCGACACTCGCAATACTCGAGAAAATTACTTTACTTTGGCTGATAATTACTTTACTTTGGAGAGATACTTTACTTTACTTTGATAATTATTTTACTTTGGCGAGATAATTACTTTACTGTTGCTTTGGCACGACGTCTCAGCTTATCAAATTTTCTTGTATTTCGAATTTTTTCCAAGCTGCTGATCATAAAATTTAAGAATTTTTACTTTTGAAAAAAATTCGTGCCCATTTCTAATCTTTAAATTGAATAAAATAGCAGTTAAATTCCCTTTTATATTATTCACAGAATGCGTTTTAAGCGTAAGTTATGATAAAACTTACTTAAAATTAAAAGCTGCATGCGGTCTAATAAATGTAAATAAACTAATTCAGTGTAAAAAGTAGCCTTAGAACGCAAAATCATTAGCACAACTTTGAGAAATTAATTCCGTTAGACTGTGTTCCAACAAAATTAAAGTTAAATTTTGTATTTATTTGCATTGATTTTTATATGGAATTCGTTTTTCATTTATGGTAAGCCTATTTGTTAGATTATTTTAGACTTCTGAGGTTCTTGAACTTATATTTTTTTAACCATAAAATTGTGGATCTCATTATTAATTCTTATACGTGATTTTATTTATTTTATACTTGCTTGATATCACGAAAGGAACTTATTTTTCATTATGAAAACTAGTATGAAAGGTTTTGTATTTACCCTAAGATATTTGTTGCTTTTGAGATGATCCTCGAACAATACCCAAAACGGATAATCCGCTCATGGATACTACTGATTGTGATGTGGTGTTTTTAGGAATTTTATATAAACAGGCTCTCATAGTTTGAGATACCCAGAGTATGACAGTTTGCCAGCCGTTCTTCATAAGTTTCATACTGATTTTGTGTTGGGTCATTGGCTAAAACAAGTTATTCTGCTTTAATAAAATATTCTTTCATATTTTTCATCTTCTCCCCAGTGGTCGTATATTGTACTGGTTTGGATCTGTACCTTCCTAGTCTCGGCACCGGGTCATAAAAAAACGAGCTTGGCGGTTTCACACGTCCGGCTGGGAGAAACCATGACGCGAACTTCATTGGCTGAGCCGGGCTTGTTGGCGTAAGGCCTCTTCCGTAGAACAAAGCAACCCGCGTAGTTCTTGCAGGCAGCATATAGACGACCAGTTAAATTTCCAAACATATAGGGCTACGCCCAGACAATGTTCAGAGACCGAGGAGTGGTGACCTTTTGGGCCTTGATCAGCGGGTTGTTTTTGGAGAAGTTTTAAAAGTCCGTAGTACTCCGGATCGGGGACCCTGGGTTCCAGCAAGCCGAGTTTCTTTTTTCTCCATAGTGGCTTCTGACTGGATAACATTCCCCTGCCTCTACAATGTGGGCTTTTAGCTGGGATATCTTGTCTGCCTTAGCTGTATTCAGTTGGAGGAAGGTCGTAGAAAAGTTGTAGTTGATTGACTGATTACCTTTCATCTATCTGTGTCTTAGCCTCATTACGTTCTTCATCTCAGTAACAGATTTATTCATTTTCTTTTAGGATCTAAAGGAAATTATTTCAGGTCTAAGCTAAAGAGTCAGAAAATTATCTCCACAGATATAGATGTAATCTTCTAGTGAAATTTCATGTGTGCCTATGTAGGGTAATCTTCTTCGTAAATCTAACTTAAATCTGTAAAGTCATTAGGATTTTTGAAGCACTAACCACGAACTCCTTGCCTGGACTCGAGTCTGAATCTTTCGAATACGCGCCGAGTGTGCTACTGTTACACCACGAACATTTGCAGAAAGAAGAGAGAAAATTCCTTACATAAAAAAGCCTTTTAAAAGGCGACTGGGGATCAGGGTACCCAATCACCAAATCCTGGTGGGGAAGAATCATTACCCACCACCTTTTTTTTAGTTCGGGACTCACTGTAGAGTCATTAGTTTATTTTGAAGCAGGAATCATAAAAATGAGCAACGCTCTCCTCTCGTCGGGACTCGAACTTGGACCTCTCGAATACGCGCCGAGTCTACTATCGTTACACCACGAATGCATGCAGAAAGGAGGGAGAAAATATCTTATAAGTTTTTAAAAACCCCGCTAGACTCACAATGAAATTATCGCTCCATCTGTGAAAGAACTACTAAGTAGTAGGAAGGTTTTGAAATAGCCTTAAATTAAATTTAAAATTTGAATTTAACAAAGGCACAACGCGTGGGTACAAAACAAATTCCTCCTTTTGCGAGTATTAAATGAAAGAAAATTGAATTTACAAATTAAATTCGTGGCTGAGATTGCAGGGACTTGCCTAACTAAGCGTTGCCTCAAACTTTTATTTGCTCGAATTAACTTCAGCTATCAAAATGGCTAATAACCGAATGCTCATTAAGCAGGGCTGGGCAAGAGAAAGTACAAACTGAGAGCATCGCTATATCTAAAACTTTAGTATCTAAAACTTTCAAGAACTCCGCCTTAAATACTCTTACTCCTTTCGTCTCGGTGAGGGTTAACGAAAGGTGAAGTGACAGTACAGATATAAATCTTAAGAAAATGGGTTAATTAACAGAAACCACACATCTTGTTTTTCAGTGGTAAAACTTCATTTAAAGAGTTTATACAGAAAACCTCAATAAAATATACAGCAGTGTACATAAAATTGTATAGCTTAATTAGATATGTATTCACTGCTTTGCTTACGTCATTTCGAATGTGCAAACTGAAAGTATGGTTAGTGTCATTTATTAGATTCATTTGTCTCCTAAATGCAATCACACAATTCTACGCTCTCTTCGATCGATATAGCACTTCAATGTATCACGTGCAAATCCAATATATGGATGGCTTTCGACAGGGAGAATGTCTGCTTAGATGGAAAGGAGTAAACCTCAGACTGGATATTAAATATGCCATGAAATGTCGGTGAGAAAATTGCAAGTAAAAGATTGTCGAACCGCAAGATCTTTTCAGAGTCACAATATTTCAAATAGCTATTGCGTGTTTTTTACTTTAAGAAATGCAGAAAAAGTAGATTTATACAGTTCTCTCTCGAGGTTGAAGAACCATAGGTAAGAATTTTATGGCAATTTCTTCACTGAGTATTTCCTGTGAAATCGCAACGCATATATAGTAAAAGTGATTATATTATGCACATACACAGTATATCTCAAAATGAGTAATAAACTTCCTATGTGATACTGTTTCGTATAGAAAAGGTCTAAAGTTTCATTTAGTTTATGGATAATGAATACTGGTTTCTTCAGCGAAGCGATATGCGTTCAATTTCTAATCCAGCTTATCCCTTATTTTTCCGTGCGTTTTTTGTCAATAAAATTCAGGAATTGCAGTTATATTCAAGTTCAGTCAATCAATATCCAATGGAAAGGTTGGAGTAAGAACTTTATCCCTAGCTTAAAGCCAACACAAAACAGTCACGTAGAATGAGGGACATCTGAATAGGGAGGCAGTTATGATTTCTTTGCCTTTGTTTTAAATGACTTCTTTGTCGTAAATTTTTTCCTTATGTTCAGCATTTTAACACTTACGACACTTGGACACTAAAGTTGAAAACAAAAGGATCTGTAATCTACAGCTTGCTTTCAATGTATTTCGATCAATTTCAGTTCGAGTATATATAGTTGATCCTATATCTCTTATATACCTTCATCTTTCAAAGCAGGTCAGTAAACATTTTTTTAATGAATTCAATCATCTGAAAATACGAAACAATCTCTAGATTAATGATTGTGGATTAATGATTGCTTATAAAGCTGATTTTAAAAGCACGTTGAATTATAATCAATGAATTTGTTTGCGCATAGTGGATAACGCAAAAGCAATTCTGTACAGAAGATACCGTTCCGAAATTTGGGTGTCTAACAATGAGCATTAATTCTTTCAAAATAAAAAAAAAATAAAATGTATAATTTTCTTTCTCCATTTATTAAATTTAAGTTCACCATTGTTTCCCATATTTAATTACTGAAAAGTTTATCAATCATTTTCTAACATATCGTATGCCTTTGTAAAATCATTAGGTTAATTATAAGCAGGCGAGATGAAAAATGAGCAATCCCCTCTCCGGGACTCGAACCACGGACCCCTCGAATACGCTTCGACAGTGCTGACCGCTACACCACGAAAGCATGCGAAGAAGGCGGAAGAAATACCTTATACCCTTCCTAGATTCTTTAACAAACATTTTTGACAGTGTCTCTAACTTTCTCTTTGAAACTAAAAATATTCAGACCTGTTATTTTGACATATGTGTCGCATTTTAGTTTCGATGTATTCATTCCCATCTGAATGGAGGCCAAGTAACGTTTTTTCAGATATAATGAAAAGTGCATTTTTTATATACGGTGTACGATAACAGGGATAGGATGGAAAAGCATAATAAATGACAGCATAAAACTCTACATCATTATTAAGAATTTGAATAAAACCACGAGTTGCGTATAATTAAAGATTCTCCGACTGGCAGTAGTTGCAAAAGTGAAGTTTAAACAGTAATAATGAATCTCTAAAAGATGTTTTGGCAATTTATTTCAAATTTGACTGCATTTTAAATAACGGAACAAAGTTGTTTAAAATTAATGGCAGTGTTGAAATAAAAGAATCGAATCATTTACTTGTAGTATTTCAGCTTCCCTTACAAATTTTTAATAAACTACACAATTAACTTACTAATAGATTTCTCATTTTAAATTAATGATAAACATTATTTAATATTTTGCTTATAAGCCGTTTAAAAATTTTAGTAATATTTAACTTTGGTAATTTGTATAAATGTGTTATTACTTAAGAATTTCATATGATAAACTAAATTTAGAAAATATACTTGCAATGTAGAACTTTTAAAAAATTCTTAAAAAATGGAATTATTCATATATCTAGAGCGTCTAATTCGAATCACGGATCTTCCAGCGTTAATTGAATGTGCTAACTACTACACTACAAGATCACGCACGAAAAAAAAGTTTATTAATTCCTTACAAAATTCAAAACTAATTCTTCATAATTTTTTTTAATTCTATTCATTTTATAGTTTAAAAGCTATTAGCTCAAAGGAGCATTAGCTCAGAAGGGCTATTAATTTCGTTTTGGCATTTTGTGTCGATTCATTGTAAATAACCGGGTCACTTTTCAAATTGTTGTCACCAAATATTATCGTCCTGTGTTATATTAAAGGAATTAAATCATGAAGAATCTGCATAAGTGTAATCATGGAGAATCTGCATAAGTGTATGTACGTTTCTCATTGTGATAAAAACAACGGTACCTAGAGCCGTCAAATTTTGAATATCGTAATCCTCCTCCGAATATAGGCAACTGGAAGCCCGAATTTGGAATTTGTTTTATGATCGATTTCATATTTTATAATTTTAACGAATATTTGATTAAGAAACTCAACGATTTCAAAGCGAACAATGGCAACACTATACCCAATATATATATATATATATATCCAGCAGCCGAGACTGTGTATCGGAAATTCTAAAGATATGTTCATTTTAAAATAATTATTTTGCGATATTGCTGTTGAATTGCATTTTATGGTTTAAGTGCGAAGAACGTGATATTTAATAAATAAAGGTAACACAGAAAACGTTAAAAAAACGCCCCTTTGAGCGTAATGTAAATCTGAAACCTTTCAGATTTTTTAAAATTATTTTCCATTCATTAATTTCAATATAGAAAGGTCCCTCCTTTTTTTTTTGACGCAGTGTACATACGTATGTATATGTGTATATATCTCGCATAACCCAAAAACAATTAATTAGCCGTAGAACGTTGGAATTTTGTGTTTGGAACTGTTTTAATATCTAGTTTTGCATCTCCTTTTCTTATCGTAATCAGCAATGCCATATATATATATATGCGTTTTTTGTATAGGAATGTAGGGTCTAAAGTGACGGGTTAAGGCATGACAGCAAAAAAGAACGACACGAGAGGAAAATGTGTTTATGTACAAAATCAACGCAAAGTGCTTTTTTGCAGCAATGCAGTATTCACAATAAATGTTCAAAAAAGGGAACACTAACAGTAATAGGAACTACAGCTGTGATTGGCTGGCAATGCAGAGGTAGAGGGCGGTAGTGAGCCGCACAAACCACGATCCGATGCAACAGAGGATCATTAGTAACTCAATGGCGAGCGTGATGGGTGAGTTTACGCACAGGGAAAAAGCTGACATGCATCTCATGTATGGTGCTGCTAATGGGAATGGCAGAACAGTGGTACGGTTGTACCAGGAAGGGTTTCCGAACAGGCGTATGCCGAAGCACACAATATTCGAGAGGTTGCATCGGCCTCTGTGTGGAAACGGGCCATTTGAAGCCACCTCTGACACTAGGAGTGGAAGACAACCTCGCATTAAAGAATCCATCTTGAACATTGTGCATGAATCACCTGAGACAAGTACGAGAGCTATTCCACGTCATCTGCAGCTGAGTCATTCCACCGTTTGGAGAGTATTGAAGGAAAATGTTTTGCATCCATACCATTTTCAGATAGTCCAAGGCTTCCAAGAGACAGATTACCCTCTTTGAGTTCATTTCTGTCATTTCTGTGAGCAGTGTGAGACGCAGGCGGATTCCCCATCGGATGTGCTATTCACGGACGAGGCAACTTTCTCACAGGACGGCATCTTCAATAGCCATAACATGCACGTGTGGGCAACTCATAATCCACACGGCACACGTCCACGTGCATTCCAAATCCACTTCTCCGTGAATGTGTGGGCAGGTATTGTTAACGAGCATCATTTACGAGACTTCCGTTGACTCACTGGAGGACCTCGTTGCTCAACTATCCATTGCGGCTGCAAGCGTGCGCGAAATGCCTGTCATTTTTCAAAATGTTCGTCAATCCTTTCTGCGAGGTTACCAAGCATGTATTACTGCTGGTAGTCGCAATTTTAAGTGCGACCACCAGCAGGTGTACTTTTAAGTCGGGTAAGGGGGTGACACACACAGTCACCCCCTTACCCGACTTAAAAATCCTTACCCGGCCTTTAATTTAGCACTCGTTGGTCGTAGTCATATATTTACAGTTAAAGAAGTGTTTTAAATGACAAAAATGATCATATTTCAGCAATGTCAAATTTAAAAAATTTTTATTTTCAACAAATAACGAAATCTAATTACATATATAGTAACAGTTTATATATTGTAATTAATCTAACAATATTTAATATCATTTTATTATTGTAAAATATCTAACGGATGTACTCCAACTGCGCGAATCAAAATTTCTTGCCAGAGAATTTAACAACCGCATAAAGCAAAAGTTTCCCTCTCCCCTTAGAATGCTACAGGAGGTCTTCACACTTTCCGAAGAAGCCCTCTTCCTTTCAAACAGCCAAAGGTTACAATTTCACTTTCCGAAGCCAATAGTAGCTAAGAGGGAAATTGTTAGATATTCTTTACTCGTTAGAGCGAAGTAAAGTATGTCTAATAAGCAGGTTAATTATTTGAATAACAGTAATAAATGCAAGAGCTAGCAAAGAGAATGAAAGGTATCAATGAATACACATGTTAGCATTAGAAATATCTTTCATTAGCGATTCTTTAGTACTAAAGTATGTTAAAGTATACTAGAATTATTTTTTTTAATAAAAGTAATCATGTAAATGTTTACAGAAGTTTGTAGTTAGATTTTAAAAAAACTTAGCGTGGAATCTATTATAACAACATTACTATCCGTTTGGAGTATTGACGTATAATCTTAAATTTTAAATAAATTAAAATAATTATGATAAGAAGATTTTTCTAAAATTTATCTAGAAAGGAAGAATTAGATCAACAGTATTACAAATTCATAATCAATCAATCCTCTCGGTAAATTATAGCTTAAATTTTTTAACCTAAAATTTGTACTTTTTTTAACAAAAAGTTTGTATAATATAATTGGAAATATCTGAATAACATTAGAAAGTCGTTTTAATTCGTAACTTTTTTAAATATGATAGAATATAATTTGGAATTTAATAATAAATTTCTTTTAACACATGACAAAATTTTATTTAATTTGTTTTCTATACGCAAACATTTCACAAGATCTGAAATACAAAAATAGTGATTTTTACACTCAAGTGAATGCCAGCTTTAGAGGAAAAAAAAAATTCGTAGAAAACATTTTGGAGATTCAAACTCTGAGAGGGAAAAGGAAATAATTATGCATACTAAAATAATTCGCAATTTTTAAACATTTTTCACTACTAGGATCCGCTCTCCTATTTAAGAAAGGGCATGAAAAGCTTATCATTTCTCCTTTGTAGAATCGTACGGTTAGCAAGCATGGTATACTAGTACTATTACTATTACTATTACAATATTTGAAATAATAACAGTAGTTCGTATTATTAACCAAATAATTAATTTAACAATCATGAATATTTTGGGATTATCAAGGAAATTTTCAAAAACCAATTTTGACCAGTTTTTACTTTCTTGTACGAAGTAAAGGAAGTATTTTAATCGCGAAAAATTTCGAGTATCATATTTTAACGAAAATATCCATTTTAACCGCTCTCGAATCCATATAAAGATGTCTTTGCATAAGATATATACGTACGGACAGAATAAAGGACTCTTTTTCCCCAAACGGGTTGAAAAATAGATTTAAAATGGATTCAGAAGACATTTTTTTTTCGTGACGTCTGTGCATACGTCTGTGTATGTATCTTGCATGAATCCAAAATGACTAGCCTCAGAATGGTGAAATTATTACCTGCCTCAGTGAGCTCAATTTTTTTATATATTAATAAATTGCTGCATTTTTGATTTAAAAGTGATTGAATTATGTTGTTCTTATGTTCAAGTTAAAGTTCTTATGCTTTTAGTTAATCTGCGTTCGATAGTTGTAGAATTATCAACAATCTAGTTTAAGTGTTTAAGTGCCACTGAACCTAACGCGTCCCCATTTTTTTACATTTGAAACCTCTTAGCAGAATAGTGAATTAAGTTGGTTTCTGCACCTTCAATATCTTTCTGACGAGGGAGACTTAAAGTCATAAAGTTAAACGCCTTCAATATGAAAGGAAAATTCTGTATTAAACATGTTAAGCAAATTAGATGGAGAAATAATCAATAATTTATCGATAGCCATTAAATTCAATGTTTTTGGAAAAAGTTACATATAATTTACAGCAAGCTATCAATGACAGAAATCAATTACATATTTCTTTGCATATTTTTCCTTATTGAAGGGATTTGTAAAGAGATATGCTAATGTAAAGGTGAAAAGTTTTGTAATATTTTTACTTAATAAATTGAAATGTTTACAATGCATTTTTCCACAATAAATATGTACAGAGAAAGAAAGAGCTGGGGTATCTCTGAGATTTGAAACTCGGGATCGAACTACCAATATTTAGTGACTTTACCGCTCGATCGTGAGACCTTTGGAAGGTAGGCTGACGAGATGCTACGTGTTAAACAGTATGTTAAAGAAAACAGAAGATGCAGCACTAGTAAACATAAAATTATGCTGAATTATAGATTTGTATGTTTGGTGAATGAGTTAAACTTGTCTGTATGAGTTAAACTTATCAGGTTCTTTTGTGAAATATTAGGAATGTAATATAAAAGCTTCAACGAAGAAAGCAGTGGCAATCTAAGTCATTGTAATCTAAATGTATAACATTATGAGTATCTGCCGTTAATTCCAATACTGTTATTTTTTTTAATTACAAATGAGGTATATTATAAGTCGAGTGTACTCGTTGTATTTTAAATTGCTACAGTTAGAAATAATGTTAGCGGGATTCAGTGACTATCTTTCTTTTGAAATAATTTTAAATAATTAATTTTAAATAATTAATTTTACAAATAATTAAGCCTGAAAGTAGACAGGAAAATTAAGCTGCGTACTGAAGATGTATCTGTACCAAGGTGTTAGAAACATTTCTGTATTGGAGTTATGATGCAAGAGTTTATGAAAATTATCATTTAAATATAAATTGGCATAAAAACAATACAAAAATATACTAATTATACATTCATGAAAACTTGAATACAATACAACACAATATATGAAAAAGAAATGGATTAAGAGGAAAATTAAAAATCCCAAGATATGAATATAAGGGATTTCGAATTTTTTCTGTTAATTATGAAAATGACGCAGATGCTCATAATTATGAATTATTTTTAATTAAATGTGAACTAGCAATTAAATGTATGTCAAAGTGTACCGGATAGAGTAATTGGAAAGCAGAATAAATATTTAAACGTTTCTAATATTAAAATACGAAATTTGGAAGAATGTTAAATAACTTTAAAATAACTTCAATGATTGAAAATGGAAAGCTTAATAGGACATATATTACAATAACATTGGTTGAGTTGAAGCATCGGTTGAGGCGCAACGCCAGGGTGCCTAGGCTAATGAGCCTTACCCCTACTGTAAACGTATATAATTTCCTAATCATATCGTTAAATAAACTGAGTGAATTGAAAGGTGAGTACCTAACTACATAAGTTTTTTTTTTTTTTTAAACTGTGGGAAACTCTAAAGGAAAAGTATAAAGATATGCACAGAAGTTGTCGAGCTGGTGAGATAACATATTTGAAATGACAAGAGAATAAAAAGTACGAATCTTTTGGCATGTTAGAAAAACATAATTGAATAACATAATAACTCTAAGAAAAATAATAATAGAAAAATAAGAGAAAAATATTACACACAAATGATAACTTAGAACATTTCTAATTAAATCCAGAATGTACAATGTTTATAATGCTTAAACAGGTGCCAGGTAAAGAATTGACATTGGTCGTACAAAGTTTACAGGGTCAGCAGCTTCGTAATCAGGAATATAAATATCTGGGTTACTAATTTTGGTTTGATTTACATGAAACTGCCTAGCTAGTCTACAATAAAAATTATGAATGTGTTCGATGTTCAGTTCTAGATGAATTCTACTATTTCGGATGTACCATGGTGCATTTACTAGTTGCCTCAGAACACCATTCTGAGCAGTTTGCAATTTTTTACGGTTGGAACGACATGAATATGCCCAAACTGGGCAGGCATAACTTAATAGTGGACGCATAATGGTTTTGTAAATGAATAACTTATTGTCTATAGATAGAATACTATTCCGAGCAATTAACGGAAAGTGTTGCGATTTACGAGCTCGAAAAGTTTTGAGAATATGTGTTATGTGTGGGGACCATGAGAAAGTTTTACAGAGGATCACCCCTAAGTAAGTGACTTGCTTGGCCCAGGGAAGTACCGTACCATAGAATTGAAGGTTTGTTTTTATTTTCTTTCTCTTTGTAAACAATATAGCCTGCGTTTTTTCCAGGTTGACTTGCACCTTCCATTTAACTAGCCAGGTCTCAAGTGCATGGATGTGGTTTTGTAATCGTTGGATTACTGGACTAAGAAATGCATTTTGTGCCAGGATCGCTGTGTCATCAGCATACATGGCCAGTATAGTGTTGTCTGCTGTGGGTATGTCGTTCATATAAACATTGTAGAGTGTGGGTCCCAAAAGAGAACCCTGTGGGACGCCTGCAAGTACTGCACGGCTGGTGGAATATGTGCCAGAAATATGAACGACAAAGTGTCTACCAGTTAGGTAGGATTTAATTATGTTCGTGATGTAAACTGGGAAACCCAGTGTGTGGATTTTGTAGACTAATGCGTCCAGCCATACACGATCAAAAGCCTTGGCTATGTCTAAGAAAAAGCCACCAGTAATTTTCTTTCTTTGCCTTCCTTCTGTAATCATTTTCACCACTCTGTAGAGTTGGTTGGTCGTCGACAGTTGTTTCCTGAACCCAAATTGACAGTGGATAAGAATGTTGTTTTCTTCCAGGTGTTGATTAATTCTAATAACTGTAATAATTAGAACTGCACAAGAAATCTAATTTTTTGATTTAATAGAGATAATTTTTGAAATTAAATTAGAACTATTCACCAAAAATTGTAAATTTGAAATTTAAAACTACTAAGCAGATTTACTATCTAAGCAGATTTATTAATATTTATCTAGACAAGAAAACTAATTTAAGATGCCTTACAAATCCAATATTTTGAAAGATTGATGACGTATCATTTTTATGTATGTCATTAACCTATCAGATTTATTATTCAAAATTTACCACTGCACACACACACACACACACACACACATATATATATATATTCATATATTTATATCAGCAGCTAAAATCTACAGATCGGAAATTTTTGGATTCCTGTAGAAAATATACAAGATCTAGCTCATTGTTCTTTTAAGCATTATGAAACTATAAAATACGTGTAAAGCAATTCATTTTTACTTTAGCACATCCAAGATTTTAATTTAATATTTGTTTTGTATTTACAGTTTTTACAATATCTGATAAAAGAAAATAGAGGCTTGTAGCCTCAATAAAATGTCTCTTTTATGGGGATAAATGGTTTTTTGTAGCAACCATCTTCTTGGAAGTTCAGGTTCTTGGAAAGAGGGAACGGGAAAAAGTCGCACAGTTCGTGGGTTACTTTTGTTTTGTTTACCCATGCTGTACAAGATGGGGGATGGGAAAGTTGACTATTGTTAGTTGTAGCGCAGTTGGCATTAAGAAAGGGGGTTGTCAATTAAATTTCGCGCAGTTCGTATCCTACCTAACAATATTTAATATCAGTTTATTGTTGTAAATATCTAACAATATTTAATACAATTTATATTGTCGTTCTAAAAGAATGTTTAATAACCTGTGCAAAGAAGTCATCTGGTGTCCACATCAGATTTTTTTGTCAAACGGTTCGTCACTGTTGTTTCATCGGTGCTATTACGTATCTTTCCATGCAGTTTAGTTTTCAGGATGCTTCCAGTTGGTTTTCTTCATTTTTCCGCGTCTTCTTTTTTCCATGCAACGTTGATACGTTAAAATCACATCTGTTAGTCTCACTGTCTAGATCATTCTGCCTACTCTGCAATTGTTAACTACTGTGCATGTCAAGCATCATCTTCGTTAATAATGTAAACTCGAGAGCATAACTATTGTTTCAAATAAAAAAATTAAATTTGAAATGTCATTCACCATTCCTCTCTGAAATCATAACACATTACATTTACTTGAACCCTCTACCCATACGTGATTATCGTTTTCGTATTATTATGTTAAAAGTAAATATTTTAAGGCATTGAAACATTTGTCACAAAGTAAAAGTTTGAGTAAATATGCATGTAAATCTATATCACCAACAAATATTTATATTTATAATAAAATCTGAAACTTATTTTGATTTGAAAATAGACAAGTGATGTTTCTTTCTTGCACTTTAACGCGAATGAATTGAAAGTATAAAAGTGCAGTCCCCCCCCCCATATTTTATAATTTAATGTTTCTGGGCGAAAATCCTTCCAAATTCGTGAGAAAATATATGCAAAATACTCTTGATGTGTTAAGCAAAAATAAAGAATATATTTTCGGTGTTAAAAATATTATAAATTAATCAGCTATATTATTAAAAAATAAATTAGATGTATATTTAATTAGATTATTATATATACTATTTTGTATATTTAATTAGATTATTATTAGATATACTATTAATTAGATTTTTATTTATTATTAATTATATTATTATTAGATATATTATTAACTAGATTATTATTAGATATCTTATTAATTAGATTATTATTAGGTATGTTATTAATTAGGTTATTGTTAAATATATTATTCAATGTTAAACATCATAAAAAAAACTGAGCCTGTTATTTTTAAGTCGTATCCAAGGTTTGATCAACCCCTATGTTCCATATACTGTAGTAAACTAAAAAGTAATTAAAATATTTTCTTCCTCAAGGCCTGTCGGTTAAACTGTGATAAAACAATATTTCCAATAAAAAGTTATTTCGGAAGTAGCTTAAAACTCAGATTGTCCAGATTTCGAAAATTTAGAAAGACCTATTTTCCTCTCTGGTTACTTTTCCAATTAATATTTAGTAACATTTGTAAGCTCGAAAGTATATGAAATATACTTTTTTTTTATTATTTTAACTTAATACATGAAATTCGCTTTTGAAAAGAGTGACTTATCTTATTTCTGCAACAAGCGCTTTCAAATAAATTTATAAATTTAAAAACTTTTTTTTTTTCAAATAAAATCAGTTTTGTTCAATAAGGCTTAAAAACTGCTAATAGAATTTGGTTCCGTTCTTAGTACGTTCTGAACTAATAAAATAACTGAGCAACCTCCTTTAGCGGAAGAAATATTTTCGGCTTCTTGAAATGTTCCGTTTTCTTCTTACGTATAGAGTTAAATCCCTCAGGAATACGACACAGTTCTTGTAATTTCCCAGTTCTTAAGACTATCGCAAACAGAACTTGAGTTAGGATCGATTATATCATGCTTTAACATTTCTGTCTTGCTTTCAGTTGCGTCTAAAATGATTGCAATGCCTGATTAGAAACTGCAGTTTATCCTCCCCAAAGGCAATGGCACTTTTTACTTCCTTATACGAAGTAAAGGAAGTATTGTAATCACGAAAAATTCCGGGTATCCTATTTAAACAAAAATATCCATTTTGACCGCTATCGAATGCAGTTTAACGATGTTTTTGCGCGTCATCTATACGTAATCACAGAATAAAGGACACGTTTTCTCCCAAACGAATTATAAAACTGATTTAAAAGTGGATTCAGAAGAGACTTTTTCGTGGCTTCTGTACGTATGTATGTACGTATTCTGCATAACTGATAAACGAGTAGCCTCAGAACGTTGAAATTTTGTATATACGACTGTTATAACATGTAGTTGAGCATCCCCTTTTCGGTTGCAGTAGGCCGCATCAAAAGTATATATATATATGTGTGTGTGTGTGTGTGTATACACAAACACACAGTGGTGTAATATTTCTGGACCATAGAAGAGGAATCAGCTTGCAGTCGTTGGGGCTTACAGATGAAGATAACAAAACATGAACTTGAAGAATTTCCAGTCTTTAATTCCGCGCATGTAAAAATCATCTCAGTAGGTATTTTTCTAATCATAATGAAATCCGATATGTTTCTACGATTCAGTCATAATTAAACATGATAAATTTCTATGTACATTGGTTTTTAACAAGAAATGACGCAGGTTACGGAAGCGAAGCGTTGGGATATTAGGAAAGTAGAAGCTAGCAGACTAATGATGTAATTAGCTCGCCAGAAATATTTATAACAGAGTAGGTGCGGTTCTAGAGATAAGCTATGATTGGTTAATATTAGTTTTGGTTGCCCTTTTCAAGCAGCGTTACATAACGATAGAAAGATCTCGAATTTGGAAAAACCGATGAATTTAGGGGGAGAGAACCAAATCTATAATGTTAATTCTGAGACGGCCAATTATTTTTTAAGGCCGCTATCATATTTCATTATACCTTACATTTATATATATATATTCCCACTCTGTTACCTGGTTCGGTAAACTTAGTTTTTTTATTCTTATATGTTGGTAAATTGCGCATCATTTGCTTTAAAAATGATTGAATTACGTTGTTCTTATCGTTCGGTAAAGGTATTTATGCCTTTAGTTAATCTGCATGCAGTAGTTGTAGAATTATCAGCAATTTAAAAGTTGTTTGAGAGCGGTTAAGCCTAATTTTACTTACCATAGCAGCCATATTTATTTACGTTTGAAACTTAGCAGAATAGTGAATTAAGTCAGTTTCTGCACCTTCAGTGTATTTTTGCCGAGTGGAACCCAAAGGAAAAACTTTTAGTTTTGTGCACCGAAAAATCTGCCTTCTTACCTACTGGCCGAATTACTTGTTTTTGCGCAGGAACTCTAATTTTAATTGTAAAAATGGTTTTTTATTGTTTTAACTGTATTTGAAGTTTTATGTTTTTCTATATCTTTCAATTTTTAATGAAGATATTTTGAGTTTTTATGTATTTTTACCTTGCCGCGAAGTGAGAACTGAATTAACTGAATGAGAAATATATCTCTAATGAAATATTCGAGGAAGGAAGTGTTTCATATTAGCAGCAAATATTGTCGCCAGTCTGTCTCGGACAGAAGAGAATGTTTACGAATAGCGCATGCGCATTAGGTAAGAGGTGCTGAATCATCTGTGAAAAACTGTTTCTTTTTTTATTTGTTTAATTTCTTTTATATATCGTTTTAGATCTAAAATATCTCTAATAATACATACGAGGGCTATTCAGAAAGTAAGGAACGTTTCCATCTGACGTCGCTAGGCGCGCGCCGATTATGTATATTTTGGTGTCTGCGTCATTAAATTAGATCATTTTAGATCAATGGCGGTTCCTCGTAGTATTTGAATAGAACATCCGGCAGCGATTAGATAATTCTTCAGATGATATAATTTTTGTGCATTCTGAGTTATAAAATGGATGAGGTGTAACGCTGTTAAGGGAACCTAACGCCAGAGTATTGGTATGGAGAATAAATATAGTGAATTTTAAACAGGACATTTATTCTAGTGTGGTTTATTCGCTATCAACGAAGTAGATTTAATTCAATTGAATAAGTTTAAATGAAATGCAGGAAACAATGCGTATAATTTAATACTGCGTACAAAGGAAGTCATGTGTGTACACATCATATTTTTTTAATAATGTTTAGGCCGCCAGTTTTTTAAATTTTTTTCTTGAAACATCTAGTTATTATCATGAAGTGTTCTTTGATTGGAAATAAGGATAATTAGGATGCCATGAATTGTTTAAAACTATAAACGTTTTGAATTTTTCTAATTTCTTTAGGGTTCTCCGTCATATAGCACAAGCCATAAACAGAAGGATATTGTAATACGTTTTATTTATTGCTGTAATTGTATCCCTTAATTACGCATTTGCAGCAGAAATAATATAAACAAAAATTTCTGTACTTGATTTTGAGAGCATCAAGAAAAGAAAGGAAAACCAGAAATCAATGTATATTAATACTAAAGGATTCTTCTGTACTTTCTAAAATGAGGTAATGCATTGAATTGAAACAGATAATCAGAATTTTAAGTCAATACCTAATTGCCCAATTATCGCAAATCTACATTTTTGAATAGATGTTGAAACGTCTTGTGAAAATTAAGTCTTGGGATTGGTTTATTTGATTGTGTCAAAGCACTCGGGGGGATAAGGGAAGGGATGCCTTCGTGGAGTACTTTCTAAGGGAAACTAGTTCGTATACACGTTATAGATGGAAAAATTCCTTTCTACGGAATTCGAACCCCGGACGGAACTACCGGTGCTCAGTCACTTTACCGCTTGGCTGCCGGTGGTTTTCAAATTTTTGAAAAGAATACAAAATGTTATACTAAAAGGGTAATATATGCTTTAATCTTTCTTGATTCTAGATAAGTACTTCTTATTAAAACATTCCACAAAAATAAGGTGCAGAACTTTATGAACACATTTCGGCACTGCAGATGGAAGAGTTTTACTATAAATATGAAATGTAATTTTTATACGATCTTCTTATGTCAGAAAGAACAATGATGAAAATATTCCTCATGCTTTATTAAGTTAAACAAAAAAAAAGTTACATTTCGAGCCGTTTTTCCGATTAAGGGTTTCGTATTTGTAAGCCAGTACTCATTAATACTTTTGCGACTAAACCAATAAAACTGTTAAAATTAGTATCTTCACAAATGTTGCACCTAAGGATGAGGAACTTTTGTATTTAACTTTATAGAGTCATTAGGTTATTTTTTGAAGCAGGAGATGTGAAAAATGAGCACTCCTTTTTGCGGAACTCGAACCTGGATCTCTCGAATACGCGCCGAGTGTGCTACCGTTACGCCACGAAGGCATGCTGAAAGGAGGAAAAAAATACTTCCAGCTTACTAAAATTGAATGAGAACATTATTGTTTCGATCTTTTGTTCTACGGAGACCACATAAAACTTTAAATTTTACTTTGACAGAACCGGCCTATCGGTGAAAATATTTTCATAAATTTCTGTATCTTTTTCAGTTGGAAGCAGACATTTGAGATCAGTATTAGAGAAATTAAACTCTGTAGTTGCTTTTTTCGGATAATCTTTATAATTGAGCTGTCAAAATTGAGAACTGAAAGTTCTTAGTTTCACAAACATTTAATTTGTTTGTCATTTCTTTGTTTCCCATTTTGAGGGAAGCTTACTATCTCTAAGTATCACTTTTCTTTCTAATAGAAAAAATTTCAAAGTTTTTAGCTAGCAAAATCGTTGCACTAGAAAAGAACGGAAAACTCAACAAAATTCCTTTGCAACAAATAAGAGACTTCTCTCCCCAGTGGTTGATAAAAGCTTTCAAAGAAAATATGCTTTCAAAGAATACTTCATAAAGAAAAGTTGCATTAAAACGTGCTTCTCATTTCTTTGAAATATTTACAAGCACTTCCATCGTCGTAATTCTCGTAAGTAGAATCTTAACCCTCTCTCACCCAGCCTTGCATTATCAAAAGTGCGCTGAAAGCAAAAATAATAACCTGAAGTATGCTTTTGAAAAGACTGCAGTAGCGCCTGAGTGCTTTATCTTTATGAATGCATTTTTGATTAATGAATTCTTTTCCTGCTTGTTTTTTTTGCAAGCCAGATGTTTACAACAACATTAATGCTTTTTAATATTTTACAAAAAATTAGTAATTTATTTTTGGATTGCATGCTCTTCTGAATTTAAGAAAGAAACGAAACTTTCAAAGAATAAATAAATACACCTAGAAAAAGATATATGTGTATTATTTTGTGAAAACTTGGTGATGAGACTTGGTAAGAGCTTGGTGATGCTCTTTGGGTGTGATGAGACCCATCCACTTAGAAATTGGAAGATCCATATGTCTTGAGGCACATTCGTTAAGCAACGAAAGGTCGAAGAATCAATTTCAAGCAAGGGTAGACTTGATTTTTTGTATTTCGCGTTTCGAAAGCACTGAACAAGACCTTCTAATTTTCAAGTCCACTAATTTCAATCACACACAATTTTTCATAAAGAGATGGAAAAAAATTTATTTATAAAACGCGCAGTTCGGCTGTCTAATGACTTCGTTACGAATTTTTGAGAATGTTTAGGTTCTTTAGTCGGCTGGCTTATTACATATCAATGAAATTAGCTCTGATGTTTTCATCGGAGATATGAAACTTCAAACAAAAGTAGCAAATCAACCATTGCTCAGATTTGTTCATGTCTTAACTCCAAATTTATGTTTTCCGTGATTCTTTAAAAACAAAACAAAATAAAGCAAGAATATTTTCCCCCTCTGTCTCCCCAGTTCAAGAATTAGTTTCCGTTAAGGGTTTCAACCTCCCCCCAGTTGCTGGAAGATTATAGTTCTAATTCTTTTTAGCATTCTAGCCTTGATTATCTATCTCCTTTGTAATTTTCTTCAATATATGACGTTACACGTTTATTTCCGTTTCTTTATGCATGCCTTTTAACACTTCTCAGGACTTTCCATGCATTTAATGACTTTTTTACTCAAACATATTTCTGATTCTTTTGCTAATTTTTAAAGAAGACAAAACTTCAATTCCTTCCAACATCATCGCCAATTAATCTAATCAGTGACAGAAGTATTATTTGTGAGCTTGATTAAATCATTAAATACTGTGAAATACAAAGCCCAGCAATATCTATCATCCCAAGGTTCGCATAATGACAAACCAAAGCGTTGGCCCATAAAGCAAGATTAGTAATTCCATCGGCTCTACATACCATCACCAATATGTAAATATTTTTACAGATTTCATAACAAACCTTCTGAAGCAACATCCTTGGTTTGCTTTTTTGGTTATGGGAAAACAATCTAGGGTTATTCTGCCTAAGGGAAGGATGCCTTTGCGGAGGACTTGTTAAGGGAAACTGTTTGCTAAGTACATATTGCATGCCATCCGTAAGAAAAATTGAAAAGGAAAAAATTTATAATTATGTAAATCTTCCAGTAGTGAATAATATCACAGAAGTAAATATTTTAATATCCTTCATTTCAATCCCACAACTGTTTAAATTATTCAGCGTTTATATTTATTTGTTTTCCAGCTTTAGAAAACCTTTTCTAAAAAATCATAATTAATTGATTTTATTGGGATTTAAATGCGAAATATAATCGTAATCGTTTCGAGAGAACTTTCAGCTCGATTGTACTTAAAGTGCCCGTTGTCACAAGACAGTTTGCACCTACAAACATCCGTGCCTTCACCAGATTCGAACTGGCCCAAGGTTATGGCAACCGGCTTTCCCGCTACCATACAGCAGGAAGGCATGGATGGGAATACCCCAAGAATGTTGTTGTATGGCAGAAGTATACAGGATCTTATTCAGTTACATCAAAGAACAGAATCCCTAAGTATAATTCCGTATTTCAACAAGCTTGGTACGAGATCGTGAACACATTTTCAAGATTTTCTATGTAGCAGATATCGAAACGTATTAAGTTAAGACAAAAATTTAATTTTTTCTCAACATTTAAACAATTGAATCGTTTTGATAAATGTAAAAGTGTTTGAGGGGTCTGTTTTTTATATCCCGGCATTCTTTTCATGATCCTATAAACAAACAAATAATTAAATCATTTATACCTAAAAGCTTGTCTATCAAATATACTCAAAACTGCATCATTAGTTATAAGAGTACAATTACTATTATTATAATAACCTAATATATTATTATATTAGAGTACAATTACTATTCTTATAATAACCTAATAATAAATAAGGAGTTGGTGAAGATTTTTAGAAATCTGACAAAAGGGAAATTAGAATCTTTGAAACCGGTACTTCAGCACTTATAAGATATTATTCCTTCATATAATATTTTATATAAAGTAATTCTGAAATAGTAAGTACTTGGACATGGAGGACAAATCTACTCCGATTACATTTAACAATGTACAGAATGATTGAAAATCCCCTTAATGCATCCATAACAATATCCATCGTGTTCACAAATTTTCCCTCTGTAGCAATCCACTACAATAATTTTGTCTTTTACTATTCCCTATCTACCAATGTATACTACTTCCAGCACCTTCTTAGTATATTAGTATGTGTCGCTAGTACAAATATCTTGGATAACGTTTCAAATGCATCAAGTGAATAGTAATGTCTTTTAATGTGCGCAAATTTTTGTAATCAGATCAGTAATTAAATTCTAAATCATCTGCGATTTTACCGCAGCCCTCTCCTTTTGGAGTAATTTATGTATTGTTTGTGCCACAAAGATTTTTATTTTTATTTTTCAGGAACAAATTAGGCCTGAATATGAAAGTACAGTAAAAAATTATCGCCTTAATCCAGTCACAATGGTAAGAAAAATGAAAATAAGTTCTAAATTTCCCAATGCTCTGCACAAATGAATCGCTTACGCTTTTTGCACTATCTTTGCTATTCATATAGGTTTAAATACAGGTAAAATAAACAATATTCTTAGCTTTTTAATTTCATTCCGATGCGACTTTAAACTTTCTGTTTAAATTTGTAGCTAATTTATAGCTCTGAAATTTCTTTGAATGTATCTTTTAAGTTGAATAAACTAATTACTTTTATTTTCAGGCTATAGAGCCATTTCTTCCATTTTGGAGCAAAGTATATAGGATAGCAGCTGCCAATTCAGCTGTCCTCTTTGTGGTAAGCCATTTTTAACCTTTCATCAGATGTGGTCTAAACGAAACGCAATCGACGTCACTAAGACGTCTGAAATCTTAATTCGTACTTACTAATTAATATTATAAACTTTCATTCCTTAAAGGTGCATTATGATACGCATCTATATGCATATTCAGTGTCTAGGAAAATACTTACTTTATCGACCAATACAAAAATATTAATCTAATAAACCTTCCTTGCTAAAGACCACATTCGACCACCTTCCCGGGGAAATCAAAATCGCCTGAAACTGTTAGTTGTCGCTTTAGGGAGGGCTTACTGTGCTTTACAGACACAACTTAACTAGTTGGCATGACATTATTTCTATAGTAAGCCTAATGAAATATTTTTAGGGGATAAGATGTAAAGAAAGGTTTGGAACTACTGGTTTAGATAGCTTATTGAAAAGGGGCCTATTTTTAGCTAATATATACACGGTGTATCAGTACAGCGGTGACAAACTTTCAGGAGAGATAGAGTACAGCTAGACGATGGGAAATCACATAGCAGTGCATGGTCTGAAACGCTTTTCTGGTGCGGTAGCGCTGGCACAAAACGCAAAAAAGTAAAGACACAAACAGTGAGACAAAATGTGTTTTATTATGTTTAGCACAGCAGAAACCAACGAAGAAGAACAAAAACAGACAACGATTAAAGAAGGTGTTCGAAACTACGACCTCGGACCGTGATGCAGGCCTCACTTCTATGGCGCATGGAAGATCTGCATCCCGAATGGAAGAACGCATGGAAGATGCATGATCACGGTCCGAGTCGTAATTTCGAACGCCTTCTTTGATGATGATCGTTGCCTCTTTATGTTGTTTTTGCTTTGTTTTTGTTGTACTCCGAATAATAAACATGTTTTCTCACCCCGATCTTGTCCTTTCTTTCTTGACTTTTGTGTCTTCACTACCGCGCCAGGAAAGTGTTTCTGACTATGCATTGCTATATGATTTCTCATCGTCTAGGTGTCTTCTGAAGATTTGCCACCGTTGTGTGATACACCCTGTATAGGTGTGCACGAGCTCTCTAACGGAGAACGTTTCACCAAAAGGATATATTTATATAACATCTAATGCGTCTAACATAGGACTGAAGAACAGTAGAGGTCTGAAGAAAGTTGCTTTATCAATATTCAGCTGTTACTTAGCTTCTTTAAAATGAAATCACAACATAAAAGGCATCATACTCAGAGCATTTCAGAGATTAGGAAAATAGTAACAATTAGATAAAATAGTGTTCCAATAACTGACTTCGAAGAAACATACGAGAAGCTCTATTATTATGCAAGAGATATACAGGATGTTTGTTCATTCAAAAACTTCCCCGACATATGAACCTTTAGCGGCTTATCTGCACAACCAATCGAAATGAAATGTCATATATTGTTGTTTGAAGGTATGCGCTCGAAATTGTGATGATTTAAAGCATTAGAATTCTCACGATTACGGCTACAGTGAAAACATTTCGAAATTTTTTAATAGCGACAGACGCCTTTTTCCTCCGTAAATTGATCAGCGCATTGAAAAACCGTAAATGGCGTTGAAACGATACACGTATGACGAAATTTGCCGGAGTAAAATATTTGCAAAGAACAGCATTGTAAAGGGTCAGTGACAATACAAGAGAGGAGAGGGAGAAAGAAAGGGCTTTTATTGAAATTACAAATTTACTCACATTGGCAGATGGTAATACATTGCTTTCGGAAGGTTGCTGAGAACAATGATTAACGGTTGTAACGGACGAATCTGTATAACTTTGCGTTTTATGGCATATTTCAGTTCTAACAAATCTCGTGAATTTGATAGATACAACTTAGATAACCCCAAAATCAGAAATCCATCGGAATGAGGTCTGGGATCGCGGTGGCCACGACGTTACTGGAGTCAATCTTGAAAAGATGTACACATTGAAAACTTGTAATTCTCCTTTTGTGTTGTTACTTATCCTTCACAATGTTATTCTTTGCAAATGTTTTACCCCGACAATTTTAGTCATATGTGAATCGTTTCGGCGCCATGTTAATTCTGTAAGGAGCTGATCAGTTTTGGGCAGGAAAAATGATGCTGTGGCCATTCGAAAATTTCGAAATGTTTTTACTGTAACCGTAACCGTAACCGGGAGAGCTGTAAAGCTTTAAATCATCACAGTCTCGAGCGTATATTTTCAAATAACAGTACCTGAAATTTCATTTCGATTGGTTGTACAAATAAGCCTCTATGGATTCATATGTCGAAGAAGTTTTTGAATGAATACCCTCTCTTGCATAATTATAGAGCTTCTGGTATGCTTCCTAAAAGTCAGTTCTTGGATATCTGGTTGTCACTATTTTTCTAATCTCTGAAATGCTGTCTAAATGATGCCTTTTAAGTTGTGATTTCACTTTAAAGAATCAAAAGTAACCCCTAGGTGCCACTGTGTTGAATGAAAGGAATGAATTTAGAAGACCTGACCTGCTATTTGTACTATTATTCTTGATGACAGTTCTAGCGTATAAAGAAAACTTTCTTTCTTCTCATTAGTAAGTTACTGAATCCGCAGCAGCAGACGTATGATTCATATAATCAAGCAGAGAATTCCTTTAAAACTTCTGTTTGTTAAAAGGATGATAATTCAATTGAAACAAACTGTAACCATTGCTACTAGTTATTTTTAACATCTTTTCTAGGATTAGTTGAAAATATTTAATTTTAAAATGTACGAGCAATGTGTTTACATTTTTCAATGAATCGAATTGATAATTTCGTAAAGGCGGCATAGATTCATTTATTTTCTCTTTAAACTTTAAAGAATGTCAATAGATAGTAATTCTGAGAGTTTTTGTTTTTTAATATGGGGCTAACTGTTTGACTGTAAAGCTATCTCGTAACAAAAGTGCAGTATTGAATTTATTGAGAAGGTAATTTAGACGAGTTTATTATATTTTAGCGGTTGGTATAGATACTATTTATTTCATTTTAAAGGGTATTTTTATTAATTTATTTACTTTTCTTGTTATCCTTAATTTTTTTTCAAGAGAATCCCGTTTCAAAGATGGTTTTTTAAGAAATGTGACTTCCCAGAATTGTGAAATAAATACAAACTTATTCAATTTCAGTTCATTCATTTTATTCTTTATGGAAATTGTAAAGAACGAAACTCCGGAATGTTACTTAGATTGAGTTACTTACACCTGCTTCAGATCAAAACGCTCTCTAGTGAAGCAAAATATCTTCTTTTTGAAAAGAGTTTTGAATTATCTTCATCTTATTAATTCAAGCTTTCGCTCCAGGAAAGTATGCAAGCTCTTAATGCAAGTTTTGTATACTGAAAAACAAAAGTCTTAAGCATTAAAATTAAGAAAACGTAAGTTGTTAAAAACAGTGATTTCATATTTCAATTTTTTTAACAGCACTCATAGCAAGAATTCTGAAACTTTGTTGAAGCAATATGCAATAGAATTCAATTTTCAGTTCTTTCTTTTTCTATGGAAAGGTCTGTTTTATGAGAGAAGAAAAATTTTTAATAGCAAAGAAAGTACCAAATCTGTAATTTTATGAAATATTTTCTTTCTTTTTAGTTGAGTCTTCTGCTGGGCACTGTTTTCGGAATGATTGTTTACAGAATCATTCTGGTGACTGTGCTTACAGCGAGCGATCATCCAATCTGGCAACCGTACGCCAAAATCACCACATCCATCACAGCATCTTTGTTGAATCTAGTCGTCATCGTCATTATGGACAAGGTAACGTTTCTCACTAATAACATTCTTTAACAGCACACAATTCCAATGTTGCAGTCCTTTGAACACAAAACATTTTTTTTTTCCAAAAAGACGAAAGAGAATTTATTTACTTGAATTATTTTTTTTAAATAATACAAAAACATGTCATACGTAATTTGACAAGGAAACGATTAAAGTTTACCAATGCCAAACATCTACGCAAGTACTTTCCATAGGTTGCCGTACGTCACAGCAATGTGCTACATACATTTTAGCTTCACAAACTTTATGAGATACAGTTGTAACATTGCTTTACGTGAGTTTTTGTTATGTACGATTACGATCTGCTGATAGAAAACAGTACATTTAATTAATACTCAAAAGAAGTCACAAATATTTGCTGTTTTGTTTTTAAACACCGTTGTAAGCTAATGAGGTTGTTTTCTTTTAATCTGAATAATGTACTTAAGCGTGTAATGTAATCTACTTATGAAATTTTAATCCAAATAACGTCCATTTAATAATAAACTTCACCTTGTTTTGTGCTTACTGAGATTTCTCAATGAAAAAATGATGAATTTAAGCATGTGTAGAAATATTTTAATGCTTCACGAAGCAGTAGCTGTTTCTAATTTATTGCAACTAAAAAAGCATATTCACTGTTCTTATGCATTGATAACTAGAAAATTTCATAGGTTTTAAAATTTCAAAATCCTGCTTTGATCGGTATGGTGACTGAGGATCTTGCTGCTTAGTTAGAACCGGTTTCGAATCCCGAAGAAGTCACGGATATTTGCAGCTGTCTGTTTCTCGCTTTTATCGAGCATAATATCGATCCCTTTCCGTGGCACATTCTGAGGAGCATTCGCAATGATGAAACGGTTAAATGGCCGATGGGTTTAACCATACCGGATTTATACTTAACTACCAAGTCTCCTGCCATTTTGGGGGAGGGATCAAAATACCTAAATATAAATAGTTCCATATGAAAAGAATACAAGAAGTAATAACACTGAAATGTATTAAGAGGCAGAAAATTTTTTATTGCTGTATCTTACACGCCAGAAATTATTATAAATTTAGCAACACTGTGCGAAAAAATTCCAACACGGAAAAAATAAATATAAATAAATAGCATTAGTTATGTACATTATTCATTAAAGATCGTAAAGAACAGAATATGTTTTAGATGCAACCAATTGTTACACGAAATAATAAAAATGAATTTAAATTTTAAGCCATAATTTTGAATCCTTTATGAATGTCTAAACATATTTTTTAAATTGTTCATAGGATTTTTGCTGCTTATAGGTATCTAGTTTAAAAATCGGCTTAAAAACACTTTTTATCTCATTCATTTCGTCGATTATTAAAGTTTGGAGGTTTTAGATATGCTTTATAATCTCTTTAGTATATACATTGCCCTACAGAGAAAATGTCATGCCATTCTGAATTCTACTACCATGCAAATTTATGAATCGCAGACGAAGCGTTGGTTGATTCCCCAACAGCTGATAGGACTTGGCGTCAGTAGAGCCGGGAAAATAATTAAGAGTTATGGATGAGAGAAACAGATATCAGAGTGCTCTAATTGTGCCGTATCTGACCCACGGTCTACGGCTAGATACATTTTGCTAAGTCACAGCAATTACGCCAATCGAGCGTTGGTAGAACATGACTTGGCATTAGTTGAATACTTCCGTTTCTCAAGAAATGAAGGTTAATTGTTCGAAATGGGGTCACAACATTTTATTGATGCCCTGCATATCTCAGTACCTTATCGTTTTGCATATTTTAAAATTAAATCATATGCTGAAAATTTGATTATCGATCTACTTATAAAGTTTAGTCTATTTTCAAATCATTCTTTGATGATGTAACATTTCCTTTCTCATACATTATTATACGAAGTTTATTGTCATTATTTACTTTAAATAATTTTACTTATAATATCAATAATTTAAAATACTGTTAAGAGGAATAAACTTGATATAAATTTTTTTAACCATCATTTCATGCTTTTATTTCATTTTATTGGAATATTTGATGAATGTTCCGTCCTCTTCCGTAAAAAAACATTTCCTCTCTACATATATTTTTCCTGTATTGTATTTATCGGATTCATAGTATTGCTTTACGCCAGTATTAATAAGATTTTATTTCAGGTTTATCGAGAACTTACTGCCAAACTGACGAATCTTGGTAAGTATTTCACTTAAATCAGTTATAAACTTTTTATTTTAAATAAAATTTGCATTCATCTGAAAATTTTTAGATTTTTCGCTCGCTGGGTTTTGATGCAATTTAAATAAATTTCAGAGCAACCACGGACCCAAAGAGAATATGAAGATAGCTTCACTTTCAAAATGTTTTTATTCGAATTCATCAACATGTATTCATCTCTTATATACATTGCATTTTTTAAAGGCAGGTAAGTTCCGAGCTTTTGTTTTCCTTTCTCTTTTTATAAATATCAGCGATATATAGATACTTACAGACAACAGTACCGTGATTTCAATCGGTAGCCATGTGAAACCCTAAGAATCATGTAAACGAAAGAGAGTGCCCGGTAACCACAGACTTATTTAATGAAACATAATATTTTTGCTGCGAAATTCATCACAATCAACTTAATCGTCTGGGTCATATAGGGATAACTTCAAAACTGACGTTACTTAATATTTTGACATTGTTTAGTAATAAGTAATTATTTTAACGCACTTATATCTCTGGCTTGAAAAATTAGGCAATGGCTGAGATTGATTGCAACAAATCCCTGCTTAAGTTTGTCAATGCATTCAGAGTTTTCACAGGTTTACATCCAAGAGTTCTCACAACTGAATTTGATAGAAGTCGCTTAGCATTTGTTTGGTACAGTTGACCTCTACCATATTATTTGTAATCTCTGACAACTTATTGGCTGCTTTAAAGCTAACTCGTCGGTAACTGCCACATTGAAATGTACATTTTCGGGAGCTTATATTTGAAAGAAAAGGCTTTCTACTCAGAATTTATTTTATAAAATCTCAAAACCGACACACTAAATATGAAACATTTTTAAGAAGTTTTCATTTATTTCATTCCATTTATTTCAAAGGAAACAGTATTCCACTTATTTTGTGCTACTATTGTCTCTAAACCCATAGAAGCAGATACAGGGGTTTCATTGCACGTTTTTGTAACATACTTTGTCTGATCCATCGGCAACATTTAGTAGCAAAGCTCCAAGGGTACACCTCTGCTTTAACATCTTAACATTGAAAGGAAACTTCCCATTTTCATGAAATTAAACGAAATTTAAGACCGTATATTTCACGAAAGTGAAAAAAAGTTTGAATTTCTTGTAATACATGCAAATGTCTAATGACAATCCAACAGTAACTAAACTAAACTCGGCGGCACAGCCCATAGAGAGCCATAGCTGGCAGTGCCCTGATGTCTGCTTTCTAGACAGTGGGCTCCGGGGTGCTTGTGCTTCTTTGCCCGGACAAAGGGTCAGCCTGTCGCAGGACCCCCGGTGTTTGATCCCCAAGCAAACTTGATACTCATTTTACGACCCCCTCAAGAGATGAAAGTCTGAGTCAACCTTGCCCAGCCCGAGGATCGAGCCCTGGACTTGTCGTGCTGCTGCACTATGCGCTAGCCACTTCCCCACCGGGCCTCCAACAGTAACTAGCTTTGCTTAATTATGCTTTGGGAATCTCGAGCAAAGAACTCAAAGCTTCGTTTCTCGAGAAAAGAATTCTAAGAAGACTGTTTCCTTGCTATAACATATAATACATTTCATTAACAGCTGCATTTGGAAAACTGAATTTCTTAGCAGCTAGTTAAAAAGCAAAATCTTTGAAAACAAAGATTTGAAATTGCGAAAGCGCTGTTATTTCTTGGAAAACTCGAGTTTTTGAGGATGGATATGGATTACTATTGCTTAATACATTTATTAAGTAAAACACTTTATGATTATCTGCCTAAAAGAAGAGATATTTCCATAGATGACTTCCTAAGATTAATATATAAAATATCATAAATTAGAACAGTTTTCAAGTAAATCCTTGAGTAGCAACGAAGTTCACAGATCTTTACCGTATTCGTTAAGCATTCAAAACATTTGTTCGGTGATATGCGCACACGGATCAGGGATCTTCTAGAGATGAATATCCCAGTATGATGAGAGTTGCTTTTACCATTATTACCAATGTAAGCTTTGCTTTTCAAAATAATCTTACTAAATTACGCAGGCTTAAGCAAGATTGAAAGATGGGACCTCTAACAGTCGAAAAATATTGACAATGTGCTCAGAAATATCTGCTACTGTGCTAGAAAGCAAAGCTGTCGGTTATTGCTTTTCTACAGCGCTTTGAGAGCATGAAGTTGCATTTTGATACATATGTAGGGAAGATCTTTTAGATAACTTACTAATGACAGAATTATATTGGTTTCCAAGGTATTAAATTTTCCCCTAAAATGACATTATCACATGTTACTTCATTTTTATTTATTGCACAATGCAGTTTTGTGTCATGTGCGTTCGTATTCATTTATCAGTTTGTATTATAATACTGTATGTTACGTGTTTTTTTTATTTTATTTTATTTTAATCATCAGTTTTTGAAAATTGAGTTTTTTAAACGAAAAGACAGTTTCGGTCTCCGAGATATAGTTGCCGTATTATGAATGCTTATAAATAACTGATGCATGAAAATCATTTTCTGCTGTAATTTATGTAGTACTTGAAGGCAAGAAGCTGATTTAGGGAAACTCAGCGTGTGAAAACACAATAATTTACAAAAAATTCCTTCTTCGTCTGCCTAAGGAAAGTGGTTCTCTTGAATTATTTATTTTTATTTCTTGGAAATGAGTTAGATTAATTAGTATCTTCATGCAAAATTACAGTTGGTAATTAACAAGAAAAAATTATTAATTGTTTCCTTTATCTTCATATATTTTGCAATTTAATGCTAATTTAAGCAGTTTTTTTGGTCATTATTGGAACTGCTAATGTTAAAGTTAGCTTTTTTGAACAACTAAAAACCCTGAAAATTTCTTTAACAGGTTTTTTGGTCATCCAGGGAACACTTTTACATTATTTGGATTTAGACAAGACCAGGTATTCTAACCTTACGTTTTCTTCTTGAGACTACAAATTAAATGACTTTTATGTGACAGATTTTGTTAATCCGGCTCATTCTTCCTTTTCTATTTCAGTGCGAACTTGGAGGTTGCTTGTTTGAAGTATGCGTGCAGTTGGCCATTATAATGGTGGGGAAACAGATTTTGAATAATATATCCGAGCTTTCTTGGGCGTGAGTATATATATATATATATCCCCTTACCTTTCTGTCTAAATATAGGATGTAGCTTTTAATAAAGTTTCAGTTAGAAATTACTTTATTATTTTAGTGCCATTGTTTATAGTTTTACTTACAAATAAATAATGGCACGTATAAAATAAATTATTTAAAAATCTTTAATCAGACGTTTTCTGTTCAAATGGAGAAGACTTCCAACAATAAAAGTACTTAAATAAATAAATGATAAAATTAAAAAAAAAAAAAAAGAAAATCTGAAATGTTTTAGATTTTAAATTACGTCCAAAGGGGCGTTTTTCTAACATTCTGTGTGTTGCCTTTATTTATTAAATATCATGTTCTTCGCTCTTAAACCATAAAATTCAGTTAAAGAACAATATTGCAAAATAGTTTTAAACTGAGCATATCTATAGAATTTCCTATACACAGTCTCACGCGCTAGAGATACAAATATTTTTTCTGTACAACGTTGCCATTACTTTGAAATCCTTGAGTTTGTTAATCAAAAATTCGTTAAAGTTTTACAAAATATGAAATCGATAATAAAACAAATTCCAAATTTCAAATTTGGGCTTCCAGATGCCCATATTCTCAGCAAGATTGCGTCATTCCAAATTCGATGGCTCTAGGTACCGTCGTTTTATCACAATGCGAGAAACATACATACATTTATGCCCATTCTTCATTATTTAATTTCTTTGAATATAATACAGAGCTGCAATAGTTGGTGGTAACAATTTCAAAAGCGAACCGACATTCAATATTTCCGATGCAAAATCACAAAATGAAAACAATAGTCCTTCAGGGACAAAGCTCCTTTGGACTAATAAATAAAAATAAATATTTTCTAACAACTAAAGGACAGGCAAATGAACAGATTATTTTTCAATTAAAATCCGTATTTTTGTCTTTATATTTTT
>KK113646.1:1827238-1849938 GCA_000611955.2 Stegodyphus mimosarum | reverse complement strand
TTGATATCACATTTTTACTGCTTTATTCTAATATGCAATACATGAAATGAAAATTATATTTTTCGCATTACAATGGAACCTCAGTTCACAAATATATGTTGTGCCTGTAGGCCGTGGATTAGGTAAAATATGCCTAAAAGGAAACTATTTTTCTCCTAAAAATTAATATAAAATGGTTTAACTTATTCCTGGGCCATTAACAAAAACCAATGAAGATCATTAAATCTGAGACAAAAAATATTAGCACAATATTATGCCGATAAAATAAATAAAATCTTATTTAATTTACTACACTTGTACGAAGGGGAATGAACAATATAACTGGAAATTGATGATAAAGAGAAAGAAAAGAGATATTATTGTTCGGATGAAAGATTCCTTTTTATAAAAATATCAGGTAACTGCCTTCTTGGATCTTCTTTTATCATTTTCTTTATCTCTTAGTGACACTGGATTCTGCTTGACACTCACTGATTCTCCGTTTCACTCAATATCTGTCTTATCTGATTGTTTGCGTTTTAAAATGTTTCTAAAATGATACTACTACTTTATCATGGTGTGATATCGTTACGTGAAAACTTTGCAAATGTTGCGGCTGCTGAAGTCGTTGCATTTTTTTCTCGTTGAGCTCATTTTTTCTCCTGTAGTAATTCCCACACGTGACGGCACACCAACGGCTGAGCGGTAATGTCACTGAACACTGGGATTGAATCCCGGTGAAAGGGCTGAATGTATGGTTGGTTTTCGGGATTTTCTCCATGTGTAGTATGTTTCGCTTAAGAATTATTTCGCGAAAGCATCCCTTCCCATGAGCAGATAGCCTTCGAATTGCTTTGCCCTAATTCAGTTAACCTACCTAAACTTCTCCATGTGACATCGTTAACGTCCATGGTTTCGCTAATGACAAAATATTGTAGATTAACAAAAAACGTCCTAATTGTCAAAACCCTCAAAGTCTCTACTTGCAGCATAAGCTGGCCATAATTTCGTCCACGTTGAATTCATTCTCCTATAATTCCCTTGCTGCTAGACTTTGTTAATAAGTGTTCAGCAATCGGAAGTACACTCACTTCCAAAAGTTAAGCACGAAGGTGTAAAATGCAAAAAAATCAACAAATACTGCTTTGATTGACACAAAATTCGGCAGGAAAGTAGAATATATATTTATGCATGAAACAAAATCAATAATTATATACAGAAATGAAAACAATATTAAATTTTTTGTAAGTTATCAGATAATGACATACTGGAGAATTAAACAGAATTATGTATAAAGTGAAAATAAACAGCATAAAATGAAAAAAAGGACATTAATAGGGTATGTGATCCCCCTCATCTGTATACAAAATTTACACCTTGTGACCATGCTTTCAATTAGGTGGTCAACCACCGCAGAATTAAGCAATCGCCATTCTTCTTGTAGAGAACTTTCCAGCTCATGGCTAGAGATAGAAAACGTGAAGATACAGCACGGCCAAGAGCATCCCAAAGATTTTCAATGGGATTAAGGTAGAGCGAATATGCCGGCTACGCCATACGCGCAATCCCTTCACTCTCCAGGTAGTCATCGACGATGTCTACTCTATGGGGACGTGCGTTATCGTCCATTAAAAGAAAAGTAGGGCCAACTGCTGCAGAGTACAATCTCACAATGGGCTCTAGGACTTCATTTCGAAACCCGACAGCCGTCAAAGAACCCCGTTTAAAGATGCGCAGGTCGGTGCGGTATCCTAAGGAAATCCCTGCCTACACCATAATGCTTCCGCCTCGGAATGCGTGACGTTCGGTGATGTTTTGGGATTGATTGCATGTTCGTTGTTCACGGCATATCCTTATACGCTTGTCATCTGGCTCCAGAGTAAATCTGGACTCATCAGTAAACATGACACTGCCCCAGTCAGACACATTCTAATTGACATGTTCCCGGCACCACTGTAATCGTGCCTCTCTTGGTTGGACGGATAGAGGAACACAAACTCGAGGTACCCGGGCGTACAGTCCACTCATATGTAATCTTCGGCGTGCAGTAGCTGCAGATATCGCCTTACCAATGGACGCTGTAACCATAGATGTCACACGTGTGGAGGTCACTCTGCGATTCCGCTTGGCTACAATAGCAATATATCCGTGGGGGTTGTAACCCTTGGGCGACCGGCTACGGGCCTTCGGACAACTGTCTGTGTGGTTTGGAATTGTTTCCATAAACGTGAAATTACAGAATGATGAACGCCGAAAAAAAGAGCAACATCTGTGATCGACTGTCCTGCTTCAATGCGCCCCACATCACGCCAGCGCTCAGAATCTTCCATTTGTCTTCTGGGAGTCATAGAAACACGTATGTCTTGAAAACAAATTGTACGAAAGTATTAAACACCTTCTATCAGCACTTACAATGAACTTATGTAGCCCTTCATAAAGCTGGCTGCTTATAAGACTGCCTTTTTTGCATATTTCTTGACATGAAAGTGCGATTGGCTGTTACCTAACATATTTGCATACTTCCATCTACCTCTTCAATTCTGATTGGCATCCGGAAATTAGCATTTTCCTCTCCGTGCTTGACTTTTGGAAGTGAGTGTATTAAAATTATATTTATGGAAGCCCCTGAGTGTTAATTAGTGGCCTAGTTACCTCAAAACGATTTTTTAAATCATTTATTTCCCATCTGTGCGTTCGTAATTCAAAACATCATTCATTATCCCAAGCTTTTCTAGTTCTGATAATTTGTTCGTTAACTGAATTATTTATCAAAAGACGAGTCCGTGGTTCGGAGTCCCGCTGTGTCTGTAACCTTATGTCCATCACAAAGCATAAACGTGTAACGAAAAATATGAGGTAGTGAAAGAAAATGATAATTTGACGATTGGGAACTGTGGTCTTTCATGATTATTTCTTTCTTCCAACAGATGTCATTGACTGCTTTCTAGAAATACAAATCTTAGTACAGCTGATAATATTTACTAGCGGGCAAGCCCGCCAGCTGAGCGGGCTGATTAAAAAGTTGGACAGAACTACCAGTGTTCATCTACGGCGTCCGCCGGGATTCGAAAGTTGGACCTAACTACAAGCTGATAATATTTACTGTGCATATGCGTTTAATAGGCGCTATAAAACAGTAGTAAGTTATTAAATAAAACGCGTTTTCAGTAAATCTAATTATATATATATATATGGCAGATTTGAATGTATATGTAAATATGTATTCATGGGCTGGTTTATGAATCGGAAACATGAAACATGTAATAAAGAAAAAAAAATTGGGTACTTTCAGATTATCTGCAACCAACGTGAATTGGTGAAAACCGTTTGTTTGGCTATTTTTACGCTTATAAGATACTGTTGTATTCATAAATTAGAGTAAAAGAAGCATTTAAGTGCTACTGAAAGACTGACCAGCGAAATCGTTATTAAATATAAAGCATGTAAATCCAGGTGGTCACTTCAACACATATGTGGTGCGGGCATGTGTATATGGGCTATTATCATGGGCATACTCGAATATATGCCCCAAAATGTAATTCTACTGATTGTTAAAATTGCTAGTGTAGAGTACAAGATTTTTACCAGTAATCTGGAAAAAATCAGATTATCAGTAACTGGCTCAATAATTTAAACTAGTAATTCAGCGAATAATCTGTAATTATTGTATAGAATGAAGTCTTGTATGTATAAAATATTGTATCTAATGCTGCGATTTTCTTTTTTTTTTTAATCAGAGAGATGATGAATTGGTGGAAACGGTGGTGGCGGACGCGAGACGGTCCTAAAGATCGCAAAGCTACGACTCGTTGGGAGATTGACTATAATTTATTGGAATGTGACAGGATGGCGTTGTTCGATGAATACCTCGAAATGGGTACGGAATAATCCTTTTACTAGAACGGCAACCATTAGATTGAACTGCGTTGCTGTTTTAAGTTCTGCACTTCTTCCCTAAGCAATCTTACATCTTTTATTTTTGTCTTCTTATACTAGTAGTGCTATCTTTTACTAAATTCCAGTAAATAGAAATTTTTCTGTGGATACCACAGTTTGTGGCATTAATATGTATCTTTAATGTTTTCAAGTCAGTCTAATAGTGGCTTTTCTAAATTATCAGTAACTGTCCGTAAGCTTGCCGATTCTTTTCTCTTAGGAAATTTTAGTTTTAGCCTTCGTGTCTAACGAAATTCTTTCCCCGAGAATTTATTCTCATATTTATTTATTCCGCTTCCATTAAGACTGCTGGGACTTAACTTTTATTGTAAGGTAGGCATATGTTCATTAGCTCATTTGCTGTTAATGTTTTGTGTTTTTACAAAAGTTGTTATTCCAATTGAAACTTGAATTTCATTTGTTCAGAAACATCAGTTCTATAATTTACTCTTTTATTCATAAGTTTTTTTAAATTATGAAATTTATAAATAAAGCGATAACAACTTTTTATAGTATTTATCAAATTCCTCATTTTAGATGAAGTAAAATCCTAGGGATCTTATTTCATCGGAAGTTAGGAATCTTTAGTGATTTATTTTGCTGGAATAAGAGAAAAATAAATTAAGCTTTTCCGTAAAAGGTAAAAAGAATAGAATAGCAACAACCATGAAAAGTGTCAGGAAACAACTGAAAATCACAAGCTGCAAGATTTCTCAACAATTGAAAGTCTAAGCTAAAAATATACAGCATTCTTAGATCAGTCTTATTTCTGCTGTTATTGTAGTAGTTAACCTATCCAACAAAATTTCCTATTCGCCCATTTCCTTTTTGAATCACAGTTCTCCGTATTCCGAATAATTCCTGTGCCACAGTATATTTGTGAAGATCTTATTTCATGAAAAATATAATATTCTGTAAGCAATCATCTAATAGAACAGGCTTGTGTTCCTGCCATACGCATGTGAGGTTGCTTTTGCGAGTAAAATGAAACACTAATGGATTCTAATATTCTAATATCTGATTATAGTTCCCTTATGTTCCATATATTTTTTTAATTTTTATTAATGTGAAACATTTTTTTAATTTTTATTAATGTGAAATATTTTTTTTAATTTTTATTAATGTGAAATATTTTTTTAATTTTTGTTAATGTGAAATATTTTTTTCAAATTTCTTCGTACAGTTATACAGTTTGGCTTTGTGACGCTTTTCGTCGCGGCTTTTCCTTTGGCTCCTTTGTTCGCTTTACTGAATAACATCGTCGAGATTCGTTTGGACGCTTACAAGTACGTCACACAGTTGAGAAGGCCTCTGTCAGCACGAGTGCCGAACATTGGTAAATACATATTTATTAAATTTTCGGCTTAGTAAGTTCACAATTATGGTAAATTAATGACACTTCTGAATTCAAAAATCTGTATCTGGTAGGACTACTGTTAGCAGAAGTTATAGTATTTACATCAGGAATTACATTTTAGCAAGGTTTGAAATCCAACAAGCATGTTGTCCTACTCGAGATATCTGAAGCATAATAAATGCCAGAGTTTCATTATTTTATTCAGCATTTAAATACCCAACAGTGTATTACTGAAGAGATTTTATCTTGCGTTTACTTAATGATAAAATGTACCTGTAGAATATACAACAGGTTTACTTGTATTATATTCATTCCGTTACTCATCCTGCATTAGCTTAGGATTGCTTATAACAGTGGTGTCAAAATGGTAGTCTGCGTGCCCCTCAATGCAATTTTAAGTGGACGGAGAATTTATTTCCCAGAAATTAATTAGCACTATTATGACACAAAGCTATTATGGCAAGAATTCGAAGAAAGGTTTAATATTTTAATAATTTTGGTCCCAATTTTACATTAGTTTAATTATCACTTGTAGGGATTTATATTTATTTTAACTAACACGTTAAATTTAATTCTTATGCTCACTCTCCTATAAGCTTTCATTTCCCCTAATTATCGATACCAGAAAATATTTAAATTTTGGTAGCGCGCGTAAAGTAATGCAAATTCTACCTTGAGGATAAGAGATTTAAATACCGAGTTCTATAAGGGAGAGTTAGAGAGTTTGGTCGAACACAGTATTTTTTGTAGCGTCGGCTTCTGTTTTGCATTTATTGCTGGTTAACGCGGCGTAACAGCTATTACTTTGCTGCCACTAGATATTCGACGCGGTTTTAGGAAACAAGATTATCTGAGCGCTATAGAGTAATTCTACTACTTGTTATTACCTTCCAATTTTTAGTTTAGTTTATCAGGACTTAGCATTCTGTGTATATTCTTTGAGAACATGGTAAATTCTGTAAAGGGTTCTTATCCTTACGTTCTAAGTCCTGAACTGGAACAGGGAGCGGAAGGTATGCTATGTTCTGGTGTAACTGCTGGGCTGGAGAATAACTGCACGTGAAGGGATTTGAAATCCTCTTTTATTAATTCACTATTAATAACAAACCTCCCAATTCGGGAGAGATACAGAAAGTAAAAGACCACACTTTGGTCGAACTTAACAATCAAATAAATTTAAATACTAAACCTAAAATAGAAATTAAATTAAACTTTGCTTCGCAGAGCAATTCGCGGAAGTTGGCCTCTATCTAAAAGGGTGCGTAGCAAGGTATACTAAATACTACCGCACTTTAATTTATTTTACAATGCAATCACGTAGTAAGCACTATGGCTTATAAATTTAAACTGCTAGCTGGTCAGGCGAACGTTGAGCAGCGTGACCGTGATCTGAGGCAAAGCTCTCACACACCGAGAGGTTTCTACCTCTGTCTTAAATAGTGCTTGGCTGAACTTCAAAAATTAGCATAAGCTAAAAACGCGCGCTTCTTCTGACAGGAAGTTGAAGCAGAGAGGAGATAGAAAAGATTTAAATTAAAATAAACTTGGTTAGTTTAACTAAAACCTTACATACTTCCCGCCAGAATTGCGATAGTTAAACTACTTTGGTCCAAACGGACCATGTTGAAAACTAGCAATTCTAAATAGTCGAAAATTTCACTGTTCTAAACTTAGGCCAACTCTTACAAGGCAATATATGTTTGTGTAAAATACAGACGAAATTTTCTGGAACAACAATCTTCAACATTTTTTTTTTCAAGTCTTATTCTTCAAACAGTCTTACTCCTTCCAGCAAAATCTGGAAGGAAAACAACTTTAGTATGACATAATAACAGAATAATTCTAAGTGGTACAAATCCTTATTTTTTTTTTTTTGTGTAATTTTGCACACACACATTATCATTCAAGCACAATTAAATTCTTCCCCCGTATGCTCTCTCACCGGTGTTGGATGTAAAGCAAACCGCCATTGCGGGTTTTTATGTGTTCGGGGGTGTTCAACTCTTCCACCTACAATCGACTAACATTAGTTAGAACTTGACATACGAGACCTGAAAAAAACGCCCTATAACCAGCTAATCCTAAGGTTCTCACTAGCTTTATGTCTAACACTTTAAGTGTATTTGGTGGAGAGCCTAATTAACACTTGCATTCTAAAATAGTCAATCTTTAACTTTTCATGCATACAAATTCGCAGTTTGCACACAACATTCACATTAATATTGCACTTAACGTGCATTGCTAGCATAATATTATTTGTTACATTTCATAACACATTAACAATTTCATAGCAATCCTGAAATGCAAATAGAGGTTAAATTTCTAAGCTTACAGAAATATAGGTTAAATTTCTAAGCTTACAGCAAGTGCTTCCTATTCCTTTCTCAAGGTACTTTCTTGAAATATCAAATTACATTGAATTAATAGTCTACAGACTAAATCGTGTTTTTCAATTTTCCGAATTTTCATTCTAGACATTTTACAAGTCTTTAGACAAAGCGTCATACAAAATCATTTAGTTAACATATTCTTTTCAGCAATTCATTGCTTTTACAGAATTAATCTATTTACAAAACATTAAGTGATTTTAAATCTTTGAAAATTACAATTTCTTTTAACAAAACATTTTACTTTCCATATGAGGACTTATCGCTCACTTGGCGTAAAAGTCAACCTCGCTTGAGGTAAAATCAGCCCTGCAACTTGCAGTATACTCAAAAATTAACTAAACTTTTGAATACGAAATTGTACTTATCTTATTATGATCGTCCATCCTTTTCTTGGCCCAATCTTTAAAACTTGAGTAAGTTGTGGCCTGGTTCAGTTTCCTCGTTTTTCGTTGTTCTTTCGGAGCCTGCTCGTCTCTTTTTCTTTTGAAATTCCGTCGTTGTATCCTCGGCAATTTCCTTTGTAGAGGAGGTTGCTCCGCTGGACGTTTGGTGGACTGGGCCCTTCTCTCCTGGGCCCTTGCTCGTTGCTTGTCCTGGTTCCTGCTGTATTCGGGAAGTTGATTCTCAGGCTGCAATCGACGTTTCTTGCTTCTCAGGCACCTGTCCGATGATTCCACAGTTCTTTTGGATACATTGGGCTTCCCTTGCCCATTCTGCTTTCTTCTCTTGGTGCGCTCGTAATTCCGTTCGTAGATTTGTTCACCTGCATCGTGAGACTTTCTTTTGAAACCACCTTTTTGGTTCTTATTTCTTTGTTGGGGGGGAGCTTTCTTCTTCTGACATTTCGATGCCGTTGTAGCTGGTTCCTGCTGTTTTTGCTGACGTATATCTTCCTGGCTAGTCGATTGCCTCGGATCCTGAAACGAATCTTTAAATACAGCCATTTTGCTGCGATTATAGAACGGTTTTATTTGGTCCACATTCGCTTTGAGCGTTTGACCATCATTTCTTTTTAATATAACCACTGCCCCCGTAATTTGTTCAATTGTGAACGGGCCTTCAAAACGCGGAAAAAATTTCCCCACCTTTTCCTCTGGGGCATTTGACAAGTTGTGTTTAATCTTCAACACTTCATCTCCCACATTGTACTTGACCTCTCTTCTTTTTAGGTCATAGTACAATTTCTGTTTTCTTTGGGCCATTTCTATATTTTCCGTCGCTTCCCGTATTAACTTTTGTATATCACTCATTTTAAATTCTTCTGCCCTTTCCTGTACAAAGAACAGTTTATCTAGGGGGGTCAAGATCTTTCTTCCTAAGAAGAGTTCAGCGGGTGTTTTTTGTGTAGTATCGTGTTTGGCGGTCCTAAGTGCAAATGCAAATTCATTTATATGGCTATCCCAGGTAGAGTGATAGTTTTTCACATAACTACGAATTATTTTCACTACATTTCTATTCACCCGTTCCGCTATGTTTGACTGCGGACGATACGGGACCATCTTTAGATGACGTATGCCCAGTTTTGCACACATTTCCTCAAACATTTTACTAACAAACTGAGGACCATTGTCTGAAATAACTTTTAGGGGCGCCCCGTATTTTAAAATATACTTATTTAGAATTGAATCTACTACAATTTTTGCAGACGCGCGTTTTAACGGAATTAACTCTAACCATTTGCTAAAATGATCCACTATAACTAAAAGATATCGGCTTTTATTAACTTTACTTCGAGGGTAAGGTCCAAGTAAATCGATGCCTATTATTTGATTTGGGAATTCTGATTTAATACTATTTAGGAACCCGGCCGGGCGGAAATTAACATAATTATTTAATTGACATGTTGGGCACGACTGGACATACGCCCTAGTAAACTTTTGCAGTTCTGGAAAGAAAACTGCCTCGCGAACTCTCTGAACAGTTTTTCTTATACCTAAATGAGCCGAAATGGCACAATCATGCAACTCTTCTAATACATTCAACCTCATGCTAGCTGGGATAACCGGTCTATATTCATGATTCTCATTAGTAGCTTTCGTATAGAATAACAGTCCGTCAATTAATTCGTAATTTTCGGCCCTATTTCTTATCGGCACAATATCCGGATGATTGAAATTCTCAGGGTCGGCCAAATAATTGTATATATTTTTGAACTCCGGATCTTTTTTGAGTTCGGCTATTACTGTTTCACGAGAATCTAATACTTTGGATGTTAACATGGCTATCTTAATTACACTTCCATTTTCATCTAAGTTAATTCTGCTTAAAGCATCTGCCACAACATTTTCCTTTCCCGGCGTATGTTTAATTATTAGGTTATATTCCTGTAATTTGAGAGCCCACCTTATTAATCTGGGTGATAAATTTTTTCCAGAATAGAGTCTAGTGACCGCCGCGTGGTCGGTATATACAGTTACTGGAGAACTTCCAAAGAACACACGAAATTTCTGTACTGATGCTAACACTGCGAGAGTTTCTCTCTCTGTTGCGGAATAGTTTCTTTGGGTTTCATTTAATGTTCGGCTGAAAAAAGCCACGGGCTGACCATTTTGGGAAAGCACTGCACCAATCGCGAAATCTGAAGCGTCCGCTGAAATCTCTAATCCTTTATCCCCTTCTGGAAATTTTAAGACGGGAGCTTGAGTCAATGCGTCTTTCAATTTTTGAAACGCCAAGTTGGCTTCTGCTGACCACGAAAACCTAGCTTTTTTTCTTTTCAACTTTAGCAGTGGCTCAGCTATTTTTGCAAAGTCTTTAATGAAAGCCCGGTAATATGAACACATCCCGAGAAACGACGATAATTTCTTCGCTGTTTTAGGAACAGGATAATTTCTAATGGCTACTATTTTTGACTGATCCGTTTCGATTCCCTTTTGGGAAATTTTAAATCCTAAATAACGTAACTCTTTTGCGGCAAATTTACATTTAGACGCATTTATCTTTAAACCAGCTTCGTTTAACAATGAAAATACTTTTCTTAAATCTTGTAAGTGTTGTTCTAGAGTACTACTCGTAATTATAATATCGTCTAAATATATGAAAGTGCTTTTACCAAGGACTGGTCTTAAGACGATGTCCATACATCTTTGGAACGTTGCCGGCGCGCCGGATAATCCGAACGGCATTCTAAGAAATGCGTACGTACCAGATTTCGTTATGAACGCGGTTTTGTGTACGTCCTCGGGTTTTACCCCAATCTGAAAATAGCCACTCGTGAGATCTAATGTAGTCATGTATTTTGTAGACGAAATATTTCGAATAATTTCTTCAATTATCGGCAACGGATATACAGGATATTTTGTAACTGAATTTAACTTGCGATAATCTATAGCAAAACGCCACCGCTTCGGGTGCGTAATCGGGTAATCATTATTTTTCTTACACAGGACAACGGGGCTAGCATAACTGCTAGAAATTGGCGTGATGATTTTATTCTTTAACATCTCTTTAATATGATGTTCAATTATTTCTTCTTTTGTCCTATCATATCTATATGGCTTTTGCCTAACTGGCTGAGCGTCCCCCGTGTCAATGTCGTGGTTCACCACCTGCGTAAAGCCTGGTACATCACTAAATAAATTCGCAAAGTGACTTACCAGACCTTGGATTTTCTCTTTTTCCTCTGCTTGTAAATGTTCCAAGTCCAGCTGCGGGGGCTTATCATTCTTCGCTTCAATTGGCTTCATATTTAATGTTAGTTCTCCCCCCTTGAAATCAATTTTTGCTTCTGCCAAACTAAAAAAGTCCACACCTAGAATAATACAAGTCTGCAGGTTACGCACAATATAAAACAGGATTCTTACCTGTTCGTTGTTGATACGCACGAACAATGGTACTTTTCCTAAACAGCTACATTTTTCTCCTTGGGCCGCTATGACATCCGTGTCTCTTGCACTAAAAATTCTGTAACGTCGAAAGTGCTTCTTAAAGAATCTTTCCGATACGAAGCTGCTTTGGGCTCCTGTATCCAAGAGGGCTGTCGCCGGTATGTTGTTGATTAGAACTTCAATCTTCGGCAAACTCAAATTCTTAACGACCACGGTGTTTAAATTGATTTTGGAAGGGTTTTGCGCTGCTTCGGACTTCTTCACCTTCCTCGAAGAAATCCCTCTTAGTTTAAATTCTTTTTCTTCTGGTTGCCCTCGGAATCTTTGCTTGTTCTTCTATTAAATTCCCTTCGTTCGCCGCTCGCTTTAGGAGACACATCTTTCTTCGGCCATTGCTTCGCCTTATTCCCGTAACTTTGATTTTGCTTTTGCTGCGGTCTTGGCGAACTCCACTGACTTCTTCGCTCAAATTGGCGTCGTCGTTCGTTGTCGGCTGTTCTTCGGCTTTCAAATTGTACCGCGAGCTCAAATAATCTGTCTAATGTTGTTGGATTTCTTAGTTCGATGAAATCTTGAACTTGGGGCAGTAGCCTAGGAAGTATAACTTGAATAATTTCAGGATCCGGGCGACTTCCATACAAAAGCTTGAAAACTTGAATTTTCCTCAAAATAAAATTAGACAAATCTTCTATTCTTTCTTGGTATCGGCTAAACAGTTCAGCTTCCAATCTGGCTCGATCTCGCACCACGGGAAATGCTTTCACTAGAGAATTCTTGAAATTTTCATACGTGTATGTGGGGCTTCCTGGTTCCCCCAAGAGATTCTTTCCGATGCACTTGAACCAACTTAGCGCTTGGCCCTTCAAAGCGCTGGTAGCAAGAGCGACTTTCTGAAATTCGTGGACTGGATATAGCATGAAGTGGGAGTCTAGCTTTTCCAGGAAATTGATTACGGCTGTCTTGCCGTCAAAACTTGCCGCTGGCTTCATGGCTGCTCGCATGGTTTGTACGATGTAGCCGAATCCTTCTATGCCAGGAGGTGCTATCTCAGGATTCTGGACAGGTACAGCAGGTGTCTCAGGTTCGTCTTCTTGTTGTTGAGGCCATCCTCTTCTTTTTGTGCGGGCGCCACTATCAGGACTTAGCATTCTGTGTGTATTCTTTGAGAACATGGTAAATTCTGTAAAGGGTTCTTATCCTTACGTTCTAAGTCCTGAACTGGAACAGGGAGCGGAAGGTACGCTATGTTCTGATGTAACTGCTGGGCTGGAGAATAACTGCACGTGAAGGGATTTGAAATCCTCTTTTATTCAATCACTATTAAATACAAACCTCCCAATTCGGGAGAGATACAGAACGTAACAGACCACACTTTGGTCGAACTTAACAATCAAATAAATTTAAATAAATTAAAATAGAACTTAAATTAAACTTTGCTTCGCAGAGCAATTCGCGGAAGTTGGCCTCTACCGAAAAGGGTGCGTAGCAAGGTATACTAAATACTACCGCACTTTAATTTATTTTACAATGCAATCACGTAGTAAGCACTATGGCTTATAAATTTAAACTGCTAGCTGGTCAGGCGAACGTTGAGCAGCGTGACCGTGATCTGAGGCAAAGCTCTCACACACCGAGAGGTTTCTACCTCTGTCTTAAATAGTGCTTGGCTGAACTTCAAAAATTAGCATAAGCTAAAAACGCGCGCTTCTTCTGACAGGAAGTTGAAGCAGAGAGGAGATAGAAAAGATTTAAATTAAAATAAACTTGGTTAGTTTAACTAAAACCTTACAAGTTCTTGTTATTTGAGTTACCGCCCGAATGAGGCGTAGTATGTTAGCGTCAAGTCGAGGCATTGTGAATTTTAAAAGAGTTAATAAAGGGTTCTTTATACCCTTCTCCTGTGTGGTTTCTACGCGTATTTCAGCTGTTACCTGAAATACGCGAAGTAGCTAGACCAGTGGGTCTTACACACTAAAAATGAACGTGAATAATGCCCTAGAAAATCAACAAATGGGGCTAATTAATTTATTCTATGATGTAATTCTTATTCAAACTTTTTTTGATACAGATAAGTTTAACCTGTTTTCGTACCTGTCAAAAGATAAATATCCTTAGTTAAACACTTTTTTCAATAAGAATGATGGGGAAACAGAATTACGTATGTAAATTAATTTAACTAGATTAATAGTTTTCTCCCGAAATTGAAAATTAATAAGCTTAAAAAACAACCATACTGCCGGCTGAACATCCACATTTTGTGATATAGCTTCTAGTAATTTTTTATATAGCTATATGATTTATTGTGATATAGCATCTAGTAATTCAAACTTTATCGAAATCGAAACGCCATGAGTTGCAGCTGGAAGTTATGGTAAAAAATAAAGAAGTTGATAATTATGACATCCAAATATATGTATTCTTTCCGTACCGTCAAAGAAAAACTTAATAAATCAAAGAAAGGTAACTGATAAAAGAAAGATTGTCATTACTTATTTTCAAGTTTTGTCTCACTTCAGAAAGGTTTTTAGTTTAAGTAAATTAATTAGTGGTTAGTTCAACATATTAGAATCATTTGAAATAAATACCCATCTGAAAATTTAATAATTAGCTATCAATATGTTTAAATTAAAAAGTGTAGTCAATAGAAATTTCTTGCAGGTACCAGCCTTGATTCAGACAGAAAATAAATATAAATTGGAATACTTTTTTCTTTTGTATCATTATTATTTCTGTTTATGTATGATAAATATTTGGTAAATAAAATTTTAAATTTAGTTTTAAAAAATCTTTTTTTAAATTTTGGTAAAAAAAAATTTACCAATTAAATGAGCATGCAGTTCGAGTTTGCTGGCTTAGATTATGGCAAAACATTCGGGGGCTGTCTACCTAAAAGGAGGAATTTTTAACGGAAATTGGCTCGTATTTCCCGTTACAATGGGGAAAACGATGGAAAATTTAATACAGCCAATCCGTTTGTTTAGGTTCGAACCAGGATGAGCTACAAGTGTTCAATGGTTGTACTGCTCGGTCGCTGGCGAGCAACTTTATGGTGTGTTACTCTAAATAGGAGCATTAGGGTCATTTTTCGTCGCCTTCTCGTGACCACAAAAACGACATCTACTGGAGAGATTCGCCTCACCTAACTTTTTCTACATTACTGTTTCAACGTCGCCTCAGCTTCGTTGCTTGACTTCTTCTGGAGATGAAGACAAGATCGTACGCTTGCAACAACACAAAATGAGGATCGGTATTGAACACTAACGGCCAGAGGAAATCGCACTATGAACTCCACTTTCTTGCAACAGCACCTTCAAAGGGCTACTGGTATCAAAATTTCGGTTCAAGCTGTTCGAAATCGACCATGAGGGTTTGCATGCTCGCAGATCTGTGGTTTGTGTTTCCTTGATATAGGACCATCGTGCTGCCCGCAGAAGGTGGACAGATGGGGACGAGATGAGTGGAACAACGTGCTCTTCACGAGCGAGTCCCATTTTAGTGTATACCTGACAACAGGTCGATTCTCATCTGGAGAGAACCTGGTACACAGGATACTCCTCATTTGTGCATGAAAGTGTTCGATTTGGCGGAGGTGGAGTGATAGTCTGGGCCGATATTTCTATCAATGGCCGAACCGGCCTGCACATTATCAGGAATGTAGCATTAACGGCTCAGTTGATGTAAGGATATTATCCTCAGACCTATTGTAATCCTTTACGCTGGAGCAATCGGGGACGAATTCATTCTCATGGATGATAACGCCCAGCCACATCGTGCGCAGCTAGTGAACAGTTTTCTTTTCAATGAAAGAATGCTTCGAATGGATTGGCCAGTATGTTTCCCAGATATGAACCCAATACAACAACGTTTGTGGACTTTTACGGAGAAATGTTGCTAGTCGCTTATCGCCCCCAGAAACGATTCAGCAGTTTGAAAGATCTCTGGAGTGTACAAGAGTGGGAGAGAATACCTCGGCCTCTCATTGATAACCTCGTTGATTCCATGCCCTGTAGGTATGCGACATTGCCTTCGGTCAGGGAAAACCGTACCTTACATTGAAACTCGTTTGTATCAGAAAAATTACATTTGCTTTTGTTTATTTGTATAATATGCAGATATTGTACATTTTTTACTATCAAATATTATTGCTAAAATTTAATTATTCCTTGTTCGTTCTTTCGTTGCTTCTTTTTCTTTTCTCTCATCTTGCAGTACCTATACATCATATATCAGTCGCCAAAACATTCCCTCATCCGCAGTTTATATCCGCATATTATCCGCTAGTGGTTTTCAGTAGTGTAACTTCTTACCGTGCTTATTGACTACACAATGCTTATTGACTATATGACTTATGACATTGTGAAAATATAACTTCTCACAATTACTATTGAGTCATTGCTGGTAGAAAGTCCAAAATATCAAATATGACTCACTGCTAGAATCTCCTTCACAGTATTATCAACTAACTGCTTTATTTCTACGCGTCTGCATCTTCTTTTACCGTAATAAAATTAATATACTTCTAGAATGAGTCGAAGACGAGAATAGACAATAAAGCTTGTAAATAAATCGTAAGAACAGAACAATCATTAAACTAAATCTTACTAACATATCCAATTACCAGGCTTAAAATCTGAAACTTTTATTTCAAAATTAACCCTTTGCATATCTAGTGGCTGACATGGCATAGCAGAGGAAGATTGCCGCAAAAAATGCGATTGATCGATCGTAAGGCATCGTAGAACTTTCACGCTAAGCCTAATACACAAGAAAAAACGAAATGTGACTTTTTTTAAATGTTAAATCCCTCTTTTTGAATGAATACAGATTTAATTACTTTTTTTGATAAAAGAAGCGTAAATTTTACTTTGATAACCACTGGTAACATAAAAAATGTTAAAATATTTATGCTTTTTTTGAATCAGTCCTCCAACCCATATATTAAATGGTAAATTCCATCAAATAGTTTTCTTTTCTGGGATTGATCGAATCTTCCGTTAATTTTACTACACGCTTTTTTCCTCTTGAGTATGATACTTCAAAGCAAGGACGGGTCATAGTACTTTTCATATTCAAAATAGCTGTTTTTGAATTCTCTTAATCTCCGCCTTTTCACGAAGACTAATATGGGGATAAAACATTCAGATATCCTCTCTGCTAGACGATATTCCCTTTCACTTATATTTTATAATTATATTACATTTTCATGTTTATATGACAGAAAGCTCTTTCGTTCAAGAGCCGTCATTTCTCCCTTACCTAGTGTTGCTGTACGTCTCGACTTTTCAGGACAGTCCTGCTTTTGGATGAACGTAGTCATTGTATATCCTGGTTTCCTTTTCATGAATGAAATTCTAGGAGATAGGGTAGGAAATTGAGAGAGATTCACTGTTCCTGAGTTTTTGTTGAAAAACTGTTTTTCCCCCAAATTTTGTTGCTGTTGGAACCTATTTTATCCGTGTATCAATCTCTCTTTCTTTTGTGAGAATGTTGATTTTCTTGTGCTCGGTTGATAGTGTCACTCCTTCTAATGCTTCTCAAGACATTCATCTGGTGACGATTTTACAACCGTTTTCTTGGATTCGATCGTTTCTCCCAGACAGTAATTCGGAAAGACTTTCTTCCTAAAGTGTAGTTGTGAATGGAATATTGTGATGGACGCTTATGGGATGTTTTCTTTCGAATGTTTTAGTGGAAGTCTTTGCCGTGCACTGATATCACTTAGACCGTCTGAAGTTTAGATGTAATAATGTTCCATACAGGCAGAAGAATGTCCCTGATATATTCCTGGCGAAACGCAGAAACATTCTAGTAAACCTCCACGATCTTCTAATCATATATTAGAATATTCATGGAATAACCTACAATATGCCTATTTTTCTGTGCTAGAAATATCCTCAGAAATACCCAAGGAACTCTTCACATGTTATAGGAATGTTCCAGAAATTCAGAGTGCAGACAAAAAGCAAATCCTTTACCTTGTCAAAACTTTTCTTTGCGCTTGTACACAAGAAACCACTATTTTTGAAGAGTTAACGTACTTTTTTTAGAATATATGAAATTACAGTTATGTAATATATGAAACACGCGTAGAATGTTTCAAGCAAATACCTCGCAACAGATACGAAGAACATTCCAGCCTGGAATATGCTTGGAACATTCTAGGAGATATTCCTTAAAAATCATAAAATATTCCCCTGGAATGTGCCTGGAATATTACAAATGTTTCGCAATGTTGCGGAATGATATAGAAAGAAAATGGAATATCCCTATGTTCCATGCTGTATGAGACAAAAATATAAAAACTGTAGCCAGTTCAATTATGCCGTTGCCTTTAATTATTATACCACTTATTCTCTTAAATTTTCTATAAAAAATATACTAGGGCTAAAGTGTTATTTGTTTTCTCATTAATACACTTGCGGACAGTAATAAAACAAGTGTGACGATTTTTCAGTCATTTGAGACATATGTCCTGATGAGGATGAGTAAAATTCTACGATTTCGTCTCCTTACCCATTTATTTATAATAGTAACCCTTAACTTTAAGTTCCCCTGTTTCCTGTTATAGAGGATAAAGGGTCTTTATTTCAAGGGAGGGAAGCAAATAATATGAGAGATTTATTAGAGACCTTCGAAGGCAAGTATTGTTTACATTTCAGAAACACTTGTTCATAATTCTCCAAAAAAAAAAGTAAAACACATTTCTAACAGTCAGCATATGTAAAAACTCATTTTTGTCACAGTTGGACAAAGAATACCATCTGTCATTCGATTAATGATCATATTGTTCTACTTGGAAAACGCGAATGTGCGTTATCCATTAGGGCAAAGCTTCTTTCCGTGCGTCTGCGTGTCGACCGTCTTTTAAAAGCCAGTCCCATTTAATGCGCATGTACGATAGTTACCTACGAAGAGTTAAGTAGATATAAAATTTTATTAAAATCATATTTAGTACCAAAAAAATTCAGCTTGTCTAATTTATGCCAAATGCAAGAAGTTTTTGTGTGACTGCTATTTAAAAAACAGGCTTGTGAAAGACGCGTGTCAGATATTTCTTATATATGTGCTTATTTCAAAAATTTCTTTCTCCGAATCATAAAATAATGTGACTTAAAGGCCATATATAAATATAATACCCCTGAATTCGGTTTAATGGATAGAATTTGCAAAACACCATTTTTGCTAAAAAAATCGAAATATTAGCTATCTTAAATACGCACGCAATTATGATCAGTTGCATGATGATTATAACAACGACTTCGAACAGTTCTCTGTAAAAGTTGGTAATTTGTTTTCACGATGCATGCTAGGAAAACTCACTACCACCTTTGTTGTAATTATTCTTTTATTTTGGTAGATGTATGAATAATGAGGTATTATCATAAAATGTTCGTTCCTGGTGATTTTCGATAATTAAGCATGCGTAGCAAATGTTCGAACAATAAAAATCGGAACTCATTCTGGTATGGTGTGGAAATATAATGTAGGTTGTTTATCTTTTGTTTGAAGATAAATGAGAGTTGGTTGCTTTCAGGCAAAACATAATTATGGGTTGAATTCTTCGCATTTATTTCTTATCTTCCTGTTCCGATTTCTTACCATGATTTTCTTAAAGTATTTCATGTATTTCCTGTCTATTTTAAAAACTGTCAGATTTTTAAACTTTTAGATATAAGATACTGTTTAGACTGTAGAAAACAGTATTGAATGGAGCAATATAATCATACATGTAATATGTCAATGTTTATTCGCTGGCTGCTTTATGAAAGCCATAAATAAATGTGTTATTGTTTTAGCATAAAAATGAACCTTATTTAAGATGTTTTCAAACAAATACTGTGTTAGGAAAACGAGCTTACGTTCGGTAATCTTATAAATCACTAGCAATATGGCCGTTCTCCTAGTGGGTAAAAAAGTACATTTTCAAAAAGCATGGTTAAAATATATGAAACACTCACAGAAGTAAGAAGATAATCAATAAATGAAAAAACAAAAGGGGGGGGGAACTACTCGGTATATTAAGGAAATGGGTGACGCCATGCTGTTTATAAGCGAAGTTATATGATCAGTGAAACAAACAACCTCTCGCAGAACTTACCATATAACTGAAACCAGATACTATGTGGGAAAAAAGAAAGAATTAAAAAAGAAAAACATAACAAAGTCTGAAACGGTTCTCGCTGAGTTAACGGTTTACCTATCAGTACTCTCCTAGATTCCCTCATCCTAACACATCTTTTTTTAGTCTTTTTAACTTTATTATTACCCGCTTTCTTCGCACTTGATGTACAAAGTTCAATAGTAAAATAAAAAAAAAAAATTTTTTTTAAAGCACTTTAGAATTCCCGATAGAGTGTTAAGTGTCGCCAGACACTTTTCTACTTCATTCTTTTCTCAATTCGTCACGTCAATCTTTAGTTTTTCTTAACAAGATGACCCACATATATATATATATATATATTTGCTTTTTTATCTTTATTATTAAACATCCCTTTCTTCGCACTTACATCACGTAAAATTCAGCAGCAAAATAATAATTTTTAAGAGCAGCATGTGTTTAGAACTTCTGATACAGAATTAATTTTTTCATAATAATCATTTTTAATAAATTAATTTTTTCAATTCTTTCTCAGTCCATCATATCAATGTTCAGATTTTTTAATATGATGATTTACAGAACTTTTTCATCTCTTTATTTTTAATTGTTTAGTATTTTTTCCCTTTATTTATGAAACATCACTTTCTTCGCATTTACACCGCATAAAATTCAACAGCAAACTCGCAAAATATTTGAAAATAATATATCTTTAGAATTCTAAATCGAGTGTTAAGTGTTGTCATGTATTTTTATACATATCCGATACTTTATTTCTTTAAAAAATAGCGCATGGCGATTGCATGTTATGGCGACATCCTTCTTCTTACTAATTTAATTAGGTTACTTGAATGTGGTTAAGTGCACGAGTTCCAAAATCTTGAAAATTCTATGCTGCATTTAAAAACATTGGAAATGTACTGATTGAAGTCGAGAATATTTTTGAAATCGTTTTCAAAAATCAATAATTAATGAATGGAACTCAGAATAAATTTTATTTAGAAGATTATTAGTTACATAATACTATAGAGATTAAAATTTTTTATCATTAATTTAATTATTAAAAAAAGGGATATGTAAGAAAAATCTAAAATTCGAATCAGCATTAAATTTAATTAGCCTTGAGGTATCCATGCAGCTTCTTGGAGACTTTATGTAATAAATTTCGCAGTTCTGGACTTTTCTATCTTTGCGTTATATGAAAAATGTACACGCATATGCCCACCAGTGGCCTAGCGATAAAATCACCCAATACTGGTAGTTTGACCCGGGTTTTTAACCCCGGAGAACGGACTCATTGTATGAAGATTCAGGTTTTTTCTCATGCGTAACACGGAGATACGTTTCCCTTTGCGGATACGAACCAGTTTCTTTTAAACCGTCCTCCACGAAGACATCTCTTCCCATAAGCAGATAGTTTTCGTGTTGCTTTGCCTTAATCAATTAATCTAATTCACATGCGTACAAACTCTTTCTTCCACAATTCTTGTATATACTCACATGCATTTATGTACACATACGGACAATCTCTTTATTTTATAATTACAACTATTAAATCCCGTATCATAAAAAGGAATATAACTGAACTTATTTTTTCTTTATGAATAGAATAAAGTTATAGCATTAAAATTAAAATTTTTATTGAGTATTACAGTATATCTTTTAATGCACTGCATATACAAATACTAGGAAGTCGCAACTCAATGTCAACTTCTCTCAATAATAATAATTATTATTTTATACTATTTATCGATAAATATAAAGAATAATTGATGTATTTGTGATCAGTCTATCATGTGCAATAAAGGATATTCTTTTGAATAAATTCTTTACATGATATGTTATAAGATTAGTCAAATATAAATTAAATTTTATCATTCTCTAAAGTAATTATATATTTACAGGTGCCTGGCAGACAATTCTCAAAGGATTATCTGTGTTTGCCGTAATTAGTAATGTAAGTATTATTCCTATTTTCTTTTAATTTTATTTAGGCGACGATATTTGCCGGTGCTGTAAATCTTTTAAAGTACAATCATAAACTGAATGTTAGAACATCTAAATTCGGAACTGCTATACATAATAAAATAGTATTTATAATTACGCTCGCAGTAATTATGCATAAACAAAATCAAAGATTAGCTTACAAACCAATCATTCATGCCTACTACATTTTAACAACATAGGGGTTACTCTTTGGTTTACAGGAGGTAGAAAGTAATTATATATTGGAAAATGGTAGCTGTGAGCGCGTGCTTTGAATTATCTAGACTGAACAGGAAATTCCTGTATGTATAGGATGTTTCCTGTGACTCTATTTCCGTCTTTAACTAATTTCGGCTTAGTCAGTGAAATATAAACTGTTCGGTAAAAAGCAGTGTAAAGGATCACCATAACAACGTCATTTATCCCGTAACTAAATCTTCTTGTAAAAGCGTATTCGTGAATGCTTTTAAGATGCACTCCATATTCTTGATATCTCTACTAGGCTGGTCAAAATTGTTGGCAATATGCCAATGACGATCTGGCTTCCAGTTGTATTTAGGGTTCACTTATACTACTACATTCCATTTCGAATGCTCACATGTAGTATATATATATACTATATATATGTGCGTGCAAAACCCATTCTAGCCGGGGGGCAAGATGGTGCACAGTACGTGGACGGCCAAATGATTACCAATAATATTATTTTTCTGTAAAAAACGGCTGCCGACAGTTACGATCGGCACTCCGTGTGTGTGTGTGTGTGTGCGTGCGTGCGTGCGTGCGTGCGTGCGTGCGTCCGAAAACACTGTTGCTTAAGCGATGACTAGTACAAAAACACAACTGGCTTGCTGGTTAAAACATCAGTTTTATTTTTTACAGGAACAATTATTCAGAAACATATTTCTGGTTAAAACTGATACAACGCATGCCTAACAATTTCGCCGATATACGTAGTTTACATTTTAGACAATGAAGAAGAAAGCGAAGCGAGAGACGTGGTTTATTCAAGCAACAGTGTAAGCGAGACAAAGCAATGCGTACTCACTTCGGTCCTATTTATAACCAGAAAGCAGTTATGTTAATCCTGAGCAGCGACTGCGCTAAAGATGTGGCAGTAAGAAATTGCA
>KK113646.1:1807324-1819347 GCA_000611955.2 Stegodyphus mimosarum | reverse complement strand
TCACTGTGGCCATTTATTGATTAATATCCAAAATATTAAAATTTTATAATGATAGTAATATGTACATCTTTAAGAAGGATATCATGGGCGGTTACCTAAGGAAAGATTTACCAATTAAACCAATTTTCTAGTTGATATTTATAATTCCTTATTTATCGCAAATTGCATTAATTTTCCAGGTTAAACGTAATGCCCCTCTTGAAACACCATGAATTAATTGTGTTGACGGTTTCATATTTCTTGCTATTGTCATAAAAACTTAAAATCAAACTCTGAAGTTTTCTTGTACGCTTTAGATTATTCTTCTTGACTAGTAATAGTTGTGGAGCAAGACATGTTTCATGTTTATTGAGTCGAAGATATTATCATCTTGTTTCAACTTAGTATAAATATAAGAACTAGTCTCTACTCTCCCGCGTAGTAGCTCCGAATTTCTGGATCCGTGTAATTTGAGCTCTAGATGTGGGACTTAACCCTTAATTTCTATTCATGTAAATGTCAGTTGTCCTCGAGTATCTTCCTTTGTCACTTGTACTTTTCCTTGCTTTTAAGTAAAGGAAAACGCAAGACCAAATCAGTAGCGATTATTTGCTACAAAGAGTAGACTGCTGTAAGTTAATCTTCGCTTCTTTACTTCCCACTTCAAAAGAAAATTAGCATCCAGGTTTTCGTTGCTCATTCGAATGTTTTTTCTTGTGCATTCCTTTTTATGCCAATAAAATGACATTCGAGATTTATGTGGATATTAAATAATTGTAATTGTGTATAAATATCATGAAAATGACTAATCTGTAAGAAGAGTAATAGCGGATGCTCAACGTATTACTCATTTTCAGTGCATATACAATGCACTGTACTGAAGAGCTTCGCTACCGACTACTCTTTCTGTAGAGAAAGATGATAGTAGTAGCTGTTAACATCGATGCTGTATTTCAGATAATCGGAGAATAATGTACGTGTAATCATGAACGACTTCCGCACAGGAGGGTAAAAACGATCTCCAAAGCGATTAAGTAAAACAAAACTTGAGTGAAAGGAATGACTACTCTATCCATTTATCTGGATGTGGCCTGTTAAGTGGATGAGAGAATATTCGACTTCGAGAGTCTGTAGACTTAACAGAAATTTCACCTCTTATAACGAATTCATTTAAAATATTCTCGAGTTCATAGAAAAATAGGTATATGTAAAAAAAATCAAGGATTATATACCCTTCACAATATGGAAAGGTTCATAAAGTGTTTAGGATTCCACTGGCTTATTCTATGGGCCGTTTAGTTCGCATAGGCTTCTGTTAGATGTAGATGTACAACTGATTCATTTTATTACGTTCACATATCCATGGAGTGATGTTTTTTTTCAAAATGGCAGTGTATTTCTTTTACATATGTGTATTGAATATAATAAGATTAGAAAAGCATTCTACAGATTTTCCCAACGTGTAATTGAATATTCTTTTCATTCATTTCAAAAGGTCCTATGAAGTACATTTCAAATGCTATGAACACATTTTTGGAAGCTTGATTCTTCTCTCAGTAATATGATGGAAGGTGAACAACAACGCTTGAATTTTTTACAATTCAAGTAGGAACTTGATAGTTCTAAGAGAGTTCTTCTAATGCATATAATTAATATTATGCAGACCTTTTTTTTGAGCGTCTCAAACACACCAGGACTGAAAGGGCCAAGCAGGTATATTATTCTTAATCTATTTTTGTACATGCATCAGACTTCCAAAACATCATGCCGATATTTTTGATATGATACTCAAATTTCATGTGTCTTGAAAAAAGTTTCAATGTCGGTGAGACACGGAAGTTTGAATGATACAAGAGTAGTACTACTTCATTATGCCGACAAAAATATCACTATTATTATTATTATTATTATTATTATTATTATTATTATTATTATTGAGAAATACCTTCACGACGCAATGAGATTTAATTCTCAGTCGACTTTTTTTTATAAAATATATTTTAAATTTGTTGAAAATTAAATTGTAAATAGATTAAAATTGTTGTCTTTTACGCGATTTATGCAGGGCCTTTTTTCTTTTTAATACGATTGGTTTTAACAATTACTTCGTTGATGTGGAAGGCTAATTTTGGTACCTCATTAAGGGCATTAAGAGTATGCAATTAAAAACATTAAATTAAATCGATGTCTCATTATTCAATTTATAATTGTTTTTTCTTTTTTATAGATACCAGGATTATCGAAATCCTCCCGATGATCTCGAAGAGTACGAATTAAACATGAAGTATTGGCACATCTTTGCAGCAAGACTCAGTTTTGTGGTTGTATTTGAGGTAATATTTCGAGCAATGAAGAAACTCTTTTTTAAATTATTGGCATTTTATTTATTATATAATTGTCTTATTTTCGTTTTCGCTTTCTAGCATTTAGTCTTCTTCATCACCAGTATCCTGGCATATATGATTCCTGACATTCCAAAGTCCGTGCAGCAAAAAATTATGAGAAAACGCTATTTGGCCAGAGAGGCTTTGTACAAAACAGAGGCCGAGGAGGCAAGAACTGTGTTGGAAGGCTCAGTAGATGGTGATAATGCAGCTTTACCTTGCTGACAACGAAAATCTTCTCGAATCAGGCCATGTTCGAGTTTCCAACAAGAGACTGCATTTTCAATTAGTCGACCTTGATAACTGCAATGCAATCGTAATTTGAGCTGTACAGATGAAATTCAATTTTTTAACTGATCATTCGTTTGCGTGCATGTGAAAATTCTTTCGATTTTAAAATTAGGTATATCTGACATGCAGTTGAGAGCTAATCCTCTAAATGACAACTTCTCGGATAAAAACTCTTTGAAAACATAATCTGTGCTGAAAAAACTCACATCAATAACATACAAAATGCATTCGCGTATTTTTTTCAAAAAGATTCCTGCAATTCGTGTAGATTTAGTTCCTGTTGTTACTAAATAATTGTTTCTATTACTTTTTTATTTTTTTATTCTTTTCCGTTCCCCGCATTTCCCTTTGAGATGCAAACAATTCTGAAAAGACTCTGGAATGCTATGTATTCTGGGCAAAATGTTTTATTTCAAAATCCGTAAACTATATTAGTTAGCTGGAAATATTCAACTTAACTGAATGTAGATAACATTATTCAACTGCAATTTTCCCATTTTAAAGTTATTTATTAAGTGGAATTATTTTTTTAATGAAAAGAGAAGGGCGTATTTACTATTGAAAAATTTTGAAAACTACATGATTTAAAAATATGCGATTGTTCGCATTCATTCAAACATTGCGTACTATACAGTCCACTTGACCCTTGGGGGAGGGAGGAGAATATGTCTGATTGATACAACAGCAATGGACGACTTATTTATTGTTGGAGTAAGCCTTTTTTTAATAAAAAAATCAGTCCTTAGCTCCCTAAGACTTTTGCTAAATTTAATATAGGAACATAAAAAATAAAGAGGCGTAAGGATGAACTTTAAAACAAAATTAAATTATATTAATATAAAATTCTGCTTCCGTCACGAAACAAATTCTATAAAAGTTCATAAAGAGAGATTTAGTTGTAAAAATATGCATATATCTGAAGTAGCTATTTTAAAAAATTATAAGTGAAGGATTATTAATGAATATGGGAAATGTTATTTGCAACTTTAAAAAAATTATCTGGAAGAAAATTATAAGAGTTGGTAAAAGGGAAAGATATTTTTAAAGTCGATATATTTTTTGTATTAAAAAATAATAATTAAACATTTATTAATGAATATGACTGTTTTTTGCTGTCCAGAAATTATTAAGCTATTCTTATTTCCTAAAATGAATATGCAGACATATAGCCGCCATTGCTCAACCCTCAGTCGACTTTAACTGTTACAGTATTTTGCCCTGTAAAGTTTATGACAAGCAATAATCAAAATAGAGAAATATAGCCTTGCATACATAATAATCCATTTTTGTATTCATGTTTTAAATTAGAATGTTACATTTTTGGTATTCTGTAATATATCTATTTTTGAATTTAACAACGAGGTGATTTTATAATCCGAAGGAGTCATTAGCAGAACTGAGTGAGGGAAGTGCTAAATTTTTCATCCTTTCCCCTGATGCTAAAGGTCATTAAACTGGTCAGGAAATCCTAATATACTTTGCTGTAAATGTAGATGCACATAATAGGCAATGGAACAAGATACTTCATAATTAGGTATTAAAACAGAAACTAAATGAGGTAAATAAATGGTATTTCAAAAGTAACGCAGGATTTAAATGTACAAAATTAGCCTTTATTTACGCATTACCGAAAGTACCGATGCCAGTTAAGTTAGATTGAGAGTCATGTATCTACAACAGAGAAAACGATACCGCTGTAATCCTTCTCTAACAACGATGCAAAAAGTACGATTCCTAGCCATACATTTTTCAGTCTGATGCGATATGGAACCCACATAAAAATTTCAATAGAAAAATAAACTGATTCTCTCTCATTATGTCAGCAATAATGGCACGCAGTTTTTAATAATCTTCATCTTTCCAATCAAATTGTCATAAGAGCTCAAGTTCCATCCAATATTTCACATATATTCAATTTTAGTCGATTAAATGTGGCAAAAATTAATCAGAAGTTATCAGAAATTAGCAACGCGAACAAACAAACACACAAACAGACATTCTTCTTTATATATAAATAGATTTTGTAAAACTTACAGATTTTTTATTAACAAACTCTAGGATTTGAAAGCGAGCAGTAGGAACACTTTTCGAAATAAAGCACTTTTAATCGTAATCGTAATCGGTTCTTTGATCTTACGGCTTATAGTTGCAAAAACAACTTTTACCGGTACTTTTGGTAATTTCTGCCCTTAGGCGATGATTATAAAAACAAAGGCAATACTGCCGCGCCGAAATTGGCGAAGCTATACATGTACATGTAAGTACAGACATAGGAAAGCATCGATAGTAATGCATGACATAATGGTACTGGAAATCTGCTGATAAAGGTCATGTGATGGGGTCACCACTAATTTACTGTCCATGCAGTTGACTGCTTCATAGGTAAGTTTAACAAAGTCCTTTCCAAGCACAAAAGTCTCTGTCTTTTGAGTCTTTACTGAATAAATTCAGCGTTATGATTATACACTATACACACTTTATGAAAAACACAAATTGCACTATTGGAAAACTTGAAATATAAACGTGAGCTTTGTGTGATCTGGTGCCGATCAAGTCCATATGAATACAAAGTCTCTTGATATTTACATTTACACAAATATGAAAACACAGATAATACTGTGAGGTTTAAATTATAAACCTGAGCTTTGTCAGATCTGGTGCCGATCAAGTCCATAATATTAAAGAACAAAGTCTCTTGGTTTAAGTATTTACCACTTGGAATTGTGGAATATCGAGCGCGGCCGTTTGGCAGCTATTTCTAAGGTCGGATCGTAGTTACTTAGTTCTCGAATATGATCATAGGATGAGCTGTTAATATTTTGGTAAAAGTTGTGACATGTTGAAAGAATTTGATCAGCTATTGGGTTGATCTTTAAATCTTTGTGTAGTTGAAGGTTTCGCACAAACCATGGGGAATCTGTAATTTCTCTCAAAGTTTTGTTTTGAAATACTTGCAGTTTTTTCCTGTACGTTTTGTAGACTGTAGCCCAAATTGGTATTGCGTATAGAAGGATTGGTCTAATTAGAACCAGATACAGTTTTCTTTTGAGTCTCAAGCTTAATTTTGATTTTCTGTTCATAAGGGGTTGAATCACAATTTTGGCGGCTATGGCTTTTTGCAAAGTATATATTATATGATCTTTAAAAAGTAACTGGGCATCAAAATAAACACCGAGATACTTGACCTTATTAACAATGGGTACTGGGTGATTGTTGATTTTGATGTTTATTTCTATGGGAGTGAATTTTCTGTGCCTTCTGAATATTAAAACTTGGCATTTGTTAGGGTTTACTTTAAGCTTCCAATTATTTAAATAGTGGATAATTTGGTTGACTGCAATGTCCAGCTTATCGACGGCGAGTTGCGGCTTTATGGATTTCGTCAAAATTGCAGTATCGTCCGCAAATTTTACAATTTTGGAATTTAATGGTGTAGGCATGTCATTAATAAAGACATTGAAAAGAAAGGGGCCAAGGACACTTCCTTGAGCCACTCCGCTTCTGATTCTTTTTCTTGCAGATAGTGAATCTTTAATTTTAACCTGGAATGTGCGGTTTTTTAAATAGCATTTAATCAATTTGATGAAGTTAACAGGCAGTCGAGCAAGGTGCAGCTTAAAGAGCAAGCCCTCATGCCACACCTTGTCGAATGCTTTTTCTAAATCTAGGAAGCAACTTGCTATGGTGTTCTTTTTTGAGAAAGCATCAGCAATATATTCTGTTACATTAAGCAGTTGTAGAACTGTGCTGTGGCCTTTACGGAAGCCGAATTGATCTTGACTAAGAATATTTTTATTTTCTAGATGCTCAACAAGCCTTTTCTGAAGAACTCTTTCGTATACTTTGGCTAAGCTTGGTAGTAAACTTATAGGCCTGTAGGAGTTGACATCCTTTGGATTTTTTCCCGGTTTTAGAAAAACTGTGATTATTGCGTGCTTCCACTGTCCTGGGAAATAATTTAGCCTTAAACAAGCATTAATTATGTTGGTAATCAGAACAATGTATGTCTTCGGAAGAACTTTGAGTGCTTTATTTGAGATTCCGTCAAATCCAGGGGCTTTACGAGCTTTTAATCGCTTGATAATGTTGTTTATTTCATTAGGTGAGGTGGGTTTGACATGTTCATGACCATTAATCGAGTTTAGATTTTTTACAAAATTTTCGACATCTTCATCTGTGTCCTGGTTACTAATATTAGGGGTGGTAAAGGTGTTTTCGAGGTGGGTAGCTATTTCTTCAGAGATTTCATTATTAGAATAGAGTAAGCCTCTAGTAGTTTGAATGGGACCTATGTTGTAATTATTGTTTCGGAGGCATTTAGCTAATTTCCATATATTTGTATGATCCTGGTCCATGTTATCCAGATACAGTTCCCATTGTTCGGATCTATATTCATTTAATAAGTTCTTCAGCTCTCTGACTTTCCTGTTTACTATTCTTTTAATTCTCGGGTCGCCCGTTCTTCTCCATAATTTTGCTATCCTATTTTTCTCTTTAATTTTATCAATCAGGTAATTTGGGAGTTTTGGCTTTTGAAAATCTTTAAAATGGGTGGATTTGTAGATGGCGTCGTTTATGCTGGCATTGATTTTGGTAATCTGCATTTCTATTTCATGAATATCGGAAAGAGCAGGGCGTGCTGGTAGTTTTTCTAGGTTTTTTGTGAATTCTTCCCAGTTAGTGATTTTCTTCATAGGAGATTTATTTTGAAAGCCATGATAAAGGAATTTAACGGGTAAATGATCGGAGGTTAACTCGTGGATAACTTCTAGAAAAGGAATTTGAGTAGTATTTTTGCAGATAATAATGTCCAAGACGTCCTGAGTTCCATAAACACTATTGTGGGTATAATTGTTGGGTCCTATGATCCGTATGTCATTATAGAGTGCATACTGCCTGAGAATGCTACCATTGCTATTAATTCTTCTGGAATGCCAGTCAGTGTGCTTGGCATTAAGATCGCCAGCAAGAATTGTAGGGTAGTTGCTTTGTAGCAAACTATCTAAGTCTGCATTGGACATAGTATTTTGCGGTTTGTTGTAGACTGCAATAAAAACTATTGGAGCACTTGTGTGCGAGTTTAAAATGACTGCAGTGTTTTCTATGTTCGTATTAGCGTTTATTTCAAAGTTGGTAGCTTGTATATAATTTTTGACAAGTATCAGAGTGCCACCGCCTCTACTGAAAGTCCTGTCATTTCTAAAGGTCTTATACCCATGCATCTTGAACTTGTTGGAGGCTCTTAGATGTGTTTCATTGATTAGAAAGACATCTATGTTGTGGTCTGTCAAGAATTGTTGGATTTCCATATGCTTGTTATGCACACCATTAGCATTAAAGTATGCGATGTTCAAACTGCTTGGAACAGTCGTTTGGATATTTTGTATTGGATTAAGGAGCCTACTGACCATTATTTAGTAATAGTTGTAAGGCTTCCCAGCCAATTTGGAGTTTCTCCACTATGGTTTTTGCGTTCATGAACCTGTTGAAAAGTTCTTGGCCTTTTTGTAGTATTTTTTGAAACCAGGTGAACATTTCGAAGACGGAGCCTATTGGGTTGGTGTTATTTTCTCTATCCTGATTGGGGGTAGCTTGATCTTGACTATTCTGTCCGCTAGTGTTGGTTTTTGGGAGTGGAGGGAATTCCTTATCCCAAGCGTTTTTTGGGGTAAATGCTGGAGTGTATTGATTTTTCTTTTTATCCTCAACACTTTTTCTTAAGTTTTCTGGATGTCTTGGGCACCCGCGGTAAGAAGATACGTGATCTCCGCCACACAGGCAGCACTTTCCTGGTACGTTTTTATCTTTCTTACATGTAAATGTAAGATGATTGGATCCACATTTCAAGCAACGAGCATTATGCTTACAGTGATTTTTTGAGTGTCCATATCGCTGACACTTGTGGCATTGTTTATGCCCCGGTGAAGGCTTGAAAGTGCATACCTGTATACCGAGATCGAGAATGTGTGTGAGGTCAAATATCTTTTTACCTTCTATGCTTCTTTCGACTTCTGCGATGTAGGTGGGAAGTTTTATTATTTCCGTATCTGTTTTTTTAGTAACCTGACGTACCGTTTTTACAGGAATACCAAGTTCTTTTAGTTCATCATAAATGTCCTCCGGGAGGGTGTGTCCTGGTAGTTTCTTTATTACTGCTCTTATAGGCTTCTCTTGTGGTAAAGGAAAAGTGTGGTAGGGGATAACACTGTCATCCAAAAATTTTGTGAGTTTTCTGTATTCGTCGGGAGTTTTAACCTTAATATGTATGTCTCCTCCTTTGAAGTTACTTTCAAAATTTTCTATTAATTTTTTGATTTGGTCGCGTAGCGGCTTCCAATTTGTGATTTCTGAGATGATTACGGGTGGTACTCTTTTGGCAGTTTTAAAGGGATGGATGAATTCACCTTCCTTGTTTGGTTGTGAGTTTATCACTTGAGTAAATTGATTATTAGTTTCCATTTCATCGTCATCCGATAAATGGGTAAATCGATTTTTTGTAGAGGTAGCTGAAGCGCTGCTACTACCACTGTAATTTCTTTTGTGTGTTTTACGGGGAAATTTAAATCCTGAGTTGTCATCTATTGGTGCGTCTTTACGCTTGATTTTCTTTTTGCGTTTTTCATTTTGATCATTAACTGCTAATACGGCAACTTTACTGTTAAGTTCTGAGTCCGACTTGATTTCGGAGACACAGGACATTTGTAGTTGGTGTATTGCGTTATTTAATAACTCTTGTTGATCAGTAGCAAGTTGAACTGAACCAGATCTTACTTGATTCATGTACAATGATAAGGCAGTGATTTGTGCGCTTTTCTCTTCCTTAGAGCCATTTTTAATAAGATTATTAATGAAGTCGGGATTTCGAAAGAAATCAATATCCGCCATGATGCCTATCTAAACCTAAGATCCCTAATACGTGTCCTATCGGTATCTCAAGCTAAGCAAGTCCATCATGAAAAATTTGCTAAGACAACAAAAAATGGTTACTTACCAGACCAGCAGCTGCCACACAGCACACCAGCTCTAAGTAGATCCAAAAGCTATATATGTAAATATCACAAAAAGATGTTTTTTCTTTTATCTCAAAAAACAAAGTATAACTTACTCTTAAAACGTAAATACGTTTACGGATTTTTGACTACGAAAGCATTACAATTTATACTCAACTTAAATAGCGACTAAGTCGATGCGAAAAAGCAACATTAAATTCGATCAGCACTTTTATCTCCAACGCGCGAAGCTGTTGCCACTCCGAAAAATGAGTGCGAAAATGAGCGCTTTCAGAGTTTTTAATTAATATTTCGGCTGATTAAACTCGTACGAAGATGGGAACAGTCGAAATGGCTTCCCACGAAATTTTGGAATCGGGAATAATGCATTTAATGTTTCGCAATGATATTTTTATTTCATCGTAAAACTTCGAAATTTTTTATTAACAAACTCTAGGATTTGAAAGTAAGAAGTGGCAATAACTTTCGAAATAAAGCAGATTTTCATCTCCAGCTTGAGAGATTGTTGCCACTCGGAAAAATGAGGGCGAAAATTATCATTTTCCGAGTTTTTAATTAATATCTCTGATTTTAGCTGCATTATTTTAACAAAATTTGCAATCACAATTTGGTAGACTTGTATCTCAGTTGTTGAGATAAAGCATATTGGATTTCTTCTTTATGTTCAGGAATGGTTGGTATGCGTTTGCTCAAACGTTCGACGATTCACATCCCCAAAGATAAATGTCGCGTGTTATGAGATCGCATGACTTTTGTGGTCAATTGTGATCGCTGTTGCGCAAAATTAGCCGCCCATGAAATTTCTGCTGTAACGGCTCAATTAGTTTCGCGCGACGCATATTACGTGGCGCTACACTCCTGAAAGAACATCTAAACAGCATCAAAGCCAAAGTCCGTTGCTTCCAACTAAGGCAACAAAAAGGCTGTTATCGTTTCACGATAATGCTCCAATCCTAACTCACCATCAAGGAGTAACTTCCATCGCGCCGAACGCACCATCAACCGAAATATGATGGCTACAACATATGCTTCAGAAAGCCTTTCCAATCCAACGGCAAAATCCTGCGTTAATTTTGACATACTTTTACATTTATCATTGTAATACTTTTCAAACTTTGAAGCATGAAGGCATGAATATTTCGGATTTAAATCTTCGTCTGAATTGGTTGAATAACAGAGAAATGGAGTTTTATTAATAACAGAGAAACGGAGTTCATTGTTACTGAATAAATTATGTTAGGAATTATGAAAGAAGCAAAGGCATATTTTCTGCTTCTCACTGATTATTCAAAAGCTTAAATTATAAACAAATTTAGAATAAAGTTCTGTATTTCGGTTTCGTAAATAAAACTGCGTCTGGAAATTTGAAATCCAGCCAACAAGAAGTGTGAACAATAAAAATGCATTTAAATATTAAAAGGAAATACTAATAATAATGAATCTGAAATTTATAAAAAACAAAATTTAACTAAACAGACTGGTCGAATTAAAAAAAAAAGAAAGAAAGCTTAATTGCGTTTCATCACTCTTAAATGTAATTGAATATGAAATATATGTTTTCTAACATACTTAAATATGCAACTAAAATGAAAGTATTCTAAAATTATTAAATACGTTTTATCAATATCTAGTTTAATTAGGTCAAATACATACGTTTCTAACATACTAAAGTAAGCATTTGAGACTGAATTGTTTGTTGTAAATTGAGGTTCTTTATTGAAACCGATCGAGCAGCCATAAAATAAGCAGAAGGCCTAGTGTTTACAAAGAATAAGATTAAATCCTCTATGAAGTTAATACCTTATGCTTATAATTAATATCTTATTAGTCCAAAGAGATTTGAATCCCGAAAGACTATTACTTTCGTTTTGGCATTTTGCGTCGTTTCACTTTTCAATTTACTACTTATTTTATTAGTCCAAAGGGATTTAGTCCCGAAGGACTATTACTTTCGTTTTGCGATTTTGCGTTGATTCACTCTGAATGCCCGATTTACTTTTCAAATTGTTGCCACTAAATGTTATCGCTCTGCATTAAAGTTTAAAAAATGAAAAATCTGCATAAATGTATGCATGTTATTGTTATTATTATTTTTTTTGACGTAGCTTTCTCTTCAAAAATCGTCTGCGTGCGTTGCACGGGAAAATAAAAAGGAATTTTAATTACAGTTCTAAATAAATAGCCAAATAAATGTGAAATTCGTAACAATATTCTCTAAAACTTTAACGAATTTTTCATTAACAAACTCAAAGATTTCAAAGCCAGCAATACCAACGTTGTACAGAAAAACATTTTTATCTCCAGCGCGTGAGAGCGTGTACCGAAATTTCTAAAGATATGCTCAATTTAAAATTATTTT
>KK113646.1:1774365-1806031 GCA_000611955.2 Stegodyphus mimosarum | reverse complement strand
TTATTTATTTATTTATTTATTTATTGACGTAGCTTTCTCTTCAAAAATCGTCTGCTTTGCAAGGGAAAACAAAAAGGAATTTTAATTACAGTTCTAAATAAATAGCCAAATAAAACTGAAATTCGTAACAATATTCTCTAAAATTTTAACGAATTTTTCATTAACAAACTCAAAGATTTCAAAGCCAGCACCAACGTTGTACAGAAAAACATTTTTATCTCCAGCGCATGAGAGCGTGTACCGAAATTTCTAAAGATATGCTCAATTTAAAATTATTTTGCGATATTGCTGTTGAACTGATGAATTTTATGGTTTAAGTGCGAAGACCATAGTATTTAATAAATAAAGGTAACACACAAAATGTTAAATAAACTCCCCTTTGGACGCAATTAAAATCTGAAACCTTTCAGATTTTCTTTTTGCTTACAATTAATATTATATGCTTATATTAAAACCAAGTAATACTGAATTCGATAAACTCTTCTTATCTTACAAGCTCATGAATCCAAGGAGGTGGAATAACAAAATTTGAGTTCAATTTAGCAAAATTCAAGAAAAGAAAAATTATTTTCGTCATTCATTTTTTAATCCAAATTTGGCGTAATATAATACATACACAAAACGCGTTCTATTAGTAAAAAGGAGGAAACAAATATGATTAAGAAATGATAATATTGATTGTGTTATTTATAACTAACAATGAATGTGGTGGTGTACAGTTGCTTTGCTCAATTAAATAACTGATGCGATGAGCTTTAGGCGTAACTATTATCTCGAGCATTTCGTAAACTCATAAGTAAAGTTATGTTTATTTTGTTTCTTCAGATATAGGTTATTCTCCGCTTTAAGAGTTCGCCTTTAAAAAATATTCGACATTAGTACCATTTTCATTTATGAAAGAGATCTGAAGGTTTTCGTTTTGCTTTCGCAAAAGAAAGGCAACAAGAAAAAATATTCAACATTATGCAGTGAAGAAAAATTTGACTTTAATTGTGAAGAGGAATGTAAATTTATGGCAGTTTCACTAAACGTTTAGATTTCCTAGAAAAAACTATTTGCTAAGGGAAAAAATGCAATCAGTGTTCACTAGTCATGCTTACTTATTTCAAGCCTTTCCCATTCAAGACCGGCGCCAGAGTCGATGCACACCGCACAGCAGGGCGGCAAAATTTAGGAGCCTCAGAGCAAAGAAAGTCTATGTGCATACAATACATATTCTTTGCCTCAGAGAACGCACCGGCAGCTCCGTATAATACCAGGTGCATCGAAATCGAAACCCCAACTTTCGATAGTGGGGACAGACAAGCAAAGAAATTTTTAATGTGGCTGGCTATCTCACAGACAGAAATGACGATCCTTTCTCTCCCGCGATCTAGCTTCTTGCAATCTCCAACGGCTCGGTGCGCTTTATGTTTTGTCTATGTTTCCCCTTTCTTTTATTTTTAAGACTGTTAGTTGAAGAGGGTTAAACTGCTCTACATATGGTATTTGTACTTATTTAAGCTGTATATTTGTCATTTCATCCTAGTTTCAGTACCATTTTAGGTTTTAGTACAAGTTGATAGTATACTTAGACAGATGTGGGAATATTTAAAAAAATTTCCTATGATAATTTATGATAATTTGATAATAATTAATAATAATTCCTATGATAATTGATGATAATTTGATGATAATTAATAATAATTCCTATGATAATTGATGATAATTAATAAAGTTGATGATAATTTCTTCTTCGCCTTACACCATTTGGGCTTGCAGAAAATTTCATAGCAATGCTCTACTTCCACAAAACGGGACAAAGCTGTATATAATTAGTGTTTAATGGAATGATTAAATTTCATTTTAAAGCAAACTACAATCAGTTGTTTCTCTAGAAATAAGAAAGAATTTAGCGAAACGTATCTTTCAGGCAAAAGAAAATAAATATATAGTGTTCAAACTACGGAGATCCTTATCACACCAACTGAAGATTAACGTATAAATTAATACTTAGCATTAACTTTATTTTGCAGAATCCAAATCTCTTTTACGGAATATACTCGGTTAATTTAATAAAGAAAAAAATTCAGCTCATGCATTTCCGTTAATTTAATTATAGGATTAAATAGCAGAATATAGACCATTTATCATTATCATTATCATTATAATATCCTTATTCGTTAGCAAGCATCTTAGGCGTTTGTTAAAAATGTTTCCTTTGTCCTCTGATCTTCCATTTTATACAACAGCGACGATTTCCACTTTGCTAATCTCTTCCTTGCTATTAAGCTTTAAAATTTTCCTTTTTATAGATCCTGAGTAAACATTTTCCTTTTCAAGCGGATTTCTCCTTTAATAAACATCGTAGTTCTAAAGCTTCCTTTAAACTTTTAAAAGGAAACATGCACAGTACATTAAGAGCTAGCAGTGACAAAGAATAATTTATAAGACGCGTTGTTTAATTTTTGAGGTATATTGGGTTTTTTCATATTCTGCAACCGTAACTGCTACGTGATGTCTGTGTTGCAAAGGTTAGAAAAATAAGGTATGAGAAATAGATAGGCATAAACTTGATTGATTGCTGTGTTCGTTCTAAATGTCAAAGGATAACTGAACTCTGTGTGTCGATAATAAAGTCGTCTGTCTCCTTGGCATTAAGAGATGTCACTGAAGTTTCTTAACATAATGAGATAGCTTGAACGAACGGCAACAAACATCTTTACTTTTAGTTATTACTACAAAAGTACGGACGTAAATTTAGTATACGCAGAGATAACCGGATTCCATGCATCATAAGTTCGTTTCTCTAACTGAAGCTTATTTTTATTCTACTAAGCGGGGGTGGGGGGGAGGAATCAAGATAATATAGAACTACGTTTATTCCGTTTACAGGAAACGGAGCCAGTTCGAATAACGCTTTATTTTGGATTGCCCGTAAAAAGTATTTTTGGCAGCTAAAGGTAGAAATAAAGGTGTATAACACTTTTCAGCAGAAACATGTATTATAATATATATTGTAATGGATAATTTTTTGAGTTATTTTTCTTGCAAAATGCTTACTAGTGGTTATTTCACTTAATTCTTTGATGAGCGTAATATTAGCTGCTCTAGATTGGTCCCTTTTTTTCACAGAAATGTTGAGATCTGAAACTGCATCCTCTTGCTGTTGGAACTTTGCTTGTTAGAATTTATAACCTTGCTTGTTGGAAGCGACAGGAGTTTTCCCCGTGTATGATTGTATTATGGGCTATAAACAATAAATCTGGTGACGTAAAATTGCGTTAGTCTGTTAAACTTTAACAGATATGTGAAAATTTGACGGAAAGGTATTAGAAGTTTTACTTTTATAAAACCAGAGAATTTAAACAGATCTGGTTTTTCGTTTCTAAAATAGGTTTATATGCAACTCAGAGTTCAGTTTCGATTTGATATGCCTAAAAGATAAATGTTTCCAATATCTTAAAGACTTTGCTAAGAATAAGGAAGGCTTGGATGCTTACTTCATCAAAACATTTTAACGTGAACAGGTAAAAGGAAAATACTGTTATTACTAACATAGTTATGGGGGGGGAATTAAAAGAAATGAGATATTTTATGGTTTTATGTTTTAATATTGAACTTAACGTTTCATTTTTATTTTTTTTTAACTCAGCACTTAAATGATAATTGCGTTTGCGGCCCACAGTGTTTAATGAGAAATTTATCGAAGAACTTATTTTTCTAATCTGTAAACGGATGTTGACATTCTTTAATTAATATTTCGGATATATTTTCCTCCTAACCTCATGTTTGCTGCATGCAGCCAACTTTTTTTTATGCCTTTACACATCGACCAACGTGATGTTGAAATTTATCAAGTAGCTTAAAAGTATTGGAACAGATATAAAGAAGATTGATTGTATAGTCTTTGGTGATTATTTTGTAAAAATTTTCTGCCCTCAAAAGAGAGATCCATAGACTAAAATTTACCAAGAAATTTCACATCATTTTGTGGAAAAGAAAGAAATGTTGCTATTATTTTTTTTTCCTAACGCATTGAAACTGGCTCATTTTCATGAACCAAACCACCACATTTTATAAATAGACTAATCATTTTTGCCCATATGCAGATGTGTATCAGGAATCTGTTAGCAGTACGCGGATAGTAACTAGCCGATTCGTTTTTTATATATCGTAATATCTGAATGAATTTCATTGAACTTCATATAAGTAAGACATTGATTTTTTTTTTTAAGTCGAGGGATAAATTTAACGTTAAAATCATTAACACGCAATTTAGTTTCAAGAAGAAGCACTAGTGCGTCAATTACGATCTGAACGTGCAGGCCACATTTGTTGCTGTGTCTTAAAAAAAATTGCATATTTTAACTTAGTATTTGTTTTAAAATCCAAAATATCACAAAGCTTCAGAGCTAGAAACGGCGTATAATGCATGAGCGACTGTTTGTTCAAAATGTCTTGACATAGCGTGTGCTTCATATGATACTGTACATGTTAAATTATATTAAAACACAGTTTCAACTTTATTTATGAAAAGCGACAATCATCAGTTGTATGTGCCATTGGAGCTTACGACACGAAAAACCTCGCATCACGTAACAAATCTAATTTAGAATCATATCGATACTAATAAACCTGAAATTTCCATTCTGAAAAGATTTTTCTTTATAATTATATTATTTCTCACATGTCAGGAAAAGAGGTAATGTAATTTAAGATAAATTAGATTCATTTTAAATTAAAATGGCTTACACTTTATCTCTGTGTGAGAATAGAATTTTCTCCATACTAATTTTAAATCCCGAATGCATACTTACTTGTTTGTTTCATTTCATTAGTTTTGAAAGCATGTCTAACAAACTTATAACCTATTCACATAGTAATTATTCCGCGTGATAGGGTTAAGAAACCCAAAATTAAAGGCAAATAAGTGTAAGTTAATTTTAAATACCTATGACTCTTTTTCCCCGATATGAACAAATTTATTAGCTCGGGCGTGTGTCATTATTAGGGAAGGTGTCGATCTTAATTAAAAGTATCTGATTTTTAGCCCAAAGAGCGTTAGCCAGAAGGCATATTAATTTCGTTTTGGCATTTGGCATTGGAAACTTTAAATGTTCGTTTCACTTTTCAAATTGTTGCCACCAAGCATTATCGCCTTGCGTTACATTTAAAGAAATTAAATAATGAAGAATCTGTATAAATGTATGTATGTTTCTCGCACTGCGATAAAACAACGGTACCTAGAGCCATCAAATTTTGAATAATGTAATCCTCCACCAAATATAGGCATCTGGAAGCCCTAATTTGGAGTTTGGAATTTTTTTTATTATCGATTTCATATTTTGTCAAACATTTAGAATTTTTTATTAACAAACTCAACTATTTCAAAACGAGCAATGGCAACACTTTACGAAAAAAAAAATTATCTCCAGCGCGCGAGACTGTGTATCAGAAATTCTAAAGATATGGTCTTTTACATATTTTGTGATACTTCTGTTGCAATGAATTTTACGGTTTAAGTGCGAAGAACATGATACAATGTACGTCCAGAAAGTAAGTTCCGTTTGGTAATAAAAGTAAATTGTGTACAGCTACAGAAAAGTTATTTATTGCACAAAATTCAACAACTCTTAAACTACTTTTCCACATAACTGCCGAAATATTGTAGGCATTTGTCATAGCGTGGCACAAGTTTTTGTATACCTTCTTCATAGAAATTTGCCGCCTGTGTCTTCAACCAGTTGGAAACAGTTTCTTTCAGCTCGTCGTCATTGTTAAAGTGTTGACCGCCAAGGAAAGACTTAAGATGTAAGAACAGATGAAAGTCGCTAGGAGCGAGGTCAGGGCTGTACGGAGGATGGTCAAACACGTCCCAGCCAAATCCCTGTAGGAGGTTTTTCGTCACATTTGCAGTGTGTGGTCGTGCGTTGTCGTGAAGAAAAACAACACCTTTTGACAGCAATCCTCGGCGCTTATTCTGAATTGCACGGCGCAATTTCCGAAGTGTCTCGCAATAAGCATCTGCTCTGATTGTTTGACCACGCGGTAAGAAATTAATGAGTAAGATGCCTTTCCAGTCCCAGAACACTGTGCACATCATTTTTCGAGGTGTCAAGATTTGCTTCGGCTTAACCTTTGCTGGGGATGAAGTGTGCCTCCATTCCATTGATTGCCGCTTACTTTCAGGGGTGTCGTAAGAAACCCAAGTTTCATCTCCTGTGACTATCTGTGTCAGAAATTCTTCACCGCTTTCAGCATAACGGGTCAAAAACTGAAGTGCACTACCCATCCGTTTTGTTTTGTGTTGCTCAGTAAGAATCTTTGGTACCCAACGTGAGCAAAGTTTACGAAATTTCAGTTTTTCGGTAACAATTTCATGCATTAGTGATCGTGAAATTTGGGGAAATTCCATAGCGAGAGCACTAATTGTAAACCTTCGGTTTTCATGGATCTTGTCATCAATCGCGTGAACCAGTTCTTCTGTAACCAAAGATGGACGCCCACTTCGTTCTTCATCGTGCGCATCACTACGTCCGTCATTGAACTTTCGGACCCATCTTCTCACCATTGAATCACTCATCGCTTTTGGTCCGTAAACATCGCAAATTTGCCGATAAATTTCACTAGGTTTCACTTTCCTCGCATTCAGAAAACGAATCACAGATCTGATTTCACAAGCGGCGGGATTTTCAATCAACACCGACATTGTAAACAAGCACAACAAAGCGTACGTGACTGACAGCGATCTCCAAATGGCGCGCGTTTCTTCTCCTTGATACAGAGCGTCTACTGCGCATGTGCGGAACTGCGATCGCAGAGCTGCAGCGGAGATAAATTGAAACGGAACTTACTTTCTGGACGTGCCTCGTATTTAATAAGTAAAGGCAACACACAAAATGGCGTAATATAAAATCTGAAAGATTTCAGATGTTTCTTTCCTTATCTTTTTTTTTAAATACTGTTGTATCTAAGTTTTATATTTCCGTAATTGTGGGAAATTTTACCAGAAATTATCCTGTTTTTCGTATCTAATTTGATTGTTTTCTTTAGCAAGAACAAAGAGGCGTTATTGTTTTGGTAGTTTTACCTAATAGCAATAAAATGGAACTTTTGGCTTCATTGAAAGCCGCTAGCACTTTTATTTTCTTAATGCATTTCACTATGTTCAAGTTAAAATAATGCAAAAAATGTGTTAATTAATCAAATAATAAACGCTTCGAATTTATATCACTGCTGAGAACCGTTTTATTATTAATTCTGAACAAATTCTTAATGATACTTTGAAACAAAACCTTTATTTGTGGAAAAAGATGAAGAGTGTTTAATAAGTTGCTAATTTATAAAGGGAAATATTTTGTTAAAATTTTAGTTTAAAATACAGTAAATAATCAATTTATTATTATACTTCAAACAACAACTTAATTTTCTCGAAATTTTGATTACTGACATCACAATTATAGTAATTTAAAAAATTTCATGAATTTCTTCAAATTAAATTAAATAACTGTTCGTCAATGGATAATTTTGTGTAACTGAAAATCGAGAATATTTTGCGTATACACATCAAAACTTTCACCCCACCCTCTCCCCGTGGACGACTACAACGGCTTTGTGATCATCAAAATGCGAATATTTTTTGTTTATTTTTATGCAAAAGAATATGAGGAATACACTTAATTCTATTTTTACTCAGGAGAAAATATTGCTAAGAATCGTGCAAAACTGATCGCATAGCAAAGAAAAATATAACACACGAAGATAAAAAATTTGAAATAGGTTACTGTGTGGAAATAAAGTGCAAACAGTAAGTTGCTGCCAAGTAAATCATATAAGAAATTTTCCTAAATATTTTTATAGTGATGTTATTTAATTAAATAATTATTCATTAAAGCTTCTATTATAATAAAACATCTAAATATCCCAAGCTTCAAACACGAATTAAAACAAATTCTCTAAATCAATACTGTCGGTGAAAACAAAGGCAAAATTTATAGGATATGCTACAAATAAATTGTTGCTGTTCTATTTTTGCCAAGTTTCTCGTTCATCATTAACTTAAATTTGTTTTTACAAACATTCTTAAGCTAACAGGTAAATATTTCGAAAACATTTTTTTATTTTAATTATTTTTGTCAAATAAAAAAAATGGATAACTTGTTATCTAATTATATAGTTACGTTAACAGATTTGTATCTTTATATGTACAGAATATGAATTTGCCTAAAATGAGAATTTGACTTTTTCCCCTAAACCATCAATCAAACTCGAGTAAGAAAAAAAAATAGAAACGAGATTAGATTGTAAATAACTATAATACCGATACTATGGATAAGAAACAATTTCTATTCGAAAACTGTTCAAAAGTTAAAATTTTCTTGTTTGTAAAAAGTATGTAGCATTTGTTAAAAAGCGTAATGCCTTTTTCCCTCGCCAAATTGAAATCCTAAATGTTCATTTTTTACTTGGATATCTTTGCAGAGACTCTAATCTTATTTCTCATTGTTTAAAAATAGCTTCAGATAAAGTAATTTCGAGACACATAAATTACGTATATAAATTATTATTCTTTCTTAAGTAAATAAGCAATAACGAAGTGTTAATGACATTATAGAATGTTTGACTTCTAGAGGCAAAAATGATATATTATGTTAAGGGCATAAAAAATAAACTCTTGGAATATAACATACAGCGATTTAAAATGATTTTCATTTCATTAATTTACGAGAAAAAAAATAGACAGCAAATTATTGGGTTTGTAATTTTCGTGATTTTTATCCCTTTAGAAATATATAGGAAATCAAGAAAAGCTCCAATAAACAATAATTATTTTCATCTCTATATACCATTAGGAGGCAATTGCTTCGCCTCGAAATATGGCAGCACTCTCGTATACTTAAATTAACAAAAGCGAAATTTAAATTCGAATTTTTTGCTTTGCATTGGATGGCTCTGTCAAATCGATTGCATGCTGTATATTATGGTCAAACTAAAACAATTCCAATACTAGTCATTTAGCATTTGATTTTTCTTTTATTTCCTGATTTGGGGTTTAAAAAAACAGTAATTTACCTTGGAAATCTTTGGTTAGCACTCGACGGGTGCAAATTTAGCTATTGATTTTAAACCTAAATGTTGTTTATCGTTTCCAATGAGACGAAAACTTTCGCGCTGAAAGATGATATTTTCGAAAGGTTGTTCTCTGGTTCTTTCGTAATAGTCTTATATTGATTCTTGCTTAACGCCATAATAACAGAAAAATAAATAAAATTGTAAATATAAACAAAGAAATTATTGAATTCTTCGATCTTCCTCAAGGCCAATATTTATGCCAATATGTTAAGAACAAACAGATTTGTTTTAAAATGATATCCAGTTGGAAATGCGTTGGTTGTAATATACAAATGTACAATCATTAGATGCATTTAAACTTCCTTAAATATTAGAAACGATTTCTAGATGTAATACTTACATTGGATAATCATGGCGGCTAAGAACTTTTATAACGTATACAGATTCCAAAATACTTAAGAATCTAACGCTTTATTCGTGCCAATGATTAAAATGACACTCATATGTGTCTGAAATTCCTTGTCAGCTGTGCATGTCTTGTAAGCCTTCGGGCAAAATAAATTCACTTATTTCTATATATTGTTTTAGAAATTATGTACATAATATTCTTTCAATAAAGTAAATTTCTCATTGATCATTGTGAGTTTATTATTGTGCATGCATCTTGACAAGATCATTCATTTTATTACATTGCAACAAAATAATCCATAAAATGACATCACTTCAGCGCCATAATTGCTAATTAAAAGGGTATTCTAAATTCCATCATGAAAGCCAGAATCTACTATTTCATCTTATACGAAAGGCTTTTCACCCGGAAATGTTTATTTTTTCTGAAAAAATGTCTAAATTAATCTGCTTATCTATAAGTACATAATGATTTTTAAAAAAATCAGTAAGCGAACCGTTGGAGATAATCAAATAAAGAAAAAATACGGAACGATATCTGGCAATTTGGCGTTATTTTGTGACTTTCCGAAATTTCAAAATGGACGGATTTATGAGTCCTGGCTATCGAATTTTGGAAACAAAATATGCATAAAAATTAACGGCTAAAAGCAATGGATATGCATTCGTGCTGTCAGTAATTGCTAAATTAATTGGTAATATGAAGAAGTTTAAGTTTTTCACAAATGCGATCGTAGTACGTTAAATTTTGAAAAGATTTTTATTTTTAAAGACAGCATATAATGTAATCACGTTCGCCGTAAAAAAAGCAAATTTTCTTCACTTGACGAATACATATTTTTATTAGTATGGATTGAATGTACTACAGCAAAAACAGAGAAAAAGTATGATCAAAACAATATATTCATATCTTACGTGCTTTTGCCTCAATTAATCAGCTAAATAAAAGCATTTCAATGTATCGTACATCAGATACGTTTACTGAATAATACAAGAATAGTTAATACACATAAACAGAGACATAATTTAGGATAAAAAATATTTATCCAATGGATCTAGATGTTTTAGATTGAACTATAAACATTATCAAGCTAAAATAAATAATTATTTGTGGCTTAAATTGTATTAAAGATAATTATCACTATCCAGTATCCACGCCATACTTAAGGACGGAATTTTTGGGGTAGTGCAATTCGCAATTACGAGGAGTCCTACGTTCCTAAAAACTCGCGAATAAGTTTTAAGTTTCAAAGAAAGCTAGCAGCCGCAGTCATGCGGATCTTTGGGGAGGTTGATCCTAGAACCGTGTTTTAAATCTTATCATCTTCTTACTACTAATCCACTGGCCACGAGAACAACAACAACAATTATCAAACACTGAAAAGGAATTGCTTCTTCTTCTTTTTTTTAATAGGTACAAACTATAACTAACGTAAACAATACTTGCAACTTAACTTTAAAGTATCGATAATAGATTTTTTGAAATGCTGAGCAAGAAGAATAATTTGTATACGTGCTCCGACTATGTACTACGATGTAGTGACACTACACGAACGGGCCTCTTCTGGGATACCCCCATATTAGGCAAGGGGGGTGAGTCACCAGTCATCATTCCCCATTAGAGGTAGAAGCTCACCTATACTATAGTTCGACTGCCTCATCCGCGACCATGAGCGCAAACACGCATGCGCCATTCAGAACGAATTATCCTCAAAATAGGGTGGAAGGATGGAGACTTTCTTTCCCTCCATTCTGTATTTCCGGAGAAGAGAAGACTTTCATGTGACCTTTCACGTCGCAGCAAGCAATAACGCCCTTTTGGAAGAGTCCATATGCTTTGGCAGAATGCCAGCCAGAGTTGCCTTTGAAACGGTTGAAGTATACCACTCCTGGAGCCCAATCCGAAGTGACAGACTTTAAAATGTTCTCTAAAACCACGGCTACCTCCTGGGCCTGCGGGGTCACCACTCCCGGTTCTCAGGTTTCACCGTGGAGAGGAAATGCACGCCTGGAAATTTGATTGGTCGTTTAAATGTTCCCGGACAGTACTACACGGGCAGCGCGCCAGGAGTGACGAAGTCACGAGATGCAGGTACCTGGGCCCAGCCCTAACCTCTGTGGAATTATCGTTGAGTGTTCACATAACTTTTGATGAGCATAGCATAGGAAATCGCGATAAATTCAGTAAGTAATGTAGTAACTTGAAGTAGATAAGCAATGCATGAGTTAAAGGAATTTTAGTAATAGAGAGTTCGATAGCAATTTGGCATAAATATGTGGCAAAATCAATAGCAGCATTTAGATGCATGAAGATAAATTCCAATTCGATGTATTCAAGGAATTGGCATGACGAGCTATATCCAAAAGTCGACGAAACTGCGTTAGTGAGTCAGGAAAGCAGGAGCAAACTGAAAACGATGCTCTCATGGCGAAGGCTAGAGTCCAAATGAGCTGTGGAGGAGTTGAAATTGTACATAGGTATGGTGCAGTAAAGATATTGGCAGGTAGTAGCAGGGGAGGGGCGGGGTTTCAGAGCCATACTTTTTGAGGATAGGATAAGCCGAAAAAGGGGAGGGGTTAACATTAACATCAGGATATTACCTAGAAAAGTCGGTGCCGTCCCACACCAAGCTACAGAACCATCTGGTCTACGTCTTACAACCTTTTCTGAGGTCAAACAGTACATACCATCCAATCCCAGATTCTGGACCCGCCAGGTTCATGAATTTTATACCCCGTGGCCGAGACTGCCTAGGTACAGCCTTTTCTGTAAAGTATATGGAGTTATGAGAACTAAAAAACACTCAGACAAGCACGAAATCTTATCCAAGGATTTCTTCTGGGGCGATTAAAAAACTATTAATTAAGATCATCATTATAAATATCACTGTTATTTTCTGAGCTATCTATTAGGATTCTACAGCTACTTTTGATTGCTGGCATTCTGTTTGAGTGTATGGAATTAAAAGTATTTTTTAAACTAATTTAGCATTCGGTGTTCCTTGTCCTTGTCCAAGTTTCTTGTCATCAAAGAAAGGGTTATACTCAGGCATTTCAATTACGAATACTTCTCTCGTATCAAGATATAGTAGTATATACTGCCAGAAAATCCTCTTGAAAGTCAATGCCGCATTTACTATAAGATTCATTTGGCTCAACTGCAGCCTCATTTTAAAGCCTTACGTCTCACACGTTTTTTTATCCTAATTTGATAATCATTTTTAGTCTTCGAGTTCAATTCATTTAAATAAACAGCCAAAATCGCTCCTTAGCTTTTGTTTTCTCAACTCAACGTCTCATTCATTCATTCCGTTGCTAATTTTTCTGTTATTTGGAGCTATCCGTATAAATGTATCTTGAGAGCGCGTGCAGATGGAAGATCAGATACTTTTGCCTGATTGTCTATTTTACGGAAGTCAGAAGCTATTTTAAAAACGTTTTTGAGAATGTATATTTCAAATCGATGAGTAGAATTATCGATTTCTGTGTCGAAAGGAATAAAAAATTATTTAAGAAGTAATTTACGCCGTACTTAGGGGCGGATTTTTTGTTGTGCAATTCGCAGTTGCAAGGAGTCCCGCTTTCCGAAAAACTCCCGAATCACTTTAAGTTTCAAAGAAAAGAAAGCAAGTTATAAGAAACGGTAATCAAAACTTATATGTGTTCAGCCGAGGTTTTCCTGAAAGGTTATATGAAGTTTAAGGCTCCCCGCTATAGAAATCGGTCATTGTCTATTCTAGAACAAGGGACTTGTCATTATTATGCACTAAACCAGCTGTGATAGAATTGATGAATTATGCTGACATTTTAGGCATATTTTCTGAACTGAAGTAAAAAAAAATAATCGTTACTTTTTTTAATCTTTAATTTCAACTGATTTATTTTTTATTTCAATAAATGCAAACACAGTTGAATTCTGATTTAACGATTCAATGAACTTTCTTTTCGTTTCTAGATACACTTTATAAGACACTTTATAAATATTTTATTTCGATTCAATAAATGTCAAAATTTTCAAATAATTCCTAACACTTAGTAAGCAATGTTTCGTAGAGAACGTGGCTAATTTAATTATTCATCTTTAAACTATGTATAAGCTCTGTTCACATGCAAATATAAGTTCTCCCTTTTACAAATTTCTAAAATTAGTTCTCCATTTTAGTTATTTTATTCCGATATAATGAAATATCAAATATTCCTTAATTTTCAATCTGAGCCAATTTAATACTCAGCCTTTAAACTATATGTGAACCTGTTTGCATACAGATAAGAATACCTCTCGCTTCAAATACCACAACAAAAGTTGTTGTTATTGTTGTTTCCAATCGAACTTAACTACAACTACATGGATAAGGGAATAAACCGATCATTTCAAATGCTACACATAAAATTGTGATTCAGATTAATACTAAAATTTCCGGAAACGAAAACTCAGACTGTAATAATTTAAACTCAAAGTCCTTGATGCGAGGCATTTTGTCAAACATTCATGAAATGAAGTTACGTAAAAAAAACTATCAGTAATCAACTCAAAAGGTTTGATATTTATTACAAAGTGCAATTGAAAACGATATGCCCTGTATAACAGAAATTTGGTTCAATAATTCGAAAGCGCCCCATCATATTTAACCATACACTGCGTCTCGCATTTTGCAGCACAAGTAAAGTAAGCCTAATAAAGCCCATTCCGAAATAATGAGAAATTTTTCTGAAGTCATAGGTGATGGCAATAGGCAAGGTCCGACTAAGCAGTCTCCGACCACATCAACCCAAACTCAGAGAACCACCCAAGTGGCGGACGATGACCTATGCGATCAGGGGTTGATGTGTAATTCTCAATGCCTTACCCTTCTACACCAGTCAGTGACATTCCAGCGCGAATGAGCCCAACACCTTTGCAAACGGGATTGACGTTGTACAGAGGTCAGTGGTAGTCGGCGCAAGGGGCGCCGTGACCTTAGCCCCCTTTCCTGCCTGCCCTTAAAATTTGTACCAATATTTATGGGATACCCTGTAGAATATTTAAATAGGCAACGTTTTCCAAAAAATTAATATAGGTTAGGTCAGATTAAGTTATCCACCTAAGGAGCGAAATGCATTCATGGAGAGCTTTCTAAGAGACACCAGCTCATCTTCGCGTTACACATGAGGAAACCACCGAAAACCAATAATTCGTCTGGGTTTGACATTAGCCACTTGGCTACTGCTTGGGCTTAATTAATAAAGGGATTTGGAGAATGAAATCTTTGTAGCCAGCACTGACTTTAATAACAGATTTTGTTTTCTTATACTTAAATGCATAAAGTAAATTTTAAAATAATTTTAATACGATGCATAATATGACCCTGTTAAGAGGTTTTTCAAGGGTCGAGAGTTAAGAATTGCTTAAGCGGGAATTCTTATTATCAGGGAAAATTTATTAAAAACAATAGAACATTTGGTAAACCACTTGAAAGCCAAATTACTATTTTTTACAATGATTACTGTATTCATATTAGTAAGTCTTTGTTTTCAGTTTTGGTAGAACTAGGCGGAGAAAAGAAAAAGAGCTTGTCTTGGTGCTCTAATTAAATATTGCAAGTAATTTTAGAAACGAAAGCTTCAGCTGTCTGCATATGTATACAAATTGCAGTACAATTTAAGAGGTAAGTAATCACCAATTTTATTTGCTAAGACGTTAGGCATCATATAACTTTACAGGCTGTATCATATATTGACTTAAAACTGCCTGAAACCTTCCAAAGAATTCTCATCTTCCACTAATTCGAGCAGAGCTCTTCTCATCATGAAGCATGTATACTGATACGTCGAAGTTAGATGGCAAGAGATTGGTCAGCCGATTGAAGCTTAAAAAGTGTTTTCCTATTCCAGGGAAATGAAATTTTGTACGCACTCACACACACACACACACACACACACACACACACACACACATATGTAATATATACTATATATCGTAGATCCATATATATATATGTTAATGGCAAATTATGAAACGTTGGCAGTCTATGGAATGCCTAGTCGTTGTATGTAATGCCGGACATTTTTAGACAAAGTATGAAATATGAGAATTATTACATACTTTCCCTAGGCATTGTATATAATACCTAGGCATTCTATAGAATGACAAATGCTCTTTAGGCAAAGTATGAGAAAAGGTTATGAAAAGGCTATTATTTAAAAGACATTCATTCCTCAAAAATGCAAATATTATTTTGAAAAATTAATGAAAAAGTGCCATTAAAACCTGTTATTGGAAATATGTAAAATAAAACAGTGAGATGATCTTGATACAACATAATAAGTTTGTATTTTCTATGTGGCTGAAACTAGGAATCAATAAAATCTACCTGAAAGCGGAAATTAAATTCAGAAACAGTCAAAAGTTTCACGTCAATGTCCTTTTGAATACCTTTTTGGTTTTTTCTGGCAGGGCTCACAAAAGTAGTTGTAGAGTTCAATGTCATTAAACGTAACTTTTTTGTAGCTGGTAGAAAATTCTTTCAAGATTCTGTCACGTCGTCCATGTGCAGTACTCAAATGGAAAGTAACTCAGCGTCCGTGACGCAATACTGTGTATAGAACAGGGTAAATGAATGTACTTTCGTTTTCTACAAACATCAAATCCTAGCAATTCAGCAGCCAGTAGTCCCGTGGTTCCTTCAGAGTAGTCATTTTGGCTTTTTTATGCCATTTTCTAAATTCTGGTAAGTAGTTTCGATTCTTCGAAACAAATCAGAAGTGTATTTCATACTTTGCCGGTTTGGTCATTTGGCATTCTGTAGAATGCATAGGATATGTGTGAAATATGAATCGTTTCATAGATTGCTGACTAGTTTTAGGCATTATATACAATGCCTAAGCATTCTATAGAATACCGGATTTCAAACTTTGCCAGTAACATACTATATATGCATGTGTGTGAGTAATAAAAACAGAAAAAGGAGTAGCAATGTTGATGGTGAAGAAGCATTGATTATATATCCATAATGAACAGCAAGAATTTTGATGGTGTAGATGGAAAAATGTTGCATTTCATTCAAAATATAATAAAAACAAATTTAGAAGAACTGAAGTCAGAATATTCGTACATAGAAACGCAGAAATATTGATGGCGTAGCACATAGACAACACAGAACGTAGATCCTTATGGGAACCAAAATTCTGATTGCCGAGGATGCTAAAACGTTTAATCCGTAATGACTAGGAAACTTGGTTTTCTAAATGTAATAAATTTTTCAATTGACATTTGTGGCTCCAATTTACTTGGCACTCTGATCTTGCCTGAACATTTAAATTTTTTATACTGCTGCGATAGGAAGCGCACAGCGAAATAGCGTCTGAGCAGCAAGTGAGGTAGAATCAGAAGTGCGCAATTATCCAGTATGGAAGGTCAGCAAGAGAAGGTTTTCGTTTAGATTAGAAAGGTTTCAGTTCTCAAAATGTTGAGTGCAGGTTCCGAATTAGCTACATGATCAGCGCTACGCAAGCCATGTGACGTAGATTAATCTAGAAATGGTGCAGTCCAGAAAAGTTATTATTATTTTTAGAATGCAGAGAGGAAATATTTAAATTAGAAATGAAGAGTTAAGAGGCTATTACTAAATTAAATTATAAAGCTAATTTACATATTTTTATCTTACAAATATGTATCTACATATATGTGTGTCTGTGTGTGTGTAAAATATAAAATACGAAAGACGAATTCGCATATATACCTTTCAATTCTTAATTTTGATTAAATATATCCTCTCTTCAAGAATACGCATTGCACCATTTTCTGTCATTTCTCTGCATTGCAAAACTCCTGCCCAGTCGCCATTCAGAACTCAAAAAAAGAATTTCCAAGATATAAATTCTTCAGATGGCTAAAAGAGGATGCTCACAAGAGAGCGCATCCTCTTTTACCGTTTTTTCTGCCTTGAATAATCCCAGTCTCTTCGTTATTTACATTCCCCATAGTTTAAAATATCACTGCATATATAAATTTGTGGTATGTCTAGTTCACCCATAATCATGCGTGAAGCAAGCAGTGTGTTTCCACAGTTGTTTTATCCGATAATAAAATTATGTTGAATCCGGCCGTTTATTTGCAAATCCATTATTCTGTCTATTCCGTAAACATATCCAAGTCACATGTACGCTGCCATTGCCAGCCCATTACAGTACAACTTGTACAGTTATCTCGGCTATGATTAAAATTGAACTCTCTTTGGTTAAAATTATCTCTTTGATTAAAATTGGTCTCTTCTCCACTAAAGTGTTTCATCGTACCCTCTAAATCATCATATATATATTTTTGAAACTTACTAAATTAGTAATATATCATAAAAATACGTGCCTCTTAGTATCACGGAATTAGATTTCTTAGTTGAATTAGCTAAAAGAAGTATCCATACAATAACTGATATTTATGAGGAAGAAGAAATCAACAATTTCACCAACGTTATTCTGTGTTGGAATAGATGGAGCTGCTATTTCGTACCCTGGCAGACTGAATGCGATGCGTTCTGAGGCGTTGGAATTACAGCTGTTGTGTCTTTCACGTATATACGAGAGTAAACCTGGCAACAAAGGCAGGGACAGCATGATGACTGATTTTTGCTTGAGCATTAAAATGCTTTCATGCGTTTGAGTAGACATTGTTCTAAAATTAATTTTAATTTTTAACATTGCGTTATAAAATGGAGTTCTGGTTAGTGACATACGAAATGAAATCCGCTGCAGACAGTTTTTCAATTTGTTGCGTTTAGAAAATAAGGTGCCTTGATTTTAAGTTTGCAATGTTCGAGTTTCAAAAGTTTTCAAGTTTAAGAAAGTCATAGTAGGCTTATTCTCAACATGCAGATAAGAAGAATTTTTATCTCGCTGTAGGTATGCCTAATTTGCAAACATAATTGTAAATAGAATTATATTAAATGTTCTAATGTTCAGAATTGTATTCTAATTTGTCGTAACTGACTACACATTCCATGTTGGAGCCTCATGCAGTCAGATGTGTAAAGAAATAATATACAACGAAAAAAACATTTTGAAAATTCTGCTCACGATAATAACTCTTTCGTGCCCGGTGAAGGGCTTTTTGGTCTCCAGCTATGATGACGCGATTGCTGCGCCAGGGCGAAACATTTAGTTTGGAAGAAGCATGTTGTAGCCGACAACTGAGAGATATATAGAAACAAAAGTGTAGGTAAGTGATTTGCTTGAAGTTAACAGCAGTGGTCTGTGTGGCTAAAAGCTGTGGTGTTGTTACTATATAGCGAGGGATGGAGTATTTGACAAGAAGTGCCGTACCTCCACCCCTTGAATGAGTGTTGACGGCTCTGTCAGAACGATAGGTTTATAGTTACAAGTACTGATTTTGGTACCAGGGCTAAGTCTTTTTTTTATAATAAAATTATGTCCTTTTATAGTAAAAGTAAATCCGGGCTGTACTCACTTAAGAATCACTTAAATCATCATTATGGTTATTTTCGTACATTTAACATTGAATAAATGGATATCACGGTGATTTGTATAAAATTAAATAAATATAATTGACTACAGTGTTAGTGTAACCATAATTACATCCTCTTATTGCTTTCTAGAAGTCTCGAGGCGCAGAAATTGCTAGAAATTTCTGACACCTGATTGATAGCTATAAAAGCCAGAGAGAGAACATCTCAGCTAAGTTGTTTAACTAGTTACTTATTTATTGTCATCGCGATTTATTTAGTTCTGCGTGAACTGAGATGTCTGAATTAGCTTTCTCTTTCGATAACGCTTTGCACTGGGTTGCATTTTAACGATTTTAGTAGTTTGAAGTATAACTACTGATTATATTTCGTGATATTATACGAATATCTCTGAGCAAAATTTAAGCGTTCTGTTATATTTATTTTGATAAGAATAAGTTTTATTAACCTATTATCGGACTTAGGCATTCAATCTATTACGAAACCGTACACACACAAGAATAGAAACAACAGAATTCCGAGTAATTAAGAGTACGAATTGTCTTTTAGTTGCTCGAAACTTTTAGCATATTAATGGCATATGTAGCATTTCGTTAATAAGCGTGAGCTTAATGATACATAAGTATAATCCTAGAACCTAACGCAGTGGTTCTCACCTTTTTTTGTTCTCAGCACGTCTTTCACTACAGCTAGATCATTATTCCTCCTTTTCAAGAACTCGAAAAATACATGTAAATTTATTTAGATTTCGATACTTTTTACTGGTATAGCAGAAAGCAAGTGATATCAGGCTGACCGCATTCCCCTGAAACTGTGAAATTTCTCTTTAGTCACGAGATCGTATCTAATTTTCCAACAACAATTAGATATCATATGAATATTTTATTTTAATATGTATTCTACACAACTACACCTACCCCTCGATTTACACGGTACTCGTTTTACAAGCTTTCGGTTTTACTCGGTTTAAAAATTAACGGATTTAAAAAACTTGGTAAAAATGTATATTCGGCTGCATATACGCAAATACATACACTATTTGAAGTCACTTTTGAATCTCATCCCTTTTGTAACACTGGTGACAACAAAAAAAAATGGGAAAATCCCCGTAGTATGGATATGTATTTCCCAACGCTAAAGCTATTTGGTTCATGTGAACTAGTGCAGTATCAGTATTTTAGCAGCAAAGCTTACATCATTTTATCTACATATTTGAATGTTTACTGGTAATTTTTCGGCATTTATATTTTTGTGGCATTTTTATAATTTACGTAAATTTTTTAAGGTTTTATAATGCTAAAAGATTTGAAAAAAAAATCAAATAAAAAGAAAAGTTATTTCTTTAGAAAAAAATTAAAATACTAGATCGTCTATGTAATAGAGAAAGAGTAACAGATGTTGCTAAATTTTACTCCATGAATGAAACCACAATAAGGACAATTAGAAAAATGAGGACTCTATTAGAAAAAGAGTAGCAGCTAGAACTTGCAGCGGTTAAGAGCACAATTTCATACGTAAGATATGATAGAATGGAAAATATGGAAAAGGTATTAGTGATATGGATAGAAGACCAAAATCAAAAACGGATGCTATTACAAATAAGGCTTTAAAGATTTATAAAGCACTTGATAATCAATCATCGTCGACTTTGTCAGATGAAAAAAAGATATCTTTTTCCACAAGTCATGGTTAGTTTGCGAGATTTAAACGAAGACATTCTTTACATAATCTAAGATTGAAAGGAGAAAATGCGTCTGCTGATTCAGAAGCACCACAAAAAAATCCAACAAAATTTGCTGAAATCATTACCGCCAACTCCTACACTTCTGACACAGAACTTCAATGCTGACGATTCCAGGTTGTTCTGGAAAAAAATGCCTGTAAGAACCTATTCAGCTAAAGCCTGCAAGTCAGCTAATGGTCATAAGGTAGCGAAAAGTCGTATAACAATTCTTTTTTGTTACAAAGCTTCAGGATATTATATAATGAAATCACTGGTTATTAACATATCAAAAACACCACGCTCATTTAAAGCAATAAACATAAATAACCTTCCCGTTTATTGGATGGCAATAAGAAAGCATGTGTCACTGCCATAGCTTTCAATGAATGGTTTCATAACATGTTTGTCCCAGATATAAAAAAATATTTAACTAAAAAGGGATTGCCTTTTAAGGCTCTTCTATTAATTGATAATGCACCTGGTCATCCTCAAGACTTACAACACGAAAATGTAAAAGTTGTCTTTTTACCGAAGAATACAACTTCCTTATTACAGTCGTTATATCAAGAAATAATTTCACTTTTAAGGCATTGTATATCAAACAATCTTTCAGGTATATTTTATCAAAAAGGAGAACGATGAATCTCTTAGTCTTATGGATACTTGGAAGAAATTTGCAATTTTAGATCCTGTTAAGCATGTTTAACTATCATATATTCAGATTAAACAATCAACGCTCAATGCATGCTAGAAAGCAATATGGCCGGATGCTGCTAAAGATGAGAATGATAAATTACCATTAGAGCATGAATATTCTTAGATCACTAAATCGGCCCAAACTATAGGAGGAGAGAATTTAGCTCAGGCACATATTGAAGAAATAATGGCTGATGAAGAACTATATGATGATGTGTTAATTAACATGATCCATAAAACAAGTAAACATGATGAAGACAATGATTCTGACGCGAAACACAAGCAAAAGTCATCAGCGTAGGACTTGAATTGTGAAGAAAATTAGGTAATCATTTTTTACAATATGACACGAATGTTGAATGAGTTCTCCGATTCACACGGAGACTTAGTAATTTCATATTGATTTAAGCACTTGCTTAAATCAATATGAAGAGGTTTACAAAGATTTAAGGGGAAAAAACCATGGCAATTGTTAATTACGGATTTCGCTACAAAGTCTTGTCGGTCTGAGATATTCCGAAATTCGTCAACCATTGACGTAGAATCTTATCAAGAACGCTCAAGTGATGAAGGTGACATCATACCAATGAAGAAGAAAAGACTAATAGTTCATGAAAGTGATGACAGTAGTTAAACTTTTAATAATTTTTTGAATGATCTTATATTTTCCTAATTCCTAGTGAAATATGTACTTCAATTACCTACATATATTTGCTATTTTAATGACCGATGTATAACTTTATTTATTTTAAGATGCCTTATTTTGATTTCAATTTACACGGTTTTGCGCGGAACCTATCTTCCGTGTAAATCGAGGGATAGATGTATATCTTTTCTTACCTACGAGGTGTCTTTAACACACGAGTCTTGAAACAAGCGCCTGGCCCCAGCCACCACCCCAAGGTCTTATTGGACACTACTTGTGATGTCATAGAGTGACGAAATGAATTCCCCGCGGCATTTTTGCGCGCGAAAAGCTTGCTTTAATTGGAAATACTCTGTTACATTCCACAAATTCACATTTATACAAAACATAACCAAGACCAGAAAAGTATAAGTTCATCTAACTTACACTGTGGCGACATCATTCGCGTTGATGAAGCGCTATGTATGAAGCGCCAGTGTGGACGTTTGGAACATAGGAAACTTTAAACGTCGTTCTGACTCCAAGAAGATTAATATTTATTTACATTTTTTGGATATGGAATAATACAGACAGAAAATCAGTCAATGTTCTTTTTCTTATTGCTATCCGGAATAGGAATTTGTACTATTTTGAAACTGGAATTTGATTTAAGAATCCTGAGGTCTTCATCCTCCTGGCAATCTGCAATAACTGTATAATCAATTGGAGCTGGGATAGCGATGGTGTCGATTCTCGATAGCGTGTCAGCTACAATGTTTTCTTCTCCAGAAATGTAGCGTATGTCTGTAGTGAATTCGGCAATGTAGTTCAACTGCCGTACTTGTCTTGGAGAAGCTTTATCTAAATTTTGGTGGAAAGCGAAAGTGATAGGTTTATGATCAGTGAAGACAGTAAACGATCGTCCTTCCAGAATGTGTTTAAAATGCTTTATCGCTAGGTAGATTGCAAGTAGTTCTCGATCGTATGCACTGTAATTTCTCTGTGTTTGTGAGAGAGATCGGGAGAAAAAACTTAGCGGTTGTTTGTCATTATCGGATAGTTGATGAATCACGGCACCCACGGCAGAATCAGATGCATCTGTAGTTAGGGTGATCTGCGCCGCTTGATTGGGATGAACTAACATTACAGAGTTGCACAGTGCGCTTTTGATATCAGTGAAAGCCTTCAGCGCATCTTCGGTCCAAATTAAAGCTTTTTTGCTGTTTTTCTTCACTCCTTTCAGTAAGATTGTCAGGGGTTGTTGTAGTTTGGCGCAGTTTGGAATGAAACGATGGTAAAAGTTCACCATGCCCAAAAATCTGCGTAAGCTTGTAAAGGATTGTGGTTTAGGATATTCTTTAATTGTATTGACTTTCGATGAAAGAGGCTTGATTCCTTCCTTTGATATTTCATATCCTAAAAATTCAACTTTGCTCAGACCAAATTTGCATTTTGCAATGTTTATGCACAGTCCATAGTTATTGAGTCTTTGGAATATTAATTCAAGATGTTTTTTGTGTGTTTCAGTGTCTGGCGAGGCGATGAGGATATCGTCGAGATAGCAAAATACAAAGTCTAGGCCGCTAAGCACTGTATTCATAAACCTTTGGAAGGTTTGTGCAGCGTTGCGTAAGCCAAATGTCATATAAGGAAATTCAAAAAGTCCGAAAGGTGTTATGATGGCTGTCTTCGGAATGTCAGCTTCATGCACAGGAATCTGTTGGTAGGCTCTTAGCAAATCTATTGTTGAAAAAATTGTTTTTCGATACAGAATATGAGTACAGTCCGTTAGAAATGGTAGTGGGTAACGGTCTGGAACAGTATTTGCATTAAGGCCACGGTAATCGCCACATGGTCTCCAGTCACCGGATTTTTTTAAAGTGAGGTGTAATGGACTTGACCAGCTGCTTTTGGATGGTCTGCAGAGACCTTCCTGCAGCATATAATCGAATTCCTTTTTCGCGGCAATCAACTTTTCTTGAGAAAGTCTTCTGACTTTAAAGGATACAGGGTTACCTTTGGTTTCGATGTAATGTTGCACATCATGTTCTTTAACTTTATTGTTTTTTATGTTGGGTTTAAGTAAGTTAGGAAATTTGTTTAGGATGTCTCTATATGGGTTGTGAAAAGTATTAACAATGAATTTAGGAGTGACGCTATTGTTACACAAAGCACCTGTAGTTGTTAATGAGGTGGTGCCATCAATTAATTTTCTGTTTTTAGTATCAACTAACAAATTAAAATGTGAAAGAAAGTCTATTCCGACGATAGGTTTATTAACATCCGCAATGATAAAAGGCCAATTGAAAGATCTGCGTAGCCCTAAATCTAGCTCTAATAGTTTTTGATCTACCGAATTTATACGAATATTATACGAATATTTATACGAATATTTATACGAATATTTATACGAATATTATACGAATTTATACGAATATTTATACGATATTTACGAATAGATTATAGATCTTATTATTAAAATCTCATTCAGAAAGTTTACTTTTAATTAATGGATAGAGTCCTATTTCAATGAAAACACACAAAAAACATCTTGAATTAATATTCCAAAGACTCAATAACTATGGACTGTGCATAAACATTGCAAAATGCAAATTTGGTCTGAGCAAAGTTGAATTTTTAGGATATGAAATATCAAAGGAAGGAATCAAGCCTCTTTCATCGAAAGTCAATACAATTAAAGAATATCCTAAACCACAATCCTTTACAAGCTTACGCAGATTTTTGGGCATGGTGAACTTTTACCATCGTTTCATTCCAAACTGCGCCAAACTACAACAACCCCTGACAATCTTACTGAAAGGAGTGAAGAAAAACAGCAAAAAAGCTTTAATTTGGACCGAAGATGCGCTGAAGGCTTTCACTGATATCAAAAGCGCACTGTGCAACTCTGTAATGTTAGTTCATCCCAATCAAGCGGCGCAGATCACCCTAACTACAGATGCATCTGATTCTGCCGTGGGTGCCGTGATTCATCAACTATCCGATAATGACAAACAACCGCTAAGTTTTTTCTCCCGATCTCTCTCACAAACACAGAGAAATTACAGTGCATACGATCGAGAACTACTTGCAATCTACCTAGCGATAAAGCATTTTAAACACATTCTGGAAGGACGATCGTTTACTGTCTTCACTGATCATAAACCTATCACTTTCGCTTTCCACCAAAATTTAGATAAAGCTTCTCCAAGACAAGTACGGCAGTTGAACTACATTGCCGAATTCACTACAGACATACGCTACATTTCTGGAGAAGAAAACATTGTAGCTGACACGCTATCGAGAATCGACACCATCGCTATCCCAGCTCCAATTGATTATACAGTTATTGCAGATTGCCAGGAGGATGAAGACCTCAGGATTCTTAAATCAAATTCCAGTTTCAAAATAGTACAAATTCCTATTCCGGATAGCAATAAGAAAATTTATTGTGATACCTCCACTAATTTTAACAGGCCATATATTCCTAAAGAATTTCGAAAACAATTATTTTGCTCTATACATAACTTATCCCATCCTGGAATTCGTGCAACAACGAAGCTGGTGACAAAAAGATTCATCTGGCCTGGCATAAACAAAGACTGTCAGCTGTAGTCTAGAGCATGTTTGCAATGCCAACGAGCCAAAATACACAAACGTACCCATGCTCCAGCTGCTGAATTCAAAGTCCTCAGTCAACGTTTCAAGCACCTTAATATCGATATTGTTGGCCCCTTACCATCTTGCAAAGGTTTTAGGTACCTGGTTACCATCATCGATAGATTCACTCGGTGGATCGAAGCTGTACCTCTGGAAGACCAAACCGCAGAGTCCGTCGCCCATGCCCTCATCACGACTTGGATTTCCAGATTTGGAATTCCAGAGAAGATAACGTCTGACCAAGGTCGACAATTTGACAGCCAACTCTTCAGATCCTTGAGCAAATACTTAGGCTTCAAGGCTAATAGCACCACGGCTTATCACCCACAGTCTAATGGTTTAATTGAACGACAACATCGAACCTTGAAAAACAGCCTAAAATCCCACCTGCAAACGTCAAATTCTTGGACTGACGTTCTACCTTTGATTCTTCTTGGCATTCGATCCGCCATTAAAGAGGATTTGCATTGTTCTTCTGCTGAACTTGTGTACGGTGCACCAATCTGTTTGCCTGGAGAATTTTTCAGTTATGTCCCCACTGTTACGCATTCAGATTTTATACAAAAATTGCAAAGTCACATCCAAAACCTAAAACCAACACCGACAACCAGCCATGAAAAAAAAAACAATTTTCGTACACAAGGACTTAGCAAATTGTTCACATGTATTCATCTATAATAACATGATTTCATCTTCTCTTCAACCAGCCTATCTAGGACCATATTTAGTTAAGAAACGTTTCGAGAAATTTTTCGATGTGGAAGTTTCAGGTAAAATTAAAAGGATATCGATAGATAGACTGAAACCATGTTTCAGCCTCAAGAATGAAATAACAGCAAATCTCCAAACACACGAAGCTGATAACTCCAAAATCTCACCTCCACTTCCTAGAAACACAAAAGCTGGACGAAGGATTAGATTTCCTGCATACCTGAAAGATTACAAGGTATGACGCTATCACTGGCAAGGGGGTGTGTGGCGAAATCATTCGCGTTGATGAAGCGCCATCAGCGAAACTTCTCTCATGCGTTTTTCTTTTCACCAGAGTGGCAACAGTAAGCCTTCAACAAGAAAAAGAACATTGACTGATTTTCTGTCTGTATTATTCCATATCCAAAAAATGTAAATAAATATTAATCTTCTTGGAGTCAGAACGAATGTTCCAAACTTCCACATACACGAAACCGATAATAAAATCTCTTCACGCTGACGTCATAAACGGCAACCAACAAGAACAGGGGTGGTGGCTGGGGCCAGGCGCTTGTAGTCTTGAATACTGTACTATGCTCGAGATTTGCGCCACTAAATTGGCAGCAGCTTACTGCAGCGAGTTATTGCAGGCAGAGAGTAGCTGATCTGCGCTGAATAAATAATGTAGTCGAAAGCGTTACTACTTCTGAATTTGTTTGTTATTCGATATTCATGTGAGAAATATTGAGCATTTCCTTAAATCGTAGCATTACGCCTTCGGAATATAATATTCCATAACTTTAGATAAATTTTGCACTATTAATGAATAATAAATGATGGAGTTTACTCCTACGAATATACGTGATATCAAACCGGGCATGAAATCCTTAAATGTTGTATTTATTGTACTTGAAATAGGTAAGTGTATTAGCAATCCATAAATCTGATAATAGAGGAAATAATTCACCCATCAGTTTTTTTATTTTATTTTCAGTGTGTAATAAAAATATGCAGATATTAAAAATTTTAAATACGATCATAATGACGAATATTCACCTTTTACTTGAAAAACTAATTTTCCTTGAATTAATTTAAAATGATTCATGGCAGCTGATATTTTTCAGGCTTCTTAGGTAAACGTAGGTGATTTTATTTCTCCTAGCCTATCTGAAAAAACACTTTGGACCCAAGAACACAAAATTGAGACTTTAAAAAAAAAAAAAATTAAATCCTGAATTTTGAGAGATTCATTGTTATATAAACCATTACTTTTGACAAGAAAAAGTGATATAAATTTTATTGCAATATAAAATGTGCGTTTTTGGCAGTTTTACTCTATTCTGAATTTGTAAATGTAACTGCTGTCCTATACTCAAATGTTTGTGAATCAAATTTCAGTTTTGTCACTATTTTTATTGGTAAAATTAAAGTGTCCTTCATTAGGATAAATATTTCTTCTCTGTAAGATAGACTTTTTTGTGTGATAATTAAATGTAAATTGACTTTATGAATTATACCAATTTATCTAACAGAAAAAAAAAATATATGTAGCCGAAATTATTTAAAGACTCTCTCTAACTTTTTTGTATGCTTATTGCATTGACTTCAAAATTTTGTTATATTTACAATGAAGTAAGTGATCCAAATTTAAGATTTCAGTTGAAAAGTGTGTAACACCAAGAATTTATTAGCTAATTTTTCATTATAGTTATGTTGGCCTTGTATTTGGCATTTGCTATTTTAGAAATTCAAAGCCATGTATGTTTAAATTTACTTTTAAACTTCTGTTGAATAATATTAAAAATGCTTGGAAGATTCGTGTGGTGTATTTGATTATGACAAAGCACATGTTAGCTATCTGCCTAAGGGGAGGAATGCCTTCCAAGGCTTTCCGAGGGAAACTGCTTCATATACATGCTACATGTGGGAAAAACCTTGAAAACACTTATGCGTTCATCAGGATTGAAATCCTGGACTGAACTTTCAATGTTCAGTGACATTACTGCTTCACCGCTGATGGGCCTTTCTTCGAAGAATAAAAATGAAAAAAATTGTTTTGAAATTTCATTGGTGATATAAATGTCAGATGATTAAAAAACTAATGCTCATCTGTAGAAATGGAACTTCCCATTCTTCCCATGTACTCAGCGATTGCTTTTCACTAAAAAACATCAGAGGGCAAAAATATATTTACAGTGCCTCTTTGGAGTTTTTGGCGATATATGGACACAGAGTTTATGTAATTCTTTGATTTGTTATTTTGACTTTGTGTAGTGCCGATTTTTGGTGTAAAAATTGGCACTACACAAAGCCAAAATAACAAGTCAAAGAATTGCACAAACTAGGCATTGCACACTCCCTTGTCTTTGTCCATGTACACATCGATTTATATTCACTTAAAAGTCAAAGGAGCAGCCAACGAAAAATATATAATCTCCATAAACTACATTTTAAATCAAACAATGAAATAACATAAAAAAGGAAATTCATCTTAGCAGTACAAAAAAGGAATATCCACTTACCTTATTTACAAATTAATGTGTCTTCAGTCAAACAAAATTCCTTAACAGCATTCAAAAACTTCCTAAAATTATCTGAACTAGAATCTGTATACTGGTGTCGTCACATAATTTCGCAAAAATGCGATTAAAAAATATCCTCCATAGTGCCGGTATCTTCCGACGTTTGATCATATGCATTTCCTTCCTACAAAAGGACACTTATAATGGCTACTGAGTAAACTTTCATTTACACAGCAGTCAGTTAACGTTTTTCCCTTGCATTCCAAATTGTACAGAAACTTCAAATTGAACTTACCACATTCACTCATTTTACCGTGTAAACCATAAACTAACATCCAACACTTACAAATCTCATCTGTCAAATTCACCGCAATCATGCAACCAATTAAGTCATAAGAGTGTTTCTATAACATTCAACTAACAAATTACCATTAATGAAAGAACTTGGCGATAAAATGAAACAACAACTTAGCGATAATCCAAGGGGCACCCTTCAATATAGTCTAACCTATCAGAGAATTGCTAAAATTTGGTCACATGCAGAAATTCAACATTGAGCACTGGCCATCAATTAATAAAGTATATAATCGCTGTAAACAAAGTAAGGCTTTCCTCTGGCATTGTAATACTGACTTGGCATTCCCATTATGAGAGACACAAATATACTCAATACCAAAAGAAAAACTTAAAAAAATATGGTTGAATTTCAGTAATGTGGAGTTATAGGATCAAAAGCTCGAAATCAGTATAAACTATTCTAATTTATTATGAAATTAGTAATATGATTGAAAGATGAAATGAACATATAGTTATTAATAGATAAACTGTCATAAGCATTGGTTAACCCCACAAAGATTTGTAAGTCCATAACAGTTCACGTAATACTGAGTAATTCTCGCACACCGTCGGCCTCTTAACAGTCCTACAGGCACCTAAGCTCATGCCTTGAGAGAATATGTCTATTCCCATTCATGGCTAGCTATAGGCAAGCATCGTCTACTTGGAACCAGAACCTAAGCCTCGAAGGAACCCGTCTGTTCCCTACCAGGTCTGGTACTTGTCTACCTCTGGATGTTGTCTGCTGCTCTGCGCTGTGCTGTGCTGGCAGCAAATTACGTTACCTCACTGGCGGTTCTGATTTCCCACAGTAACACGAATTTACATATATTTAAACAGACTTGTGCTTTGCACATCCCTTGATTGCCACATAAATGTTTTGGCAACATACAGCATTACCTCATAAACAATTTTTTTGTGACTTTTCGATGAGGATGTCAATAATCAGAATGTACCATAATATCTGTGAAATGCCTGAAAGAAAAACAACACTCCAGGTGAAGATCAGTATGATGATCATATTTGAAAGGTCATGATATCTGTCACCATGGTTCTGCCAAATGCTGATATGACCGTCATGATATTGTAGACATAACTGCATTATCTGAGCAGTGAACACCTGGTAAAAATTTTCTTGAGCTAAAAATTTTAAATTGTTTGTGCTCACTCATATTTTTGTAAAACAGATCCTAATTTTTGCATTAAGGTTCTTGATATGTTATCCATGAATGCCATGCACACATCATACCTATCCTCTGGTTTGAATGTGTATTGATAATGGCATAGTCAATTCCTGTTAGATGGCCAGTGCCTCCCCACCGATTTCATGTCTGGAACACTGGGGCTTAATTCATCCTGCCTGAGTGGCAATATCTCAAAAGAAAAATCTTCAGTAGCCATGTTTCTTCCTTTGTCAAACTTAGAAAAACTTACCCGACTAATTGCACTTTTTTCAGTGATGCATGCTATAGCTTCTTATACAGAGGAGCAGTTTAAAGCAAAAAAAAAAACTTATGCTGAAGAACTTTACTCTTTTTTCCTTTTGACAGTCTTTCCAAAGTGGCATAAGACAACACACGCATTTGCATTAACATTGCTATGCAGGGCCGTTGCTTGAGGGGGCCTAAAGGAGGACATCTGTTCCTGGATGCAGCATCCATGGGGAGCCAGACTGATGTTATGAAATTTTAGGATGAAATATTTTTCATTCTTAGCAAACAGGAAGGGACGCAAAATCTCCAGTTGCCCCCGTGTGCCGAAAACCCTAGCTATGGCTCTGTTGCTATGTAACCATTTGCATTAAGATGCTTCTTTCATGGTTTTTGCATCTGCTGTATCCCTTAACCCTTTAAGGGGCAGTATATAAACTATTTTGAGGTAAAATTTTGAATGAATTGTAACTTTTGGCCCCAAGAACACTAACTTGAGATTTAAAAAGAAAATCTAGAATGAAAACCTGAATTTTGAGAGCCAGTACATATTTTATACCACGCTAAGACATTTTTTTTAACCAGGTAGCAGCCAATTGTTAGTTTTTGTTTTTCTTAATCTATTTTTGCGTACTTTTGATATGCATCTGTAGAGATGGGTGCTTAGAATATAGATATGCAAGTCTGAAGTCAAAAACGTTTAAAAGTTCGCTAGAAATTTAAAATTTTGAAAATAAAATTTATGTTTTTGTGCACTTTGGTGATGCCACCCAGCTGAACATACTGATGTAAAATATAGATAAAAAGCTTTTGAAAATGATTTAAATTTAGTATTATTATTTTATGAAAAATCTAACACTACATGCGTAAACCGTATCACGCTGTAATTGAACTATTTATTACAATGTCACAAAGAGATGTAACTCAAGCAAAAAGTTTTAAAAATTGAAAAATGAATAATTATGACTCAGCTGAAAAGTTATGTTTCATTTTTCGAGTTGTTATATTTTATGCTTTAGATATCATATAAAAAGAACATTCTTCATTAAAACTTAAAAAATATATAT
>KK113646.1:1743865-1755773 GCA_000611955.2 Stegodyphus mimosarum | reverse complement strand
ATTAATGTTTTTGCAATTAAAATGTATGTAAAATGCATTGAAAATCTGAGAGATAATGAAAAAAAAAGGTTATAGAGTTAGTTGTATATTCCTTGTGCATACCACTGACAAGCTTCAATGAAAAAAAAAAGGTTATAGAGTTAGTTGTATATTCCTTGTGCATACCACTGACAAGCTTCATAAATGTTTTCATGAAGCTTGCCAGCAGATTATGAAATTACCACTTTCATTATCTTTCCAATTTGTAATGCATTATATATATATATATGTAATTACATAAATTTTAATTAAATAATAAAAAAAATTTATTAATGTGTACTTTTTGAGATAATTTTTAACTGCTAAAAATGTGTGTTTTGAATTTCTTTCCTTTTTTGGAGGATTAGGGTAGATAGGGATAATTATATTCACTTTATTTTTGGCTTTTGTGCTCACTTTTAGTCCAAAGGGGCTTTGTTCCTGAAGGACTATTGTTTTCATTTTGCGATTTTGTGTTGGAAACATTAAATGTCAGTTCACTTTCCAAACTGTTGCCACCAAATATTGCAACCCTGTATTATATTTAAAGAAGTTAAATAATGAAGAATGTGAATAAATATATGTATGTTTCTCGCATTGTGATAAAATGATGGTATGTAGAGCCATCAAATTTTACATGACGTAATCCTGCTGCAAATATAGGCAGCCCTGATTTGAATTTTGAATATGTTTTATTATCAATTTCATATTTTGTAAAACTTTAATGAATTTTTTATTATCAAACTCAAGGATTTCAAAGTGAGCAATGTATAGAAAAAACATTTTTATTCCAAGCATGTGAGACTGTGCATTGGAAATTCTAAAGATATGCTCAGGTTAAAATTATTTTGCGATATTGTTCTTTAACTGAATTTTATGGTTTAAGTGCGAAGAACATGATATTTAATAAATAAAGGTAGCGCACAAAATGTTAAAAAAATGCTCCTTTGGACATAATATAAAAGCTGAAACATTTCAGATTTTCTTTTTTGTATTATTTTTGTTATTTGTTTGATTTCTATGTTTGTTACAGTTTAAGCTATTTTGATATCCTAATTATGCAACAGTTTAGGAGGGCATATTTTTCTGTTTTAATTAATTTTTTCATGCATTTTCTTCATCCCTTGTTATTATTATTTTGTTTTTCGGGATTGTTTTTTATTATTCTTTTCTGATAATGATGCATGATGTTTCAGACGATTTGAGAATATATTTTTAAGGAGGAGTCTGTTTTGTATTGCAACATTACAGTAGAATTCAGAAAATCTACAGATCTTGAGAGGAGGGCTTGTGTGATTATAGATCATATTATTGTTTTCTTAGTTTTGTTTACATTTTTACCTTCATAATTTTTGTATTCGGTCTGAAGTATTTGCACATGAATAATACTAAGATGTACTTATAACTTAAGGATTATCAAAGTTTATTGAATATGAAACTATTATCTTTTTAATGTAATCATATGCAAAGGAAATGTTAATACAAGGGAAGAGCATTGCAGAGGAATTTTGAACTTTGTAAAAATGCAGTGAAGAAATATACATATAGTATATATATATATACATAAAATTCTTTGATGTGGTAATGTCATTAGCAATGAAATAGAAGAACAAAACATCTATCCTAAATGCCTAAAATTGAACAAAACTTACATCAATGGTACAGAAACAGATTATTTAGACCTACAAATATAATCTCAGCAAAATGAAAGTCTTTGACAAAAGAAAAGTATGAATTATAAATTATAGACCCAATTTTAAGTTTTGTTATTTAACTTTTTCTTTTATTGGGACAAATGGCTTGTTTGCTACAGATTATATTTTTAATAGTTTTAATATTTTTATGTAATGAATTATTTTGCTTAACTACTTGATTTGAATTGCATTTTTTTTAGTTGAATAAATGGTTCTGATACTGATCTTTAAAGGTTTGGATTGTTACAGATTATGCTTTGTGTGAATATAGGCGCAGCCTGTAGAGGTGGATTAATGAAGACATGTTGTTTTGTATTTGATTGAAGTTTAAATTAAGCATAATTTGTGTCATTAGTGGTTCAGAAACAGGCTGTTCTGTTTATTTGTCTCAATACACTAGGCCGTACCAGCAAATAGAAATGTATTGTAAGAGAAATTTCATGCATAGAGAGGGAATTAATGACATCTTGTGTGCTGATTCTTATTTTTATAAAAGAAGCCAGTGCTTTGTTTAGACAGTGACTCACCTAGTTAAAAAGGGGGGATATATTAGTTATTTTTTAGCTTTGCAAGGCAATCTGCATGCTATATGGATCAAAATTAACATAATAGTTTATTAATAAGTAATGCTGCGCTTTATTTTATTTTAAACTTCCAGTTAAATTAATATTACTTATATGGCTTTAATCTTTAATTAATGTGGTATTTATGCTGTATGTGCTAATCAGTGTCCTCAAGATCTTCTTATACTAAAATTGACAACAGAAATTAAAAACATGTAAATAAATCAATGGCAGATCTAATTTTACATGGCCTGGAAAGAAAAATGATAGAGTATTTGGAACATAGCTGAATATTTGATTCATGGCTATATGGTATCAGAAAGTTTAAATTATACTTAATACTTATCATCTTAGCTAGTAATAAAAATGCCATTAGTACTCACAGAAATGGGTTTTAATATATCTCGTAAAACTGATCATTATAATCATCACTGATACTGAAAAAAAAAAAAATTGTTTTCAAATTTTATCTATGTTATTGCAGCAGCCTTAAAAAAAATTGTTTTCAAATTGCATGTATGTTATTGCAGCAGCCCTAAAAAAATTGTTTTCAAATTGCATGTATGTTATTGCAGCAGCCTACTGCAGAACAGAGAGGCTCTCCTACTCTGCAGCAGCCTTTACCTCTTGTACCTGCACCAGGTGCAGCAGCTCCACCAACTACAACAACTGTATCTACAGGCAAGTTACAAAGTTTTTACTGTTTGTGTAATTTAATATAGTAATTATATTACCAAAAATTTAATTATATTGCTGTTTGTGTAATTTAATATAGAAATTATATTACCAAATTATACCATTGTAATTTAATATAGTTATTATATTACCAAAGGGTCTCGGGTAGGGGGAAAAATTGTGTTGAGCTATAGTCTAATACGTGTAACAATATAATAGGCATGAATTTTCTTGCAAAGTGTATTATTTCATTGTAAGACACATAATGGGTACTAAAAATAATGTACATTAATATTTTGTAGTGTTAAATCTGTTAATTTTTTTGTTTTTGTTTTACTTCCTGGTTAAAGTAGCTGCCATGCTTAGTTCCAAACTTGGCAATCTGAGTTGCTCAATCTACATGTGAAAATTTCATATGTCACCAAAGACCTGCATAGTGTCTGCCTTAATAAAGGAGTATTAGATTTTTTAGATATTAAAAACTAGCTAAAAGATCCGTAAAATAAAAGGTGGAGGAGGATAATTTTATCCTTAGTAAAGAAAAAATTATTTTTTTCTGTTCAAATAAATTTTTGTATGACTTCATTTTATACATAATTTTTCATTTGCTACAATTAGTTAAGTTCTTTTAATATTGAATTTTATGCTTAAAAATATTCAAAACAATATAGTGTAAATCTATTAGTATTTGTTAAATAAATAATAAATATCCAGTTATTTTTCTTTTGTAATTTTTATTTTCAAAAAGAATATTAATGACTGTAAAATAGTTAATGAAAAAAATAATACTCTTTCCTTAAACAATTTTCCAGTTTAGTACATTTTAAGTAAAAGTTCATGTAGTTCATGTATTATATTTGTGGTAATTCAAAACTGTGACAAAATGAAACATAGAACTTAATTCTTCCTTCTTTTCATATTCATACCTTTATGGTGACCCATTTTTGATACTGAACTGCTCTAATTCATATATCAGTTTATGCTATAATTTAACACTGATTGCTTGTGGGAGTATTGCAAAGTGTAAAAGGCTAGTAGAGTCGATTAGAAGCATGTATGTTAACTATACAAAAAATTCCTATGCTTCTTTTGAAATGCAAATATGAATGGGAAAATTTGTTCATTATAAAGGTTGTTCAATCACCAATAATTGAATATGTCTGCCATTAACAAAATACACAAAGTTTTGGGTTTAAAATGCTTAAATTAAATGTTAATTTAACGCTCCAGTTCACAAGATTCCTTGAATTTCAGCATAATAAGCGTATAATCATAGATAATCATGTATGAAGTATTTTATAATAACATAATTGGATTAAAATATAATTAAATAATGGTGGTTTGCTACATCATTACTAACGTGTAATCCATCAACGGTGAAGAAGCTAATCACAGTTGCTAATGCGGGCAGTGAAAAATGTCAATTAATAACACAGCACCCTGTATTATGAGAGTGTACAAAGCTATTACATTATTGTCAGTACTATCTTCTATTAAAAGAAAGAATATTTATTTTGCGACTCCATTTAAGCATTTATTATATTAATTTAATTGTTATTTTTAATAGTGAACTCAACAACTGTCATGAATAATATATGCTTTGAAGTAGAACTGAAGCAATCTTCATTGGTATATAATGACATTGGATCATCTTTAATGATAAACTGTGATTTGATGTTTCATATTTTCATTAACAGATTCATTTGACTAATGTGATTAACACTTTTTAATGACTATAACAATATTAATGTTATGAATTTGAAGTGATCTGCATCGATAGGCATCTCATTTGAATGTTATAATACTATAACATTTCTTATAATTTACATTTTATGATGAGTTGTGATTACTGGCTTTAAAATTACAAATTCTTGCTACATATTGCTGTCTTCCTAACCAGGAATATTTTCTGATTTTAAACAGCATGTCTCTGATACTTAATGATTTTAGCTTTATCTTATTATACAGTCTTCAGCAATATTCTGCTTTATAAATTTGCACCTGAAAAATTTTTTTCATTATTACCTTATTAGCAACAATGTGATTTCATATGATGTTAATATCTTCAACTGCCAAGTACTAAGCATAGTTACTTGAATATATACATTATCAGATCTTTTCAAAATTCTCGTTTCATAGCTCTCCCCCCCTTTTTTTTTGTATATACTGATTCAGTATCCATTGTTCAGGCCAAATATAGCAAGTACTATATTCTCATGCTAATCATGACAAGCTAAGTACTATATTCTCTTGCTAATCATGACAGTATGCATATGCATACTCTTTCCAGATGGATGTAATTAAATGAGAGGAGCATGAAAATGGTCAGCTTTGGGAACTCGTGACATGTTCTTAAGATACAGGTCGCTCTTCAGAATCATGCTTTTCATACTTCCTTTCCCTGTCACAATGGCTGTTAAAATGTTATCTGGAGATAATGGTTATTAGTAGTCAAACCATCTTACTTCTCCCTTCTCACACTTAACACTTTTCTGTTAAAATATCCCACTCATCTGCTTTTAGCAATTTTTGTATTCTTATCAGTGATATTTTATCTGACATATGCAAAAATTGTTAAATTTTTATTTTATTTTCAATTCGGGAAGTATCGAGGAATAAAGAAAAATTCATGCTGCTGTACTGCAAATTGAGAAAATTCTTGCTATAGTGTGGGATAAAATGCTAATAAAAGTGTAAATAAAGTCTTAAATTTTTGGTTTGTTTTCAGTTTTATGATCCTTATTCCATTTCCTCAATTTAAGACAGGCGTATATATTGATCACAGTATAGACATTAAGCTATCATTATTATATATATTCAGCACTATATATATTGCTGAATCTTATGATAAGTTATTGGCCTTTTCCTGAATTGCAGTTATTGTATTGCATGTTAAGTAGTGTGTGCATATGTATTTCATTGTAAAATTTGCAGCCATAAAAAGTTTTTTTCTTTGCTTTGTTGAAAAAAGGTTTTTATTCTTGCCATCTCTTGAAACTGTTCATTATACTATGGAGGACAGGAATTGCATGGCTTAATTTCTTACTCATATTAGGGTTGCCGCACTACCTGGAAAACCGGAAAAAGTCAGGGAATTCGAATATTTTAGTGTAAATCTGAAAAAGTCAGGGATCCCCCCAAAAAGCGAGTTTTACGCCAACGTTGGAAGCCGATCACTTTATTAGCGCGCATTAGCGTCACTCGAGCAGCTGGCATAGAGCCAAATTTTGCAGCTCCAAACAGATTGTGTTTTAGAAAGCTAAACAGAATGTCTTTTAGAAAGGCAAAGCAAGTTTCCGGCAACTTTGGTTCCCAGTTACCTTGAGAATCGAAATACTCGCATGCCCATGTGCAGTGCATGTTGAAGGTATTCTTGTATCAAACAAAATCGGTTTAATCCTAGTATAGCGGTACCATGGAGGTTAAAATAACCTCAGTGTACGGTACACACGGGATTTGGCGACATTATGATGAAGCAGCGAACAGGCCATTTTGGTGTTGGCGGCAATTTTCAAAATCTAGCCAAGACCGTAGCATATAGTAGGATTTTACCACAAAAACTTTTAAATACTTTTTTTTTTCTTTTTAAGAAATGCCTTATTGTCATTTTGCAGTAAAATAAAAAACTAGTAATCAGTCATCTAGGCTAACCATTTAATATAACTATATTTGCTAAAATACCGTTGATTATTGTCATTCAGTTTTTTAATTATTTTAATGTTATTCGTATCATTTAATGTTGCTTCTTCCCCTTAAATTTATTTATTATTAGTAAATAATATTAAATTTATTTATTACTAGTAAATAATACTTTCAAATTTCCAGAAATTTTCTCTGGCGTAATCCTGAAACTAATTCTAGCAGTATGATGACATAACATCACGAAATTGAATGCACATATTTTTTGCTTATGTATTAAGCTAAATAAATATAAAATACCTAAATTTATTTAAAAATATCATTAAATAGATTTCTTTCTTTCGTTTAGCTGCAAAATGTCAGAAAAAAAAACATTTTTTATCCACATTGAGCAGATTCTAATCTCAATTCTTCAGGGGAGAAAACAACTCCTATTGTAGTTATAATAGCAATCTTTGAGGATAATATATAAGTCATGTCAAATTGGCAAATTTTTGTGTTTTCAAGTGGTACCATAATTAATTTGCCTCTTAGCACAGCCAAAGTGCATTATGCAGATAGACTGAAATTTTCTTAAAACACACCTGGAAAAGTCAGGGAATTTCATTCTCCTGTTTGAGTGGCAACCTTGTCATTTTGTGGATCAGCTTAAATTTTCAGCATACCTTATACACCTGAGCAAAAGAAAGAGCATACTATAACATGGAGTAAATTTTTCATTATTTTGTTACCAATACAATATATATAGCAATATTGTTACTCATTAATACTGTACCAGATTCATCAACTAAGTGTTATTGAGGTCATGAATATCCTTTTCTGTCGAAAAAGTTTAAATGAAGAATTTAGCATACATGAATAGATGTATTAAAATTACTTATTGTATTCTGTATTTGGAAGAAGTTCGTGTTATTAATTTCAGTAACATTCTTTTTACTTACATAGTAGACGTTCCTGATGTGCAAAATGGCATATATTTTACATTGTTACCTTAAATCAGAAGTTCTAAATCATATTTTGAAAATGCTAGAGGGATAAATAAGCAAGTAAATATAGTAACTTAAGTTAGATTTTGTTTTAATGGAACTTAAATTTTGCTGTAACCAAAGGATAATAGATAAATTGAGATTATTTATAAACAATGTCATTGGTTACAAAAATTAAACCAATAACTGACGTAAAACTCTGCAATATGAATTTTCTCAAATGCATCATGCATATATACTGTCATAAAAACTCAAAATTTTACAAAATTTAATTGTGTTTTAGTATATTTTAATATAGTGGATCCTATTTCATTCTGCTCTTTTAAATAGCCTCAGAAGATTAACTCAGACCACTCACATGTAAATTGGAAATTTTTCACACTAATTCTCTAAATAGTAATTGGTAATAAGATAGTTTGTATGAGGTTCGTGGTAGAGAAGAAAGGCAAAAAAAAATCTCTTTCCATGACAAAATACTCTAGATTGAAACTAGAGCAAAGGAGCTACACATATAACTATTGTCAACATTTTCCCTTAATTAAATAATTCATTCTAGTCCTAAATAATCATCCGCAAAAAAAAACTTGCTGTAATCTGTAAGCAGAACAATAATATTTAGATCAAGAAAAATGCATGATTAAAATTTTATATTTTGTGTCCCTATTGGCATTTTTTTCTTCTTTATGTTAATTTGCATTTTGTGAAGAGAACGAAAGAGTACGTGAAAAAAGTGAATATCTTAAGAAATCAAAGAATTGTATAACTTAATTGATTAAAATAGTAATTTAATTAAAATAGCTTTTCAGAGTATCCTGTTATTTCTAAGATCCTAGATTTATTGTCATAATGCATGTAAATTGCTTCCATTCCCTGTATTTAAAATGCACTTTGTAATGTAATTTGTGTATGTGAATGTGAATAGTATTTATATATCTATATATTTTACTGTAGGAAATGGCAACCACACTACATCTGCCTTTGCTCCTAGAAATGCAAATAGAAATTCAGGACAAACAAGACCACAGTTGCCTGTAATTAATAATGGAGTCAATAGCAAACCACGTCCTGGCAGACGATAGTGTTTTCAATTCATTATATTATGTATAAAATGTATTTTATAAATTGGAATGAAGTTTTTGAAGTAATTCGTGCATTCCAGAGACCCCATTTTCTTTTCTTTGTAATAGGCATGTTTGTACAGTGGGCCACTTACTTAGTCTCTTAAAATTCATGGTCCCATCTAGAAAAGAAAAGAAAAAAAAAAAAAAAAGAATTTGGAAATGCATTTTTCATCTGAGAGTCACCAGAAGTAAAAGTTTCATTTGCTGTAGTGTTTGTTCATTGTCATTTTATGTCATATGTAAAAGGAAATTATGCGTCGTTATAAAGAGAATTTCCTTTGTCTTTTAGATAGTGAAATTTTAAGTGTTTTATTAAAGTACTTAGAATATTGTATTAAAAAGCCACCTTCATAATTGAGAACATGACAAATAAGCATGAATAGACTTTACCTTCAATGAATGAGCTTTCTTTTTAAGATGTTTCTATATAGTAATTTTATTCTAAGTGTGTAAAAATAAGCAATGACTGCAGTAAAGTGTGTATCATTGCATGATAGTTTTCACTGTGATGTTTTTCTGTTTTATTTTTAGTGTAAAAAATGAAACTGCAATTATCAAAAGAATAGGACTATTTTATATTGAAAGAAGTTTCATATCAAATGTTATAAATTTGATTAGCTCTGAAGTGTTCTGTTTTTCTTAAGCAAGCGATTATGTAGCAAGAAAACTTTTATAACTTCTCAAAGTTTAATCAATTCTGAGTATAATTCTATTAATTTCTTATCAAACAAATGCAAATAAGAGAGATAATGTATTGAAAATTCTGCTTAAAATGTAGGATTTTCTTGTTGATAAGTGTTAGTATAATACAAGTAACTGAACATGGGCTTTGATATGTGCAGTATGTTTGCAATATATTAGCAGGAAAATTAAATGAACAATTAAAAAAAATTACACATTACTTGAATGATTTTGCAGCTGAGAGCATGGAACGTACACAAGATCTTTATTTTGTCATGCCTGACATATTTTTAATATGCAGAATTGTTGGTGGTAAGGAAATTTTTTTTGAGATACATTACAAGTATTTATAAGATATGTAGTCACCCCAAATGGATATGCAAGCTTTATATGGGTTATCATGTATGTTTTAGATTGTCCTGGAGTTCCTGCAGTAACTAATTGTATTCTCAAGGAATAGTGCCTTGAAACTCCTGAGAGAATGCTAGGTGGAAACTGTAGTGATGCGAGTCAACATCCTAGTACATTCCTCTTACATTCTGCTGTATTTAAATCCAGAGAATATATGGGCCCCTTTGTCTGCTGGATTCTTTTGTTCTCAGGATAATTGGTCATTAGTGCAGTGAATGCATTGAGGAATAGTATTGTTGTCCATTAGAAGAAAGTTACTATACTGATTGCACCACTGAACAATTTCACATAAAGATCAAGAACCTCATCTTTCAGTTGAGCAGTCATAGTTGCACTGCGTAATATGTGTATATCAGTATTACCATTCAAAATGATGGCCATCCGTACCATAGTTCGATCAACTTTGTACTGTTGCCGTTTCATGAATATTTTGAGGCCTATTGCATTTGTTTAGCTCCCTCTAGATCAGTGTTTTTCAACTCTTTTCATGTCATGGCACACCTCACAAACCTAAATATTAAGACACATATTGAAAAAAATTTTCTATTGACATGATCAATTTATTCATTTTCATACTAGAGATTCTATTAATAAGAACTTTCTTTCAGATATTTTCTATTATAATGCAAAAAATTCCAACTAGACATTCATTTCAAATAAGTCTTCTTATGAAATCATGAGCAAATAATGAAATGAAAATACCTAATCCATTGCATTGATTGATGTAACTAAATTGCCAGATTTGATCAAGTGAAACTTTGATTAAATTCTTAGAACACTTACTGTATAAAATTATGATGTGAAAATACACAAGTAAAATTAATTATATGGAAAAGAATCACTGACTATATATAAATGTATTACCAATAATAATAGTTCCTGACAAAGTAAAAATTTTTGCATATTAATATAAATATCTGAAAATTTGTTTTGCAACAATTAATGCAAATATTATTATATTTCAATTCAAGTATTTAGGCTTGTTTCTGTAAATGCAATGTTTTTGTATCAGGATCTGTGATCGAAACAATTCATGATCAAGATTTTTCAATGATGATTAGGAATGTTCCATTACCTTGATTCTCGGTAATGCAAAAGTGAAGCTTCTACCTACCAATAAAAAAGCTATGAGCATTCTTTTGCCATTTTCATATATATGTATGTAAACACTCTCATTTCTATACTCACTATCCAAACTTAAAGAGATCATCATTGAAAAATCTTGGTCATGAATTGAATGTAGCTATTTCGACCATAGACCCTGATAGAAAAACTAAATAATGTATCAGAGTAAACTTTAAATTACATAATTATTGACTTTAAAAAAAATTTTTTTTTAATGTATTTTTTTCTGAAACAAGATTTTCAATTGAATGCAAAATAGCAAGTTTTAAAGTTCAAGATGAGGAGTTTAGTTTTTATTTACTTCTTCCCTAAGCCATTATCCTGTGATCTGTGTAGCTATCTATAGTTTGGTATGAAGAATTGTAGATAAAGGTCTTCTTGGTGAACTCTATAAACATTCTGAAGTTATATACGAATTATGTATAAACAAGGAATGAATTTTAACAATAATGAAACATACTTATTATGGGAATGAGATCGACCAAATTTTCTGGTTTTGCTCTATCAAGTGGAATGGCCAAACAGCCTTTTTTGATGATGAATCATAACATGTGTGCGAAAGTTTATGATTGGCTCCTTCTACTTCACAATTTAAAAGCTACATCAATTACTTCTTTAATTCTAAAAATTTTTCAGTATTTGCTTTTACATAATATATATATGTACCTTAAATTAAAATTATAACTAAACAGGCAGAAGAAAAACATGTAAGAAAACAAAACAAATATAATTAATTGAGCAAACTAATGGTATTGTAAATTATAAATGGAGTTAATTATTTTTTAATTAAATTTTTTTAGATAAAATTAAATGTAAAAATGGAATAAAATAATATGTGCAAGATCATATAAATTAAAATAAGTGTCAAAAATAACTAAAAAGTGGAAAAAGCTGTATCATTTTAATTTTTAACAATCAGTATTTACTTTATATCTTAACAGCATTATGCACAGGAAATTGTTTTTTATTCTTTATTACATATATTTTCTCCAGTT
>KK113646.1:1730442-1743759 GCA_000611955.2 Stegodyphus mimosarum | reverse complement strand
CTTATGTATATTATGTAAGAAAAGAAATATGTAAATAAAAATTCTAACTTTAATGTGCATAAGTTCTTTTACTTTCTGTTTTAATTTGGTTATTTCTCCTTTCTGTCCTAATAGGTACCTATAATAAATTTTTCTGTGTCATTTTGGAATTAATTCATGTCATACGATTCTTGCATAATGCTTCAGCCAATAATAATTCCAGTTAGGGAACCAAAACTTCAAAATTGATAATTATTGATAAAGCTTAATCAAATTTTCATCTTAGACACATGTTATTCTCTTCCTGGCTTCCTGCCAACAAACTGTAATCTCAATTTCATCAGTTGTATTCTAATAACAATGTAAAAAAGCATGAGTATGATAAAAAATGGATGCACTGATTATACTCTTTAAGCTTTGTGTTTCAAGAAATGAATATTCTTCTCAAGAAATGTGTCCAGTTGACTGGTATGACTAACATCTTTTGTTCTTTACTGTGTTAACATGTTCTAACTCCATCAATGTGTTAACATGTTCTAGCTCCGTTACTGTGTTAACATGTTCTAAATTATTACAGTAATTTCAACTCGTGAGGATACTGTCGCCTGTCGCAGTAACCCTGCTTTAACAAAAAATTTGGGTACCAAATTAATAATTTATTTGCCAACTACACTAGGTTTTCTTTGTAACAAAAACTACATATGAGTAACATGGGTCAGTTTTGAAATGCTGTATTAATTTAGAAAAAGTTTTTATGAGTACTTACTATTTTTAGGATAGAAAAAGTAATAAAAGGAAATGAAATGGAAGGTACTCTCACAAATTAAAGTTAGAATTCTAATTTACATATTTGTTTAATCTTACATGTATATGTGTGTATGTGTATCTTTTCATTAGCTTTACCTAAAACTAGAAGTATCTAACTAAACTGTCAGCAGCAAACAGAGTATTTTTATTACTATTATTGTTATATTTATTATTTACTTGAATATGCAATTCATTTCAATGAAAGTAAAGCAGTAAAATTAATTTTTGTTTGTGTAGGCTTTAAAGGAAACACTCAATCTCATTTTTAACTACGCTAAAATTAAAGGAAGTTATGTTTTGTTTGTATAAGATAAAATATTCTTATTTATATGGAACTAAAATTTAATTAGCAATTATGTTTTACTACAAGCCTATATACAGAATGTGATTGCTTTTCTGTTAATATTTATAGACTACATCTTTGAGAAGCAGTGTGGCCCTAGCCTATATAGTGTGCATATTCATTTAAGTGAATTTATAGTACATTGTTTAAATTTAAATCCAAGAAAAGTTTGAACAAGTAAATTTATAACAAGCTTAATTTTATGTAAAAGAACAAAGGCTGGATAATGAGATTTTTTCACATCTGAAATGCAAATAATTGAATAATCTGAAAATACCTCTCTTCTTCTTTTTAAAATAAGTGAAAAGCTGAAGTAAAAATTTAAAATAATAATGAAATTATCTTATAGTACTGTTAGCTTGAAACTGCTTACATATTTTACTAATTTAAATATGATGATTGAACTGGTAGGAGATTTATTTCAGTGTTTATGATAAAATTTCCTAGTTTTAAAATAACATGAATAGAATTTGTACATATTTAGGTACATTGTGTCAGTCATTTCTCTTGCTGCACTGAAAAAATAAAAGGCTGATTTAAAAAATTATGAAAATCAATGCATACTGAAAAAAATCTAGCTTAGGAGGAATTTATTGTAAGAGGCTTAAGAGAGATATTTTATCAGCAAAACAAAAATTAATTATTGTTGATAAATCACTTTTAATTTTACATCACAATGTATTGTGTTGAAATATGCCAAAAAATTATTTTTAGGAGTTTGGCAATTTTTTTTTAATTAATGTTGTGTTTGTAAAGACAAAATATGTTGAACTTATGTGTTTTAATCTATGTTAGTTGTGCACTTATTGTGTAATTCTTAAATAATTTTTTGAGTATGTGTGCGCGTGTGTGTTTCATTATCTTAATTATTTCTTATGTTGTTTTTAAAATCAACAATTAAGTGGCAAATGTAATTTAATAACTTTATTTTTCCAAATTCTAGTCTTTAAAAATTTGATTTGACTGAATACATATGCACTTTTAATTTCGTTATATGAACTGTAGTCAGTATTTAATGCCTTTTATAAATGAATATTTAAATTCTTCCATCTGCCCAGAAAAGAAAAGATTTATTTGTTAATTGAAATATGCTTCTGATAAATCAGTTATTTTTAAAAATTGTTCTTCATATTGTTGAAAATGAATAATGCTAAGTTTGTTTTTATACTGGACAATAAAGAATATTACAAAATATTTTAAAAAGTGTTGATTGTCTGCTTAATACCTATTTTGTCTCACTCATGTAATAAAAGACATGAAACTAATTAATTCAATATAATCAAATATAATTTACTTTCAGATCTTGGAACGCTGAAGTAATTTTAATAAATTAAAAGCAGGCAGTAAGAAGTCATCTGTACAATAACCCTGTTTTAATTTTTATTGTATCATAAGTTTTTCTTCATAAATCAAAATTGAGATAATTTTAAAAATATCTTAACAGTTTGGTATCTACTTGAAGTGTATAGTTGCAAGCTACAGTTCATTAAATAATCACTCCAGATGAGAGGAACAATATTGACAATTTATTGTAATAAATAATACATGCCAAAATATATACTGTAAATAACTCAAGGAGAGTGTAGGTAGTAGGCAAATCCTCCTTAATGCACAAGAAATGTTATTAATAATTCTTGAATCAGTTATGTTGTAAACTCTTAAATGCAGTTCAGCTAACTCTTTGAGTCATAGTTTTCTGAAATCGCTCAGAATTGATGAACAACTGACTGACTGCTGATTGTTAGAGCCATATTTATCTAATGTTGCCAGGTCTTCTGGGAACTTCTAGAAAAGTACGTTTTCACGAGACTTTCAGAAAAATGAGAAGCCCTCTTCCCTATATTCATGATTCTAGCTGAGCTATTTTCACAATTCAAGACCAGTTGTATTCAGAATCATAAAATCTGCAGTGCTGTACAGGGGATGGAGGCTACCTGAGGTTAGCAGGAATTATGTGTGTCCTCCTGTCAGGACTTTATTGGAGCAAAAATAATTTTGACATAATCAGACAAGGGCAAGAGCACATAAATGATATGTTGCAGAGGATTCTCCCCCCCCCCTCTAGTACATAATGAACACTTTGGTTATTACAGAAGTTAAGCATGTTTTCTAACTAAACACAGTTTTAGGGTATAATGTTAAAATATCAGTAATTAAACTAAAATGAATAACTTCAAAATGCACCAGTTTTCTTCGAAAGTACAAAAGGAACGTAGAGGCGAGAAGTGTTTGTTTGACTGTACAATCCGTATAATCATTACTATACATTATAAGAATGTTAGATTATTCAAATTTGGCAAAGCACACGAAGGCTATCTGCCGAAGAGAGGGATGCCTTCGTGGAGGACTTTCTCACAAAATGAGAGAAATTCACTTTTAAGAGAAAATGGCTAATATTCAGGTTACACATTAGGAAAAAGCCGAATATCAACCATGCAGCCAACTCGTTCGCAGGGTTTCGAACTACCAATATTCAGGGTCTTAACCACTCGGCCACTGTTGGGGCTGCTCATTAGATGAAATGTCATTAATAAAGTTAATTAATAATGTACTTATAGATCCTGCAAAAGTTATTTCACACGAGAAGCTGTATATTCTCTCCTAAATTAGCTTATACACAGCTTACAGCTCAGCGTAATTAATTTAAAAAGATGAAAAAAATAAATTCTGAAAGCTTTCAGGTTTTACATTATGCCCAGAGGGGCCTTTTTTTAACATTTGGTATGTTATCTTTATTAAATATCATGTTGTTCGCACTTAAACCATAAAATTCAATCCAACAGCAATATCGCTAAGTATTTAAAAGAGCATATGTTTAGAGTTTCCGATACACAGTCTCGCGCGCTGGAGATAAAAATGTCTTTTTTCCCCCCGTACAGTATTGCCATTGCTCGCTTTGAAATCTTTGAGTTTCTTAATGAAAAACTCATAAATGCTTTACAAAATATGAAATAGATAATAAAACAATTTCCAAATTTGGTCTTCCAGATGCCCATATTCGGGTGGAGCCGTACGTTATTCAAAATTGGATGGCTCTAGGTGCCGTTGCTTTATCACAATGCGAGAAACATATATAAATTTTATGCAGATTCTTCATTATTTAATTTCTTTAAATATGACACAGAGCTTTAATATTTGGTGGCAACAGTTTGAAAAGTGAATCGAAGCAAAATGTCAAAATGATATTTTAATAGCCCTTCTGCGCTAGCGCTGCTTTGGGCTAGAAAATGAAAACTTTTTCCCACGCATGAATTAAATCGCTTTATTGTATTGAAATTGAACATGAATTATATCCATAAATATGAAGAATTGAATGACCTACTTTTAGAAATGTGAAATTTAATCCTTTTCTTAATTTCAGCAGATTTTAATGTTTTCTTTCATGACAGCTATCGAGTATAATGTATCCTAGAGATTTCATGTTAAATATACATTTTTGAAGGGAGCAGATCGTATTCCTCTTTTAGAGGAAACCTACCAGAGCTCCATAAAATCTTTAAAGAGTAATAGTTTGGCCCGGGTTCAGTGGCCGAATGGACAGGCTGCATGTGCGTTTTCGTGATTTTTCTATGGGTATTGTGAATACGAGAGAGTTTTCCTTAGAAAGCCCTCAAGGAAGGCATCCCTCTCCTTGGGCAAATAATCTTCATATGCTATAATGCCATATTCTAAATAAGACTTTATAAGGGTCATACTTACTTTGTACGGTGAGATCATACTTACGTTTCTATGGTGTCGCTTCAAAGGGAACTAATTCGGCAAAATGTTTATTGTTTAGACCGACCGGTGGCGCAGTGGCTAGCGCGTCGCGCAGCTGCACCACAGATTCGACTCACCCTTTCGTCCCTTAAGCAGGTCGAAATGAGCATCAAGTTCGCTTGGGGACCAAACACCGGAGGTCCTGAAACAGGCTGACCACTTGCCCAGGGCATACGCTGATGCACTCTGAGGCCCAAAGGTCAAGAAAGCAGAAAAAGGGCACTGCAGGCCGTGGCCCATAGGGCTTTTGCGCCATTGAATTTAGTTTTTTTTTAGTTTGTTGTTTAATGTTAGATGATACAATTTCTGATGAAATACCCTTGGAAGAGAGATGATGTATTACACAAATTTATTCAATGATTCCGGTCTAAAAATGAAATTTTTCGAAAATTCTTCAGAAAAATCTTGATTTGCATGAAATTGAATAAGCATGAATTTTTCATTGCAGATAAAATTTCTTTTTGTGTGAACTTGGATATTTAACCATTCATCCGTAACACAAGATATAAATTATAAAGTTCCTTAAATCGCCCTCGGGGTAAACCTTAGCTCATAATTCAGTTTACGGTTAAGTCTCACAATAGATTCTCAACTGTTTCACAACTGAACACTCTAGCTGTCTGATTCGTATTGATATCTTGCAGCATGGGATCTGGAAACTTCTGGAAGATCGGTTGGAGAGCTTGTGTTTATGAAAATGTGTATTCACGAATCTCTCAGAAATTCGCTAAATTGGAGATAAATGGCATAAAACTGGGGCCAAATGGCTCACTAAGGCCCCTTAGATACAAACTGCCTAATTCTCCAGTTCTAATTGAGCTATTTTTGCAATTCCAAAGCAGTTGCATTCAGAACTAAGAGATCTACAATTCCGCGCAACAAAACATTTAAACGCAAGCCGTGTGGTCGACTACATTAAATATGAAATAAACTATAAAATTTACCAATCCAAAAACAATAAATATACAGAATAAATAAACAGAACAACACGAAATACAGCAACAAGAAGAAAAGCAAAAATGCAATAAAAAAGGATTTACGACAATATACTAAGGAGCGTTTTCGTTGAAGCACATTTTCCTATTTTGTTATAATGATGTAAAATATGGAATTTCACACAATTATAATTTTTTAACATACAAAATTTTTTTATAATTAATTATTTTCTTTTTAAATAAATTGATTAATATTATCATTTAAATCGATTACTTTTATCAATTAAATTAAATTCATTGACATCCAATTCGCCAATAATTAGAAAGAATAATAGTTGCAAATAATGACGATAATCTTGCATATAACTGTTTTCTTCTTATAGAAAGTACTTTTGGGATTAATATTCTGATCAAATTTCGAGGAAGCATTACAGGAGAAAGCGATGGTTAACAGAGATATCCTTAGATGAATTATGCTCACCGTTATCTTTGCTAAGGACGTTTCCTTGTCGCATATAATGTATTATGGATTTATATGTAATTGTTTACATACATGAAAGAGCGAAAGTTGAAGATTTTAAGTGGACATTATTACCACTGCCATTACCTGACCTTTTGTATGGATCACAGTGATTGGCATTACAATGAATTTCCATATGTTACATCAAAAGAATATTTTAATTGTAAGAGAAGAATCATTCATACTTATTCTTTAAAGCTTCTCCATCTTTCTATTTGTTCTATGGTTTCAGGTCTACGTGATGAGTTTTAATTGAATGGTAATTCCTGCGCTGCTTCCTGGGATTACGATCTTAAGGCGTTTCCGCATTATTCCTTAACTTTGGGCTTTCAAATGGTACTACGGAAACCGATATGATGAAACCATTAAATGACTATTTTCTTTCAATAGCAGCCCCTTTCATAACGTTGTTATTATTATCAATGAAGTGAAGTTTTATTTATAATCTAAGCAATTTGTTACTGCCATGTCTTTTCTTAAAGGAAATGGTTGCCTCTACAGATTTGAAGTCTAAAGGTAGTGCATGATAACGATATACAGTTCTGTGATTATTATCATAGTAGTGGCCATCCACAATTTATACACCTATAAATAATTGTGTTATAACTTGAATAGGGCTTTTGCTGTTTTTGTTATATCATATTCATTGATGGTGTTAGAAGCAGATTATTTGTGAAATAGTACCTACTATTTAATTTTAAGAGAGAGATTTAGTTCTTCTCTATTTCTTCTCTTGAATAATTGCTGTGTCAGTGGAAAATTCAGTTTAAAAACACATTCGCATATTCTTTTTGACTATGCAACGTATTTTCTTGTATTTACTGTAATAGCATATTAGAAATGATCATCTGAGGATAAAAACCTTGAAGAAAAAAGAATGCGTCGAGTTCCATCTTACCTACATCATGTAGAGTGCAATCTGTAACAGCGTCTTTTAACATTTATATGTTGTTACAAATCGTTTTGGCATTTCTTAAACAGCGCCTTTGGCAACTTCTCTCTTTAGAATTCGTCTGACTTTCCGGCATAAAGAATAAGTCATTAACCTAACAATTTGAATGAGTTTAGAATTATTCTTTAAACTTCTTTTTAATTTGTACGCTTAGTTAGAACTAAACTTAAACTAAGTTTCTTGCGCAAACGAAGAGAACAAATTGCCAAAACAATCCCCTGCGAATATATAACTCACGTTCCTCGTAACAGCGTCCACGCTCGTAAGATTTTGACGACTGTAGTCATTCCAAAACTTTTATCACCAAAAGAATATATCTGAACATAAAAGATATTTTATTAATTATAATATTTATTCATTGCTTCCAAGACTTTTTTTGTAAACTCCGCAGTAATATTTTGTTATTTCACATATTTAGGATGAAAGTGAAGTAATCACCAGTTAAACGCAAAATCAGCTTTTTCTTTTTCTAATCCAGAAGGCATGGCACCTTCTGGGTTAAAAAAAAGAAATAGTCTCGGAAGGGGATTTTACGCTGATTCACTATGAAACACTTATCAGTTTTCAGCTTGTTGTCATCAAATATTATTGCCTGTATTATTTTTAAAGAAATTAAATAATAAAGAATCTGTATATATGTATGTATGTTCCTCGTACTATGAAAAAACGGCGGTACCTATAGCCATCAGATTTCGAAATAGTGTAATTCTTCAACCGAACGTGTGCACCTGGAAGTCCGAATTTTGAATTTATTTTATCATTATTTTTCCATATTTTGTAAAACTTTAATGAATTATTGATTAAGAAACTCCACGATTTGAAAGCAAGCTGTGGCAACACTGTTCGAAATATAACACTTTTTTTCTCCAGCGCACGAAACTATTGCCATTGGGGAAAATGTAAGATACTCCAATTTTATTTAATAAATTCGGCTCTGTGAAAGCAATGTGTTGCCACGGCTGGAAATAAACTAATTTTACCTTCCACGCGTCAGCGTACATGTTACCATTCAGTAAAACCTAAGGTGCTTTTAAATTTAATTTGGAAGGTTACTGAGTAATAAACTAGGCGATTTAAAAGCAATAAACACAGTTCTTAATTTCCTGCAAAATTGAGATTTTTATATCTTTTGTAGAATATATTTTATGTTTGTGGCTGCAGATCCAGTTAATACAATTCCTGTTCGAATTTGAGATTGCAATAGGAAAAGGTCCAATGTCCTCCCGCTGTTGTATTCCAAGAAATGATTCTTTTCAAAACAGCAAAATGATATGCGCATAAATAAAAATGATCACAAGAATACTTTCATTAAATTAAGAAACGGCGGTACCATTTTCTTGTGCTTTCTGAAGCACAAGAAAATGGTTTAAAAAATAATCGAAATTAGGTTTCCTTAAAATCTCACAAGATAGATTTCAGTTATATTGAAGGGCAATTTTAACCAAATCAAGTTGAGGTGCATGGAGAATATCAATATGCTGTGGCATAATTTAATGGGACATTTACAGAAAATACTTAACAGCCCACTAGCACTCGAGTTGCAAATCACCAGATTTATGGTAGCCAATGGGGATCGCTGGTTGTACTCATGTAGCCAATCACAGAGGGTACTCATAGTAGCTAATTGTGAAATTCAGGGTAGTCAATGTGTTAGTGAAATAAAAGCATGAGAATGATGTTTGTAAGGATGTGAAAGAATTGAGCACACTTCTTTATTAATAGCTTTATTTCGCAACACAGAAAGATACACATGATTGGCAAACAAACAAAACATTACCTCGGATGTCATTAATATATGCACTTATATATTTATATATATACTACTCCTTTAAGAACTTTACATATGTACACCATATGCTCAACACAATGATAAAAAGTCAGCTTCGAATGGATCCTACGAAATCCTGACTTAGATTTTTCATATCTGCCAATGAAAAATATGCGCCTTATGAATGAAAGCAAAAATAGCTGTAGAGTTAGCTGATTAAATATGGGGGAGTAAATGATGCTATAATTTAAATAAACATGATTTAGGAGTGAAAACTTGTAACGATCGCTAATAATATAAAAAGTACAATCAGTTTATTCTCTCATTAGTTCTCCATCGACATTCCAGCCATTTCAAATTATGTATTCCATTTATTCTTGAGTGGTAGAAAAAATTCTTTAATCGATATAATTTGTGTGTGTGTTGGCCAGTTACATAAGTTACATTAGAACTGCCAGTCACGAAAATGATTTGTTTTATATATCATAAAAAAATTTCCTTTGCTCATCGGTTAGATATATGAGGATATATAAAATAGAGTAAAGGAAACTATACGTTAACAATTTTTTTTCAAGTTAGAATTTTAGTTTGTTGTTTTTCTACATGCAACAAATTCCACCTAAGTTCAAATTAGTTCTAAATTTCGTAACACTATTGCGAACTTTCCTCACAACTGCTGCTTGTTGTTCCTAAAAAAATCATTTCAGGAGTATTTAAGAACTACATGTGTTTAACTAGCATTAATGAAATCTTTCTAAATTGTCAGCTTTCTATACAGCAGTTGGAGCGTCCAAGTAGACTTATATAAGCGACCAAGTAGACATATTTTTATGCAGGGCGTAGCTCGGAGAAATGAGTATTTCACTAATAGCAAGGAAAAAGTAAAATATTATTTTTTTCTGTCTTTTAAAACTCAACAACTATTTCATAAGTAACCGAAATGAGGAATTTAATTATTTTAACTCACAATGAAAGTATTTTTGAAGTAATATCACAAACAGAATCAAAAATCGTTATGATGAATTAGTAAGAAAAACGATTTTACACCAAACATTGAGAAATGATTCACATTCAACATATGTTAAGACAACAACAAAGAAATGTTAGAAACTTTACAATATTGATACAGTCCTAAACCTTTCCATTTTCGTTTTTTCGCCTAAACCAAATTTTCCATGATTTCTGCATTCTCTCATCATGCCTTCCCCATTTATTCTCTTAGCATCAATAGAAATTAGCGAAATAGACAAGAAAATAAAATCGTTTTACACTTCTGTGCATTAACACAGAACACGGGATTTACAGTTTCCCTTACGATCTGTCTTCGCATAACTTCAAGATAGCTAGCTGCCCATGATGTGAAAGGTATTTATGCAGAATATGATAAAAGTTTGAATCTGACACATGAATAATACACAAGAGTTCTTGAAAAACTGCTGAGAAATTAGATGTTTGTACGACAAGCTGTTTATAGCAGCCTGAAACATTTTGAAATGTAGCACTGTTTGGGGCACAATGGTTGCAAATTTAACCAAAATTATCTTTGCCATAAGAAAGCCTTGAGGGGGCATGTCTCTCTGAATAAGCATCACCATTGTCCCAGTGGTGCTGACTCCAGCCGTTGTGATGTGGCTCCCCTCCATAAGTCCCAAGGAAAGAATGATGGCCTGACAGTTGAGATAACGCTATCTGAGAATTATGCATGTCCCTATTCCCCATCATGTGTCCTCCACGGTGAGCTCTGGCAGGTGGCAATGATCGGAAGGATTGCACATCATCTGGTGTTCGTGGATCATGAAGGTAAGAAGGATTGACAGATCCATGATAAGCCCTAGCTCGGGGAATGCTTCGACCGCTATACAAAGAAGAAGTCTCCCATTCGTGTTCTGATTTCATTACAGGTCTCGGAACAGGCTGCTTTTTGCCAGAACGTCTAGAACAACACACGAATATGATGACAGCTATGATGATCATGCCACAAACGGCTGCTGATGAGCCTATAATTATTTTGTTTAGTTGTGAGTCTGAAACTTTTTCTGCCACTACTTCGTTGCATTGGTTTCTGGGCACGGAATTAGCAGACAAGGTAGCAGCTTGCGCAGTGTCAACGACACAAACGATAACAGGCTTGCTCTCCGGTACAAGAAACTGGATCCAGCCAGAAGTGGGATTAGCTGTGCCTCCTAATTGAAAATGGGACTCCCCAAATACACGGTACATGGCATGAACAGGTGTTGCTGATCTTGCCCGCACGAGGTTATCTTCTTTGTAGCCTTCCCATTTTACGGTTAGTTCAGTGCCTCGTCTTATGACTTCAGTTAACCGAAGTTGCTCAAGGGAGGATGTTCTAGGCGCCCTTAAATCTCTGCCGCTGGCAGCGACAGTGGGACGCTGGGACGGAAGCTGTGTCTGTGTAGTAATAGTTGTCGGTAAAGAAGTCACCACAGTGCTACTGCTGGGAAATTCATTATCACACTTAAATTCATTTGGTGACATCTGCGGTAGGATTCTCCTACGGAAATTTGTTGGTCGACCGCAAAATTGAGGGTTTCTTTCTCTACTTGTTACTTGAAGATCATATTTCTGAACCCACTCGACGATCCATCTCACTCTACAATCACACACCAGGGTGCTACCTGTAAAATTAAGAAAAATAATTACTGTAAAACACCTATGAAAATTAATGATAAATAAGCTTATTAGAAACAATTAAAAATAATGCTAATGTGCAAACACTAGGGTATTTTTTAATATTTTTGCATTACAACGTGATTTTGTGTAGATATGGGAGGTGTATATGATTATAAGCATATTAGAATGTGATAAATTTACTAAATGAGCATAACAAACTAATTCTGTTATGTTTTTCATTTTGATGCGAAATCATGAAGTTAATTAATATCTCCAATAAAAGAAATAAGCATGGATGCCATGAAAAAAGAAGCCTTATACTATAAAGTATTTCTCCCGCCTTCTTAGCATGTCTTTGGGGTGTAATGGTCAGCACACTCGGCGCGTATTCGAGAGGTCCGAGGTTCGAATCCCGGCGAGGGCATTGCTCATTTTTCATGTCTCCTGCTTCGAAATAACCTAATGCGTCTACAGTACTACGATCTCAATGATGCGGAAGGAAAAAAAAAGATTTTTGTTTTATTTGAGTCTTTTGGGAAGAATTAGCCAAATTTTTGACATGAAGACTAAAGCGTAACAAGAACTATTTCATTTTTAAATGCTGTTTAACCATGCATATGTTCCTTTTAAAGCTGAGAAGTCTAAAAATATGTGTAGCTTTAATTGGGCAACATTTTTTGGCATAAATTTCAATGCAAAACAAAGAGGATCAAAGTATTTCAACAGCTGATGAGCATTCCTTTTCATTAGAAAAAAGTATTATTTTGCGGAAACCTATTTATATTGGTTATATGATTCGTATTGATTGACGTAATCAAGAGACATTTTTAATGTATGTAATGTTTTTGGGCCGTATAATAACCAACTATACTAGCATGAAATATAACGAACCGTTTGCCTATTTTAAAGCAGTTCCAAATTTCTTGCATTCAGAATATTAACCAAAGGTATAATACGACCTTTTCTTTTTTGCCATGAACTTTTAATGTATTCATGTATGTTATGCATTTTTATTTAAATTTCCAGTATTTTCATAAATACACAGTAGTGCTGTTTTTGTTTATATTTACAAATAATGTACTTGACATACAAATTTAATCAGGCAAATTTCCTATAGTGGTCACATAGACAATTTATTGCAAGTCAGAATACTTTCTAGTCTATCATAAAAACTGAGAAAAAGGCTTACTCCAGTTCAAAAAAGGCCCTGGTGATCTTGTACTCTAAAATTATCATGTTTTATTCAGATATAATACATGACCGTGATCAAAAGCAAACGAGGTATTAAAAACCGTAATCAAACTAAGTTACCATCAGAAAGCAGGAAATCTACTTATCCGAATAGTTTACTTACCTTTTAGGCAAATAAAATTAAACTTGCTCTTAACTTATACTTTTAGCTTGCTTTCCTTTGATTTTAAAATATAAAAAGATGCAATTATGATATAAAAAGTAATTATAATATATAATATCAAGAAATTATTAAAATAGCAAAGGGTATGATGAATAGAGTGGTCTTAAAAATTTGACAAAAACATTGCCTTTAAATGTCACTGTAAAGCCATTTTCATATTGTATTTCAGGCCTAATGTTTCTGTTTATTCCGTAGCTCATAACGTAGGC
>KK113646.1:1661772-1730379 GCA_000611955.2 Stegodyphus mimosarum | reverse complement strand
TATAATTTTTGACTTACTGTAAACAGTGTAACGGCAATGAGCTATTTGTATTAGCTTTTTGGTGTAGATAAAAACAAAAAAATTATTTCATCATTTAATTTTGTCGAAACAAAATGCTCCATGTATTTTGTTTTATGGAATTAAAAATATTTATTTTTTTTTGTGGTTATATAATTAATGTTGAAATAAAAAATGTATGAAAAAATAAAATTCTCTCACTTGCATTACAGTAAATATGTATTTTACCTACAAATTAAAATCCAATTATCTAGATTTTTCAAATATTCAGAGGGGCTTTCGTCTCCGTTAATCCGGAGAGGTTCTTATCATTGTGAGTTACTAGTTGATACCGGTTAGTCAATTTTGGCTGTACGGTCTTTTTGTTTATATAGGTTGAGGTTGAAATCCCCGTTCATTCGGATAATTAGAATTCTACTGTATGTAGATTAAAGCAGGTTATTTTAAAGATACTAAATTAGTTTCCGCATGCTTGAAATTATTAGTGTCTGTCAACAAAATAAATGTTTGAATCTCATGTACGCTGCGCAAAAGAAAAAAAAAGGGACAGTTCTCTATTTCCCGTTCTACAGGGCCGATTGACGAAATTCAAATTTCGCTTTTCATGTCTCGAAAGCGTGACTTAGGATATATATTATATTTTTATATAGAATTGTTCAAATACAGGTATTTTGACAAAAAATCTGACTTTTTCTGAAATGGCATGCCCATTTTTTTTCCATACTTCGATTCTACGGCTCAAATTATGCCAAACTCTCACGTTTTGTAAAAATCGCATGAGTAATTTTTAAAAAATTAGCTGTCAAAATTTTAGCTCCTCAGTGTTAATTCAATTTGGTATGTATTTATTAATATCTCTTTTTTTTTAAATGAAACTTATTTGATTCCTTCCTACACAGTTCGAAATTTAGGTTCATTCTAAATAAAATTCACCTATTTTTTATGATTTATTTTTTAAATTTATATTTTTGAATAATTTTTATAAATTTTTCGAAAAAAATTTTGAATCATAACCTATAAATTTTTACAATCATCTTAAAGTAGATGTATTTCTAAGTCTACCTGCAAAAAATTATAGTTTTTATTCAAAATTTCCGAAGATATACGAGAATTTATTTATACGTTAGCGCATTTTGAAATTCGGCATATTTGTTGAAAGCGAAAATAATTTAAATGTTACGCACTTTGTTAAAATTATTTGAAAGTAGGAACGATGTGATTTTTTTTCGCTCATCCACAATGTAAAAAAGTTGGAACGATGTGATATTTTTTCTGCTCCTGCACAATGAAAGGGATAGGAAAATAGGTTGCCATGTATTAAGAAGTTCGGCAAGTGAATTATTCTTGGCTCAAACTGAAAAAAGATACGTCAAGTTAAATTTTATTAAACCTACTAATTACCTAAATATTAAATTTTACAAAATTTAATATTTAGGCATAATTTGAGTCGTAGAATTGAAATATGGAAAAAAAAAGGTATATTATTTTAGAAAAAGTCCCATTTTGTGTCAAAATACTCATATTAGAACAAAACTGAATCTAATGTATATTCTAAGTCACGTTTTCGAGACATGTAAAACGCAGTTTGAATTTCGTCAATCTGCCCAGTAGAACGGGAGGTATAGAACCGTCCCCCCTTTTTTTTCTTGCGCAATGTACATGCATGGTAATTGTATAATCTTAAGGCTATTTAGTCAAAATTTAACTTTCGCAACGGATAACGCTTAAACAAATATGCATTTACATACTATATGACATTTTTTATATAAATGTCACACAGATACCTTCCTTCCAATGTTTATTTTCTTTTATTTATCCACCCTCACATTCCTATCTTCCTCGTAATGCTCATATTACAAGCGTGATGTTACCATCAAAATGTACTATTTACGTATAACGTTCTCAACCATGATAAATACTCGAATCTATTGTCTGAAGATCGCTTACTTACCAGCCGCCATTGTTTTTCATTTTTATTCTTAGACAGTAAAAGCGGATTGACAAACACGCTTCGACAAGAAGGTCGAGATTGCGCGGTAACATCTCCCGTCTCCTGTTGACTGCTTGACTGATTTACACCCAGCACGCAACACAGATCTCGTAGCAATAAGACAGGATTCGGATCCCATTTCTTTTTGCCGCATAACTTACTCTCTGAGGTTACGTAGCAATACACTGAAGGTCACTTTTGTGTATAATCCTCGGATGGCTGCCAATAGCTCTGATCGCATCGGAGAAACACATACACATACACATTGCCAAAGACCAGAGCATCCATTTCGACGTGACAGGATACAGCAAAAGAGCAAGAATTTGTGTCAATAAGTGCATAAATCAATGAAAAAGAGAACATTTTCTTTTTGAAGTCTAAAACTGTAAGTATAGGAAAGTCATGTTGATGTGATAATCATTTCAACTTGGCCCACTTGTAATACAAATAAATAACAACCTCTCGAAACAATTCTCTAAATAACTCTAGTCAAGATTTTTCTCTTTATGATGGTGAAGAAACCTGGAGAGTTATTAGTGTATTCGAAGCAGGAAACGTGAAAAACGTGTAGTACTTTCCCCGGGATTCGAACATGGGACCTCCAGCTACGCGGGACATGCTATCCAGCTACATCACGAAGGCACACTTACAGGAGGGAAAAAATGCCTTATAAAATGAATCGAATTTTGAATGCTAACCTTTCCGAGATAGAAATATGTGGTAGTGCTGGGCTTAAGAATAATGGTGCTAGCCCGGCACAGGTTGCTAATGCTTGCCGTAAGAGAATATGTAATGAAAAATAAGAAGGAAACTACACAATCAAAACTTTTTTCCTTTCTGAAGAACGTTATGCCAGATAAATTTTAATAAATGTCGATATGCTAAAGCTATCTACCAGTTCGACTTTAACTACACCCCCCCTGAAGTTCAGTTATTTTCAATAATTAAATTTGTTTAATCTTGAAATTATATCTAATGCTTTATAATTTTGAAAAACTACCAAAACACAAATTCAGAGCTGCTTGAGAAATTAGAGATATTCATAAAAATTCTCACCTCATTCTACAGATTGTCTAAAATTATTCAGAATTCTACCAGTTCGACTTTAATAACAACCGCCCCCCCCAAAAAAAAATCCCTGATAATTTTGCTTCTGCAGCATCCCTCTTATCCAATAATTAACTGGGGTTCATTGCTTCATATGTTCTTTGTGATCAGTATAGTTGATGATTAGTACAACGCGTGCCGATCCATGGGCGTTTTTTCATTTTTCTGCCTCCATGTCAAATACGCGTATTTCCCTTTAATAATTATTCCAACTTTCTACAGTTTTGTTAACATCACCTACTTCTTTTTTTGCAGAACTTAATAGATGTTCCCTTCTTACATCGGTAATTAATGCATTGTTTATCGAAAATGTTATATGAATCTCGTTCGAACTAATTTTCAAATTGCAGTTTCATAGGTCTACATCGTTACTGCATTTTCACAAAATGCTGTCTTCGTTAATTCCATTTGACGGGAATAGCGCAAGTTCAGCTGTAAAAAATCATTTTACAAAAACCTGGAGTTTCGCTGATAACATTATTTCAGTTTCATTATTCGATGGATTCCAGAAACTATAATAATATAACAAACCTGTAAAAATTTAAATCTAGATATGCATTATTAACGACAACATGCAATGAATTCTTTTATGAAATTGGAAAAGATCTATGCGCGGCTTAGAAAACACGTGCAAATACTAATTATCACCACATACGCGAAAACGCATGGCGAGCCTGAACACCTATGAAAATTATAAAACAACGGTGGTAAAATCTTTGTGAGTTATTTGGTAATGAAAAATTAATTTCGGCGAGCCATCTTTAAATCTGGCTAAGATATCAATTATTTAAGTACCTAAAACTGTTATAAAATACACCGCATGTTAAAACGAATTTGTCTAACTATAGGGTAAGGTAAGGATCTTGAGAACATTTAAGTTCGGCAAGGCTGGGCTCTGCGGTTCGGTGTATTTAATGAACAACATACATTTTTGATTTAATATTTTCAACTCACTGCACGTTTATGAAATCTAACTCCAACGTAACTCGAGGCTTAGCTATACACAAATATAATTAAACATACCTAAGGAAACACTCTCTGGTAATCCTTGTGTACATGACTGGTTTCCATTTTGAATATAAAATTCTGATTTCGAAATAAAAAGTTAGACTTCCCTTCCGTTTTACATTTTTGGGGGGACGAGGGAGTGAAATTGGGTGAAAGAATGATCGGCAGTGATTTATCAGAAATCTGAGTAATTCCTTAACTTTCTCAGAAAGCATGCTGATGGCTTTCCTCAGATATATTCTTTAGACGTGTACTTTCATATGAAACCAAGGGGCTGGAGTGTTCGCAAAAGTTTCTTCTGAAACAAGCAATTTGACGGACACAGTCAAGGCTTTAACATTTTTGGCGCTCTAGCAATCAGTAAATTTGCCACCCCGTATCGGCTAAACATATTAACAATTCAAAAGAAAATATGTCTTTATTTAGTTTCCGTTTGTGAGAACAACTTAGCTGACGCCCAGCGCCGTCTTTACAGCATTATACGCCCCCTGGGCAAGCCAGTGTCTGGGGCTTATACGACAACCATTCTCAGAAATGAAAAGTAAATTAAATATAAACGTATTAGCATGGGGCTCCTGTGCTCGTAAGGCCCCCGCGCGAATGCACAGCGGGTCCACGTGTTACGACGGCTCTGCCTCCGTCCTGAAAAAACTACGCCCTATGCGGCTGCCTATATCGCTTATGCTTGGGGAGCCGGCCTGCATGAATGTCACCTGGCCTTGAAGATTATGCAACAAATGGAAGGCTGTGACAACAAGAATGACATATGCTGACGTCATATGATGGATGCTTTGCATTGGGCATAGTTTATTATAGAACGCGTCGGGTTCAAGGTTGCTTTCTCTTAGCTTTCGGGTGGAGTTTCCTTGAAGCATCATGGGTGGTATAAGGATGTTTACCTGGATTAATTCCTCCTCGAAGAAAAGACATTCGGATTTTTACAAAATAGCATATGCATATAGTTCCTGGATCAGATCGAGGATTAAGAGCAATCAGACGACGCTCCCTTTCAACAAATTCTTTTGAAAACCATAAATATGCAGCTCTCTGTCACGCTGTACAGCATTAATCCAACTTTAACCAACTAGATGACAGAACAAAACATTCTTTTTTCGAAGATTCTTTGATAAAATGTCAGACTTTTTTATTCTTTGATGCCATTTTTCCAATGTGTTGTGTTGCTCACTGTCTGTATTTTTGCGTTGTATTAAATTTTTTTAAGGATTTTAAACTATCCATCAGAACTTAAAAGTTTTTGCACTTTTTCTTTCTCTTCACATTTTATTAAAAGTGTAAGGTTTTAGTTAAACTAACCAAGTTTTATTTTAATTTAAATCGTTCTATCTCCTCTCTGTTTCAACTTCCTGTCAGAAGAAGCGCGCGTTTTCAGCTTATGCTAATTTTGAAGTACAGCCAAGTACTATTTAAGCCAGAGGTAGAAACCTCTCAGTGTGAGAGAGCTTAGTCTCAGACCACGGTCACTCTGCTCAACGTTCGCCTGACCAGCTAGCAGTTTAAATTTATAAGCCATAGTGCTTACTACGTGACTGCATTGTAAAACAATTTGAAGTGCGTTAGTATTAGTATATCTTGCTACGCACCCTTTCAGGTAGAGGCCAACTTCCGCGAATTGCTCTGCGAAGCAAAGTTTGATTTAATTTCTATTTTAGGTTTAGTATTTAAATTTATTTGATTGTTAAGTTCGACCCAAGTGCGGTCTTTTACTTTCTGTATCTCTCCCGAGTTGGGAAGTTTGTAAATAATAGTGATTTAATAAACGAGGATTTTAAATCCCTTCACGTGCAGTTATTATCCAGCACAGCAGTTACATCAGAACAAAGCTTACGTTTTATCAGCTCATTGTTCCAGTTCAGGACTGAAAACTTGAGAAGAAACACCGCGGTAAATATTTCACATTGTTCTTAAAGAACACGCACAGAATACTCAGTCCTGATAAAAGTTATTTATTAATATAGAACTCCCGGCCCTCAACTCATTTTTCTGCCGCCCTCGGCTTAATACAAAAAATAAAAAAAGGGCTGGAATAAAAAACAAGGCTTCTTTTGTATACAACGGTGCGCTGAGAAGCTTCAGCGTTTGAAGATTGAATTCAAACAGAAGGTTCGCGATATCAGATCTGTCGAAGATAAGCTCTAACGGTTTTCCATCCCTTTTCCAACCGATATCGAGAAAGTATTACCCTACTTACATACGGAATTAATAGAACTTCAGTGCGACTCAGCTTTAAAGCAAAAATTCAGCGAAGTGAATATCTCCGAATATTATTAATCCGAATATATATTCGGTTGCGTGGTTCTCAGAATACTTAAAATTTGCTTCATATGTAGTTTCCGTATTAGGTAGTACATATTATTGTGAGCAATTTTTCTCTCTTAGGAAAAAATCTTCAGCGAGAGCCTGATCTGACTTCTGTTGCAAAAACAGCTAGCGATAGCAGCAGTTCTCCAAACATCTGGAAAGCTAATTACAGGAAAAGATGCTAGATGTCGGGAAAGAAAGAATAGCTACAACCTAGGTTTCCTTATGTTCCTTCCATTTTTTAAGAACCTACAGTATTAAGTATACTTACTTACAGTATTAAGTAAATTTTATGTATTTAATTATTTTTAAATACATCGTTAGACAGGGTAATGGACTTTTTTTCCAAAGTAGTGAAAACTAATGACTATCTGATTCATTTGAGACGTTGAGTTTGACAGGCGTGTACTTTCTTCTGTATATATAATTTTTGGAAAGCTAATGAGATCAGTAGCACAAAGCTTGTAATAACTACGTTAAAATAAATAATACATATTAAATAATGCGTATAAATTCCTGAAATTCTAGTAAATTTAAATTTCAGCATTATGGTTGAATTCTAAGCTGAAAAACAAATGAATATTTCAGTAATTCTTTTAGCTTTAGCATTTGAAAATGATTTCCAAAGTAGCAGCTCTACTCACCGACAGCTGAGCAGTTTTAAGACATAATGGCAGGCAGTAGCTTCTAGTCTACTGGAATGGTCCAGTTCACATGATGTCAGTATGAAGTTTAAATACTGACACCATGAATCATTTTCGAAATATGACACACTAAATACAATGTTCAGCATAGTCAGCTGCCTTCAAAACGATGAACTCGGATTTTACATTATTAATGAACTAGATTTTAATTGTTCTCATATTTATGTAATGTTTTACTCAGCATAATTTCACTTTTTATTTTAATCATATTAGTTACAATAAGATGACGCAGAATTCCAAGGTGTCGGTGGTATAACGGTTAGCATAGCTGCCCCCCCCCAAGCAGTTGATCCGGGTTCAACTCCCGGCCGACACGTAAGTCAATTTTCTTTTTTTTTTTTTCAATTTACGCTTCTTTAGAAAGATTATCTATTAGTATTAAAAATTATGAGAAATGAGAAATAAATATAATTATGATGAAGAAGTTCATAGTTTCTCCAGCTAACTTCAAACCCACAGTATTTCAATTGTGTGCTATGAATAAAAGTGTGCTATGATATAAAGCATCGCTGATAGAACAATAGTGATTAATATCTGATAAAAAAATTTATAAAACTTCTTATTTATTATTATAGATTTATAAAACTTCTTATTAAAGTTATTGATTTATCCATCCTAGCGTAGCAAAATGAAAAACCATTTAACTTAAACTAGGCATTTAAAAACAATTTAATACATTTAACTTCTGAGTTTCACATTTTATAAAGAGAAAAAGAGAACAGATAATTAAGAAAAGAGCTAATTTCAGCTTATTATCTTTTTAAGACGCTAATTAAATGCCTTTTTCAATTTTAGATACCAAAAATTATTCTACTGAAGAACTATCCCTTATTCTGCATTTTAAAGGGTTTTATGGTAACGCATAACTAAGAATTTTATGCGCAAATTTGTAGAAAATAAAATAAGAAGATGAGTAATAAGAAAACTTTTTAAAACTGCTTATATTTCTCTATGAAGAGGGTGAAATTCGCAGAAACAGCTCGTCGTACGGGAGAAAATGCGAGGTGTCAGCAGCATCAAGAAATCATTCTGAATCTAAAGCAACAACTTCATCCGATTATTACATTTCTGATCACAACTAATGAACCATGAAATATTCAGTAGCAGTTCCGATGTAGAATTTACTTAAAATCTGAAACTAGTGTCATGAATTCTCTCGGGCAAAAAATAGAGAAAGACTGATGTAACCTCATGTATCATAAGCAGTTTTCTCATAAATGGTGATTTATGCATCAACTGCTTGTGAGATATTAATGACTACTGTTTTAAAGTGACGGCACTTCATTAACATAACTGGCATAACTTCTATTTATTCTTAATAAAGAAGTAGAAAGGAAGTAAAACAGTGACCTTTGCATCATCCGGGATTTCAATCCAAATCAACTGCTTAGAAGGCAACTACACCACCGACTTTACGAGACATACTATTATGTGACATTTAATTATGTGATTTTAAGTTTAAATTATGAAAAAAATCGCATAATTAAATGTCAGCAAATCTCACATCAGAAGCGGGATGGCCAAGACATATCACTAGAGCGGGAAATCAGACGATTTAAGAATGTCAACCGAAGTACAGCCATACTTGAGTTCGCCTTTGCACTATCCTGTTGGAACCAAATTGTATCCATCAACTCACAGTTCTGGCGATCTTCATTTTGCCGTCGCAGAATCCACTGACAGTCTGTCGCATAGCCTATATGAATGAAGGTTTTCGCAGCCGTAATCTATAACTGTGCCTCTCAAGGTTCCGTGGTATAACAAGCGCCTGGCCCCAGCCACCACCCCAAGCTGTTATTGGACACGCCTTGTGATGTCATATAGTGACGAAATGAATACCCTACGGCATTTTTGCGCGCCAAAAGCTTGAGCCCCAGCTCCACAAATTCACATTTATACATAACCAAGACCAAAGCAGTATAAGTTCACTTAACGTAAACGAAAGAGATAATGAAATCTCTTCAACCTGACGTCATAAACGGCAACCAATAAGAACAGGGGTGGTGGCTGGGGCCAGGCGCTTGTCGTGGTGTACCGGTTGTACTGGTTGCCTAACTGCTAGCACTGCACGGATGTAGGTTATGCCACATATATGCTTGCATATTCTGGTGGGCTTGCCAACTAAATGTATGACAGCTATGATAACTGTTAATATTTCCATTGAATTCCATTCCCTTTTTCATGCAATACACTGAAAAACGTACTAACGAAATTTACCAGAAGCAAGGCTTCCTAAATGTCACCCAAACATAAAATCAAAAACGTTAATTGCATCTAACTCAAGTTCGTATTCTGGAAAGCAACTAGCTATGCTAATTATTCAGCTGACATTTTGTAATGTAGCTTTTTATTTGTTGACCTTCTATAAATCTTAAGCCAAATAAAATTACACCTGAAAAACCTTGTGTTTAATAATTAAAGTAGACTACCTTTGGATTTCGATACGATGGCAGGTTCTAAAACTGCGGGCAGTGACTGATGGCTGACTAATTTAAGAAAATTGCTTGGAGAGGCTTAAGCAAATCGTTAAGTTACATTCAAAGTGCAAAAATTATTTACGCTTCCTTAATATCGAGATAAATCAGAAAACATTTCTAGAAAATATATGAGCATACTGGCCAATAAATTATAAATATATAGGAGAAATTACATCTTGATGTACACTGCGGGGGAGGAAGGGCAATTCTGTATCTACCGTTCTACTGGGCCGATTGACAAAAATCGAGTTACGTTTTTCATGTCTCGAAAGCGTAACGTAAGATATGAGTTAGATCTATATATACCATTATTCTAATATAGGTATTTTGACACAAAATCGGAATTTTTCTAAAATGACATGCCAATTTTATTCCATATCTCGATTCTACGACTTAAATTATGCCAAACTGCCAAGTTTGCAAAAATCGCTCGAGTAGTTTTTAAAAAATTAGCTCTCCAAATTTTAGCGCCTGAGTGTTAATTGAATTTGATATATATTTATTAATATCTCTTTTTTTTATTAAACTCATTTGAGTCTTCCTTTCATATTTCGAAATTTAGTTTCATTCCAAATAAAATTCGCCTATTTTTTACGATTTATTTTTTAAATTTGTATTTTTAAATAATTTTTATAAATTTTTCGGAAAGCATTTTGAATTATATCCTATAAAATTTTGGCATCATCTTAAAGTAGATGTATTTCTAAGCATACCTGCAAAACATTAGAGTTTTTTATTCAAAATTTCCTAAGATATACGCGAATTTACATTTTGGCGCGTTTTGAAATTTGGCGCATTTATTATAAGCGATAATAGCGAAAATGTAGTTTACGCACTCTGTTAAAATTATGAACAATGACTTTCTGTTTGCTCGTGGACAAAGAAAAAAAGGAAAGGAAAATAGGTTCCTATAAATTGGCGCGAACTGAAAAAAATCCGCCAAGATAAATTTTTAAATTTCTCACCAAACAGTAGTCGTAAAATCGAAATATGGAAAAAAAAAAAGAAAAAGAAAAAACTTGAACCTTTTATAAAGGTTATCAATATCGAAGTCAGAATAAAAATAACTAAAATATAGTTTATTGAATTTGCATAAATGAAAGAATTAAAAGCTGCATTTAAGACAAAGAAGTCGTCGTTTTAGAAGAAAGAACTTCGTTTTAGAAAGAATATTTATTCTGAAAGATTTTATTATAGTTCACCTTTACGCAGAATTTCGGAAGCATATTATTTTTACTTTAGAGAAAGATCTTTTAGTTTATAAGGTATTCCTCCCTTCTTCTCATGCCTTCGTGGTGTAGTGATCAGCATGCTCCACGTGTATGCGAAAGGTCCGTGATTCGAATCCCGACGAGAGCATTGCTCATTTTTCAATACCTCCTGCTTCGAAATAAATCCTGATGACTCTACAGTGGCGCCCGAACTAAAAAAGGTGGTGAATGATGATTCTCCAACCCAGGATTTGGTGATTGGGTCCCCCAAACCTCGGTCTCCCTTTAAAAGGGGGAGTGTATAAGGTAATTCTCCCGCCTTCTTGGGATGCCTTCGTGGTAGTCAGTACGTATTCGAGTGGTCCTTGGTTGGACGGCATTTCTCATTTTTCCGTCTCCTGCTTCTAAATAACTTAATGACTCTAAAGTTCTTTGCCAAAATCATCGCAAAGTTTGAACATCTCTCTCCCCTTTTAAACACAGTATTAGCTTCATTCATGCAAAGGTCTGAGATCATACCATTTTTCGATTATTTCTTTTAAAAATTCTTTTCATAAATCTAAAAATTTTTTACTTTCCTACATTTTGGGTAAGGCCAAGGCACAGTCGCCCCCCAGTATGTAATCCCTTTGAGAAGGGGGTAATGAAGATTGATGATTTCGCGGAAACAGGAAGTTTTTGACAACCGCGAAAACAGGAAGACACCCGGTAGAACGGTAAGTATAGTTTTTTTTTTTTTTTTTTGCGGACAGTGTATTAGTAAGGGATCCAGTCACGGCGTAATGGCAAACCGCACATTGAGTTGATCAATGTTAACGAATTTCACTTACTGCGCATGCTCAATAGATAAATATAAACAAACCTACACAAGCCTGTTCTTCATGTAGGCCTTAGCGACTCTACGATTGCAATACTATGGATACTTTTTTGTACTTGTTGCACTTGCTTCTGTTTCATTTCGTTTTGGTTTATTTTGTTCATAAACATTACATTTAATATCAGTTATCTGTAATAATTTCTTTGGCTTTAATTCAGTCATTTTAACTAGATATATTCCTTAAGTTGCTAAAGTATTTATGAATGGAACGCATGGTAAATAATCGATTGCTTTTATTCCTCAGAATCCTTCTTAAACGAAAATTTGGGGAGTTTACAATCGATATTTACGCTCTAAGTAATGAAGCAACGTACAACCTAACAAATTTTAAAACCCCGAACTGTTAACGTCCAAATAACAGAATATCAACCATATAACATATTTATTTTCTTTTAAAATTACTCCAAAGTCGTAATTGCGCCAAATTCTCTTCTGAGCATGCGCAGTGTGGGTAATTCGTTTAACATTGTTCAACTGAATGTGCGGTCTGCCATTACGCTCACGGTTCTTCACATAGTTTCAACAGAACTGCATATCTTTAGCTTAGCCAAATGATTGTTAAAACTGAATGACAATATTAATTCAGGTAATTCAATAGAGCTACTTAGTAGACCGGCGTTTTTAATTTTTTTTTAATCTCACTACTATTCTGAGGTCATATCGATTCTAATTTTTCGACATCAGTTGCCATCTAATGACAAAATTCCGAAATTCTTCAGTATCCGGACAAAATTCGAAATGGAATAAAATTCGGATGAAATGCAGCATCTTGAAATGATTCGGAATTTTCCTTCAGCGCAATAATACTAAACTCTTAAACTCTAATACAAGCTAAAATAGAACACACTTTTTTATATCTATAGATGTTTTCAAACATATCTCCAACAGATGGCAAAATTTAAAACTTTTAACTCAATTGTAATCATCGTTCTCTAAATCAAACGATTAATATATAATCTTATTCTATATAGACATAATTCGTATTGATATAGATTAATACGGTCCATTATTATAACGGAGAACAACTAAAGTATTGTTTTTCATTCGAAGTCAAATCTGCCATTTAGCAGGCACAGCCAAAAAGTGAAACGTGTTGAACCTTTTAAAAGTTTTTCTAACAATGTGAAATATGAAAAAGGGGAAATAATTATTTCATTTGAGAGGAAAATGAAAGACCAGATCTGAAGGTTTGCTAAGAAACAAATTAAAAGGCGCCGGTTGTTTAAACAAAAATGCCTAATGTAGATTCAGAAAAGGAAATAGAATTAAAATAAACACCGAAATTTTACTAAAACGCTGTTAAAGTCATAGATCGGGACTTAATTTAGAAATTTAGACTCCTACGAAAGGTCGTCAGTATAGTTAAATAAAAATATATCAATAAATAATTAACAATTAATAATTTAAAACATTAAAATGTAAATAAGTAAATAAAAAATTAAGAAACTGTGTCAAATGAATGGCAAATAAATATGTAAGAATTCCGAAGCTTATTTTATTAGCACTCCGACTGGTATTTAAATTTCACTCAATTGAGAAGCATCGGGCCCAGACACCAGCGAGTTCCGGGTGAATTTAAGCATTATCATGGATTCTTGCGTGTATGGGCATGCAAAAAACATGTGTATTAGACCAGAATTCCAAATTAAGAATTGCGGTGTTAAGTATCGTGTAGTGTTCTAAATAGATATTTCTCTTACCTCCAACACTTAGTCCTCGTAGAGTGGAGTTGAGGTGGAGGAAAGCAGCTTCTGGTAAAGTGCTGAGAGGATTGCCATCCAAAGCAAGGAGAGTCAAAAGTTGATTCCCAATGAAGGCATCCTCAGGAATATTTCTCATACGATTGAAACCCATATCGAGCACCTAAAATATAAAATGCTTTCAGAAAATGTGAAATAATTCAGAGACCATACCTTTAGATGTTTTAATACTTGTCCAAGTAATCTTAATTTAAAAGATTAACCTTTAAATTAAGATTACTTGTAAATTACTATGTATTAAAGCTGCGGCTATGTGGGCCAGTAACTTTCAAGTAATGTATATACTTTTTATTCAAAGCGTTCTCGCACGAAATGTCTCATAAATTTACAAGCTTACATGCTCATTAACCAGTTATTATGATTTGACCTTTACTAAAAACGTCATCCTTTCGTAGTTCTCACCAGAATGCAAATTAATTATTGTTTACTTAAGCTGAAGGTTTGAATACGTGGAGTTGGAGCTACTGGCAGCCTCTTCTTGCTATTACCAAGCATCGCCAGCTTTGCTTATGTTTATTTACAGCTTTAGCATTTGGCTAGTCGACGTTTAAAATATGCACCGGCAATTTTCCTAAGTCAGCTTAATAATCTATTTTATGAGTAGCATTCTACTGCGTTACTTTTTCTGAATTTAACGTTATCGTACGTTAATTTAAATATTCGCAAACAGTGGAGGTTCGTTTGCCACATAAACTGTGCCTTTCTGTTCATAAGGTTATTTAGATCATTTTAAGATTTGGTCTTTATTTGATTTGTCATTTTGGTCGTTTTTAAAGCGATAACTTGCTTCCAGTCTCGTACAGTGTGCAGGACATCGACACAAGTTTCTAGATCAGTGGCGTAGCTAGGGTGGGGCAAGGAGGGACATCTGTCCCCGGGCGTAGCATCCATGGGGCGCCAAATTGCTGTTACGAAATTTCAGAATGAAACCTTTTCATTCTTGGCACACAGAAAGCGGCGCAAGATCTTTAATTTTCCCCCGGCGCTGAAAACCCTAGCTACGCCTCTGTTCTAGACGCAGTATAACACTACAAAATTTAAACGCAATATTTGGCTAGCCTCATACACAATTCCCCCCCCCTTTGTGTGGTGTGAAAGCGTACACCAGTTTTTACGTAATTACTCTTAATTTTCCATGAAGTTGCGCCACATGCTGGTTTCGAGGAAGTTACATCATGCAGTGGTTTTTGGAAATCCGCAGTCTTTGGGTTATTTGTTTTTCTGTGCTTTGATTTTTGTGGTCCCTTTGAAATCCCACGGGCGTCAGCTACTACAGCTTTCAGCGTGTTCAGTTAACTGACTCTTTGTCCTAGATGTTTTTCTGTACGAGTTAAATGTAAGAAAACTCGTAAAATCAGTGGTCGAATACTCCTACAGATGAATTCTTATTAGAACACTAGTCAATATATATTTGGATTATTCCATAGAAAAGTCATTCGCAAACTAACTGGAAGCTGTGAACTCTAGTTTCAGTTTCTGATCAATGAAAGGTCTTATATATGAACAGTTAATCGAATTTGATTATTAGGTATTTTAATTTAAATCAAGTGATATTTTCTACTAAATTGAAACTCCTTTTATGCACTTAAACTATGAGCGAGTTTATCAAAGGTTTATAATTAACAAAAATTGGTAATCATACTTCAAACTGCTGAAAAAAATTTTAAATCGCATCAGCACGTCTTGTTATGCAATAGCCATGATTGATTCGACGCTTTCCTTTGATCAATTTGTTTACCAAAAAGTTAAGCCATTAACACAGATTGAAACTAACACGTAACCAATTGACTCACAACTTAAATACCTCGAAATAAGCAAACGATAAACCTTAAAAGAATAGTAGTAATTTTCTAAAAAGAATAGTAGTAATTTTCTAATTTCTAATACATTGCCAAAATAAACAGATCCATTAAAAAATTTTTAAATTCAAAATAGCATTGTCATTGATTGTTAAACCGTTACACCTATGAACTACCAATCAGAGTAATGTCCGTTAGCAGCACATATAGTTTTTACGTAGCATCCGGTAACGTACACTGCGGGAAAAAAAATGAAAGAATGACAGATTTTAAATTACGTCCAAAGGGGCGTTTTTTTAACATTTTCTGTGTTACCTTTATTTACTAAATAGCACGCTCTTCGCACTTAAACCATAAAGTTCAGTTCAAGAGCAATATCACAAAATAATTTTAAATTGAGCATATCTTTAGAATTTCCGATACACAGTCTCACGCGCTGGAGATAAAATTGTTTTTTCTGTACAACGTTGCCATTGCTCGCTTTAAAATAATTGAGTTTTTTAATCAAAAATTCTTTCAAGTTTTACAAAATATAAAATCTATAACAAAACAAATTCCAAATATAAATTTGGGCTTCGAGATACCCATTTTCGTAGTAGGATTACGTCATTCAAAATAGGATGGCTCTAGGTACCGTCATTTTATCACAATATGAGAAACATACATGCATTTATGCATATTCTTCATTATTTAATTTCTTCAAATGTAATACAAGGCGGTAATATTGGTGGCAATAATTTGAAAAGTGAAACGGACATTCAGAGCGATTCAACGCAAAACGAAAACAATAGTCCTTCAGAGACAAACCCCCTTTGGAGTAGAAAAAAAAAAAAGTCTGAAATGTTTCAGATTTTAAATTACTTCCAAAATGGGCTTTTTTAACATTTTGTGTTTTTTATTAAATATAAAGTAAATAAACTTTATATTTAATATTACTTAATTTACTTAATATTTAATATTACTTTGTTTTCCCTTTTTTTATTAAATATCATGTTCTACGCACTTAAACCATAAAATTCAGTTCAACAGCAATTTCGCAAAATAATTTTAAAATAAGCATACCTTTAGAATTTGGGATTCACGGCGCTGGAGATAAAAAGGGTTTTTTTTTTTTTTTCCTCGTAGAGTGTTGCCATTGCTCGCTTTTAAATCGTTGAATTTGTTAATCAAAAATTCGTTAAAGTTCTACAAAATATGAAATAGATAATAAAACCAATTCCGAATTCCAAATTTGGGCTTCCAGATGCGCATATTCGGGTGGAAACGTACGTTATTCAAAATTGGATGGCTTTAGGTACCGTTGTTTTATCAAAGTGCGAGAAACATTTATGCAGATTTCTCATTATTTAATTTCCTTAAATATAATACAGGGCTGCAAGATTTGGTGGCAACAATTTCAAAAGTGAATCAGACATTTATAGTGAAACAACGCAAAATGCCAAAACGAAAACAATAGTCCTTTAGGGACAAAGCTCCTTTGGACTAAAAGTGGGACAGTTCTATATCTCCCGTTCTGCTAGGCCGATTGATGAAATTCAAATTGCGTTTTTCAAAGCGCGTTGTTCAAATTTCGTTATCTCGAAAGCGCGACTTAGGATACATATTAGATTTATACACAGCATCAATCTAAAACAGGTATTTTGACACAAAATCGGACTTTTTCTGAAATGATATGCCAGTTTTTTTTTCCATTATTTCGATTCTACGACCCAAATTATGCCTAAATATTAGATTTGTAAAATTTGGTGCGAAATGTAAGGAGAAATTAAAAAATTTCTCTTGGCATATTTTTTTCAGTTTTCGCCAAGAATAATTTACTTGGCGAACTTCTTAACTTAAGGCAACCTATTTTTTTCCCTTTTCTTTTTTTCATTGCAGACGAGAGGAAAAAAAAGTTATCCTTCTTACTTTCAAATAATTTTAACAAAGTGCGTAAATCACATTTGTGTTGTTATTGCTTTTAAGAAATATGCCAAATTTCAAAGCGCGCAAATATATAAATTAACGTTTAGGAATTTATATATTTGCGCACTAGTGGAATAATAATTAGGAAATGTTGCATAAAAAAACTCTAATTTTTTGGAGGTATACTCAGAAATACGTCTACTTTAAGATGAAAGTAAAAATTTTACAGATTATATTATAGATTATAAATTCATTCCAAAATTTTTATTTGGAATGAACCTAAATTTCGAAATGTTTTTTGAAATATTTATAAAAATTAATTTAAAATATAAATTTAAAAAATAAATCATAAAAAACGGGCAGATTTTATTTGGAATGAACCTATATTTCGAAATGTGAAAACATTGAGGAGCTAAAATTTTGAGGGCTACTTTTTTAAAAACTATCGTGCGATTTTTACAAAATTTGGTAGTTTGGCATAATTTGAGTCGTAGAATCGAAATATGGAAAAAAACTGACATGCCATTTCAGAAAATGTCCGATTTTGTAACAAAATACCTATATTAGAACAACGCTATATATAAATATAATACATATGCTAAGTCGCGTTCTTTCGAGACATGAAAAACGCAATTTGAATTTTGCCAATCGGACCAGTAGAACGGGAGATATGGAACTGTCTCCCCTTTTTTTTTCCTTTTTTCTTTTTCTTTTTTTTCTTTTTTCCCCGCAGTGTACATCTGAAAAATATTATTCTGTATTCAGACTTTTAAAAATGCATTTGCTCATGCGGAAGTTTCTGGAAAACTGATAAACAAGCCCTGCATAAAATTCAAAATATTTGCATAAATTCTATTATAGTCTCTGCAATATTTTCATTTTAATTTACATACCTCACTATATTGCAGATTTTTAAACATATAAATATGAGCTTTTCTCGAGAAAAAGAAAAAGAAATTTGGTCACACACTTCTCTTTTTTTCTTTTGTAATTTTCTGGTTATCTATTTTTTTCTCATCTTTTACAGATTTCCTCGTCGAGTGGGTGACCAAGAACAGTTCCAGAACCTGTGAAATCATATCTCCTTTTAAGATATCCTTGAATATTTTATCATATATCATATTATATAGCGAACTGCTGATATAAAATTTTAACTACCGACAACTCGTCTGACCTGTTAGAGGTACAAAGCAAGTTAAGAGGATTTTAGATACAAGTTCGACCGCTTCCGGCAGCGGCTTGTATGTGCGTAGTTATTTTAATTTCTTGGCCTTTTCTGTCATTTCTAATTTCTCTGGGATTTCCTCGCCAGGATATGAATTAGGGTGAACGACAGTGTATTTGAACTGAAGTAGAGATAAGGTGAGTCACAGCGTGTTTCGCTATTGAGTGCGCGCGTTGTTGTTTCATCCAGCCTTTTTGAATTCTGAATCGCGGCTTCTCATTCTTGCCGCCGAAGTTTAATATCATACCGGTGTAGTTTTCTGAGTCAACCTGCTAGGTTAAATTAACTGGTGTAGTCTTGAACTACTAACTTATCTTTAAATTTGGTTTAGCTTATCTTTAGTTTTATGGCCACAAGTGGATGGTAGATCTGTAAGCACAAAGACTGTGCCGTCTGTAAATAATTGAGTTAAAAAAAAATGGGTCTTTTGTATTCATCTTCTAGTTTTAGCGATAATCGCTAACAGACTTTCATGTAGCTCTAAAGGCAGTATATGCTAGCCAAGAAAACTAGACGTTGTAGATATTTACATTTATTTTCACTAACCAGTTAAGTTTATGCTTTCTTTCCTATAAGCCTTCATTCGCCTAATTGGCAGTGCCAAAATATTTAAATTTGGTAGCACGTGTGAAGGAATTCAAATTCTACTTCTAGAAAAAATGTTTAAATACTGAGCTTTAGAACGAAGAAAAAAAAAAAAGAAAAAAAAAAAAGAGTGGGCGAGCACTGTACCTTTATAGCATGAGCTTCTGTTTCTGAATTTATTGCTGGTTAAAGTGGCGTAACTGCATTTACTTTGCTGTCACGAGACTTCGACGCGGTTTTAGATAACAAGATTATCTGAGCCCTGGGGAAAAGTCTACTGTTGTGTTAATATCTTTGAAATCTAAGTTTAATTCTTGTTAGTTGAGTTACCGCCCGAGCGAGGCGTAGTCTGTTAGCGTCAAGTCGATGCACTGTGAATTTTAAAGAGTTAAATAAAGGGTTCTGTTAACCCTTCGCCTGTCTGGTTCCTGCACCTACTTCAACTGTCGTTCTGAAAATTAAGTAACTAGACATTACAACGTTACAAACATCATTAAATGACTTCAGTCTATCATATGTTCACATAATGCTACTTCTCTTTGATAGCTGTACTGCAATGGTTTATGTAGAGGTTTATGGAACAAACAGAAGATATAAAGATATAACCAACGCAGAAATTCTCCCAAAGTGCTTCCTGTCACATAACTCGACAGCCGATACTGGGAATGAAGAATTTTTTAAAGTCTCTATAACTCTATGATCAGTACATGCCCCTCGCCTGTCTTACACGAACTTCTTTGTGGCAGATTATTTTTTAAGAACAGTTTTGCCCCAAAATCCACTGAAATACTAAGATGTAGCGAAGAGCTTTACGGAAGAGAAACCGCATTGTGTACTAATTACAGTTTATAAAAAAATATATATCTGTAGTATTCCTTTATTGAAAGCTAATAATTAACACTTTTAAGATACAAATTAATGTTGTTGAATTATACAAATTTATGCTGCTAAAGTATGGCTGTCACACGTTACGTGGACTGCTACACGCTGTAAAACATACCTCGATCAAATCAGCCGATTGTATTAAAATTTCAAAACAGTTGAGGCAAGAATCTCTAGCAAGAGGATTGATATAGATTTATCCGCATTCTTTCTTTGAAGATGTTTATATTTCGAAAATAAAGAGAAAAAGTGATATAGCAGTGTAAACTTCCTTTTTTTTTCTCCCGCCCAAACGGTATAGTGGTTAGGGAAGCCTGACTGCGATACCGAAAGGCCTGGGTTCGAATCCCGGAGAAGGCATGGTTGTAAATGTCCGTCTCTTCAGAGAAGGAAATGGTGGCCCACCTATTAGGTGCTTCCATAATTCAGAGACCATCACATCTGGCCTTAGTACAGATTAATGGACTTTGTTACAAACTGTAACTGTTCACAATCTGCCGTTGGCGAAAAAAAAAACTTCCTGTTTTTTTATAACATTAATTGAAATTCATGTAGTGAAACAAACAAAGTAGAACTCCAATTATCCGAATGCCAGGTATCCGAAATTCAAATTATTCAAAATGCATGATCTTTCTATGCAATTAATTTATCAACGTGTACTTTAATCGCTTTAAGTACTATAAAAATTTTGCATACTTATGATGTATTAATGTTCGACATTTATTTAAAATGCTCTTTTCCCCTATGCAGGAGAACTTTGGCTTCAATACACAGAGTACACATTCACTTGTTCCTGGGTATCAAGCATTGTTCTTTAAGAGTAATTTTCTTTCTTTTATCTAATTTTATATAAAAATATGTTTAGTTCTTGGGAAAAAATAATTTTTAATTGTGTGATATTTGGTAGAATAAAATACAATAAAAAATTGTTTACCCTGTATTGCAATTATTACGTTTTTGGCCTACGTATGTAAGGCAACCCAATTATCTGGATAGACTGCGGTTCCAGTCAATCTTGGAAACTGAAGTTCTCTAGTAAGTCAGTTTATTCTTTAATCACAGTAAAATCCATATTTTGTATGAGTTATCAATTATGCATTAAAATGGGAAGGAGACTTTCTCCCATGCCCATGATTTTTCATATTTTATTGGAATGATACGTCCCTTTGAAAATATCCCATCGGAAGCAGGAAACAGCTTTTGAGCGATCTTCCTGAAGATTACTTTTACATAAGTGAACGCCTAAGACACAAAAACTGCTTAGAAAAGAGGACCACCAATCCAAAGTTTAATGTACTAGGTAGCAAAAAGAAAAACAGAAACAAACAATACATGTAAATTATAAAATTTACAAAATAATAGTAGTAAATATTACTGAGAGCACTTATATGTAAAATATCTAAATACCCACCCTCAGCTGGATGAGGGGTCTGATGGCGTCTGTAGGAAATTCTTCGATTTTGTTGTTGAGGAGTGACAGAGAGCTGAGGGTACCGTTGAGGCCAGAAAAGGCCCGAGGATCGACCGAACTGACCATATTCCTTTCCAGGGTCAAGGCCGTCAGCTGTCCAAGGTTTTGGAAGTCATCCGGAAGCAATACCGAGAACTTGTTCTGGGACAAATCCAAAAAAGAAAGTTCAGAAAGTTGCTTGACGGCGGTCGGCAATTTAACCTGACCCGTACCTTTCAGGTTGAGGTTATGGAGAGTAGATTCCAGGCCTTTGAAGGCAGCATCGCTAGAAGAGAAAACAAGGTAAATAAATAAGACGATATGCATCATATCAATGATCTGGGGAATTTACTTGTTTTTTTACAAAATTCGTGACCTGAAACAGAAGGTTACGAATGATTTGAAGTATGTAAAATATTTTTCCGTCATTAAAATTCTGTTTATCTTATTCGGAATTTTTTGCACTTCATTTTCAGCTTTATTGCGTGGATATTAAACAACGCAACATTTTGGAGCAATATTTTTTTAGCTAAAAAATATTGCTCCAATACCGAATGTCACCATTATGTATAATTGCTCACGAAAATCTAAAAAAAAAAATGCATTTCCTAGATCTTTCTTTATACAATCTTCTTTATAATCTTTATACAATCTTCTTATCACAATCTTCTTTATAAAGATTGTGCGACTCAAATTAATTACGCTGTTCCGAGATTAATTCAGTTAAAATTTTAATTGCATAGTTAAATGCTGTCATATCTCCTGCCTTTAATATAAAATATTAGCTTAAAGTTTTTAAAATACTCTCTGTAAGCAGGCTCTGATTCCTGCTTAGGTAAACGAAGCATGTGTTTCGGGCTTCGGTAGACTGATTAGGTTATTTTGAAACAGAAGATGTGAAAAATATGCATTGCTCTCGCCGGGACCTCTCGAATATGCGCCGAGTGTGCTACTGTTACACCACGAAGGCATGCTGAAAGGAGGGAGTATATACTCCCACTTTTATAGTGCGACTGGGGATTAGGGGACCCAATCGCCAAATCCTGCTGGTCAAGAATCATCATCCACCACCTTTTAGTTTGACCTCCCCTGTAGAGTCATTAGGTTATTTTGAAGCAGGAGACATGAAAAATTAGCAGTGCTCCTGCCGAGACTGGAACCTGAACCTTTCGAATACTCGCCAAATACGCTACTCTTACATCACGAAGGCATGCAGAAAGGAGGGAGAAAATACATTATACATCCGCTTCTAAGAGGACCTCTAAATCTCCATACAGTATTTCAAATATGTAAAATTTTATGCATATTTTATATATTTTAATTCAATTCTAGAACAACACTGAAAATCCGGAAAGGAGAATAACTTCGTTACAGATTTTCCTCCGTTTAGTCAGGCCTCCAATTTTGTAAATCGGGTCCTTCCTGTAAGATAAAAAAAGGAAAATATAAAGCGGTGGCCTTGGAAATTGATGAACCATTGTCAAACACACTACAGCTTTAATATGTTATTATTATAAAATATGTAAGTAACTATGCTTTGATGGCATTTTTAATACCTTTCAAAGACAGTCAATTTGTCTGCTGTTATATAGCATCATGTTACCATTTCCTTGTTATTTACATAGTTCGGTATTGTTATTATTTATATTCTTCAAGTGCTTTCGCATAGAAATAAGGCAAAGAAATGAATCATGAGTTGGATGCTGATAAAGCCTAAAAAAATCGATATATCCATATAATCAGCTCGTTTGTCGGGAAACGACTGCAAAAGGAAGTATCGGTGTTGTCGATTTAATCTATTGAATTGCTGGAGAAACAAAAGAAAAGTACCTTATTTTTCTAACTGCAGCTTTCATTTAGGTAAAATAACGTAACTTTAAATTTCCTGCTGGCTCAAAGAAATATATTAGTTACAAATATCTTTGCGAAGTTTTCACGTAAAAGTAATGAATGTTTTGCAGTTAACTTCATGAAGCATAATGATTATTTAACTCATTAGATTTCTTTGCGGGAAACAAAAAAAATGTATTTTGTACTTACGCAATTCTCTACGAAACCATTGGAAACTCCAAGTATAACTGGTTATTTTTGTAACATTTGAAAAATCTGCAGTGATAAGACGACACCAAATCAATTGTATGACGCTAACTAATCGATCAGTTAGTTTCATTCGGACGTAGAAAGGCAGATTTTGCTATCATCTATAATGTCTATCTTTTCTCAAACTGTAGTAGTATGTTAGCGAGCTAAAACAAAAATTTTTGAAATGATAGGAGAATCTGAAATTCGCTGACTGGTCGCAGTTTTCGAAATGACGTACACAAATTTTCTTCTTTGATTATCCAACGCACTTATAAAAAATTCTCTTTTCTCTTAAACTCTCTCGTAAAAAAGCAACCTTTTTTGCAGATTTGAGCTAAAATTCTATCAGTCCCGAGGGACATCAGAAATAAGACTCTGTTCTTGAGAAAATGGGTTTTAGTCTAATGCGATATTATCAGTCTAATGGGATCTAGACTTTGAGTAAATATTACATAGTTAGCAGCCTACAGAATGTTGAGATAAAAATTAAAAAAATAGCTCCTTTTTTTTTCTCGGAAAGCAAGTCTGTCTTAAAGTGCTATTCAAAATCAGTTCCAATATGGAAAGGGATGAAAAACCCCACCACACCGGTGATCCGTAATACTTATTGCCTAGTGTCAGAGACAGCGTTTTTACTATGACTATTGATAAATAAGTAAACAAACTGGGTGGCATTCTTTAAATGAAAAAATAAATAAAGAAAACTCAGATGCAATTTTAAAAAGTATGCTAAGATGTAATTTTCAAATTTATGCAAAGTAACGTTTTAAAGTAAGAGCACAAGTTTGAAAATCATGGCACAGGTTAATCGTATGCAAAACTGTAGTATTATAGGCTCATGTGAACCGTTCATGTTAATAATGTGGGCTTACTTATAGCTCTTACAGGATTGCGGGAACTGCGTTCTTTATAAGCAGCACATCAAGATCAGACCAGCTCAACGTTCTAGTGTCTTGCGTTCACTATTCAAAGGCGTTAACTCTGAGTTAACTAGATGAGAATATAAAATAAAGTCATGCAATTGCTAGCAATTCTTAGTATTTCTTCACTGAAGCTGTTTGCTATGTAACGCAAGATTTCTCCCAATTCTTGCAATGAAGACCTCCCAGTCGCACAACGAAACTTGCCAGTCCTTTGCAAACCTTTCCAGTGAACTTTGCAGTTCAACAAGGAGGAGCACTAAAATTTGCAATAGATTTGACTAAGGAAATGTATAAATGTTATGAAAATAGTACTACATGAAATTTTAGATTACCTGCAGTCGGATGCAAGGAAAGTACCGACAATCATAACAATGTCATCCACAATAGAACCTTTTCTACGAAAACTTATAAGGTATTTCTTCCGCTTTCTTCGCATGCCTTCGTGGTCAGCACGCTCGGCGTGTATTGGAGAGGTCCGTGGTTCGAGTCCAGGAGAGGGCATTGTTCATTTATCATCTCTCCTGCTTCCTAAACAGCCTAATGTCTCTACAAACTGTCTTGTTCATTTGTAAGAAATGAGATAATAAGTTTTTCTTCGCTAGTAAGTGGGAATTCAGAAGTAGATTTACCGATGAGGATGTCTGTGAAAGCCAGCTTTCAAGCTGAAATATTCCAGTGGCTAAATAAGCTCAATAATGATCTGCAAGATAAACGCATACGTCTTTGATGGCTCAAGAGAAAATGAAAGTTTTAAAACAAATATTTCAGTCTGACACAAAAAAAAATGTTAATTCGTGAATATTATGCTTTACTTTCTTAAAGTATTCTAAAAAGGAAATTAACTTAATCATTCTTTTATCAGAATCATAAAACCGCGTTGTCTGTAGAGTATTTCGCAATGTCTTTATCTTTTCGGGATTCTGGAATGAACCACGTTTAAAAAAACTTCTATATAAAACATATTCATGATAGTTGTGCTATGCATATAAAGATTAGCTTATTTGTTATTATCTTTAATGGAATTCACAACGAATTCTTTCACAACGCCAAGGTAAAGAGGAATTCCAGTTAAGAAAACGCTGACCTCGAGAGTTCTGTAGGCAAAACTTTTGTTTTGCACATTTTTTTCACAGGAAGGTTTAAATACTGCAGATCAATAAACTTTGTTTTTAAAGATATCATTGAACTTTTTTGTGTGAAACCTTCAAATCCAGATAGACTTAAGGAAACATCTTTGACAAATTTCGGAAATAACGAGTTTCTTCACATCTTTAATAGTATCTTCAAGTTTGTGATGCCTTTTTCAACAATGAAACAAAGTGAGAGTATTTTTTCACGCATGATGTATTTAAAAAATATGCTGCTCGATAAGCTTATTTTGGGGCCGGATCTTCACTTGAAAGTTTCAGGTGGACAATCAGACGCCAGAAAATTATGTCAGGCAATAATACTTCTTGTCAGAAATACTTTAGGAGTTCATAAAGTTTCAATTCCACACTTAAAAAAACTGTAGTAAGAAATTTTTTTAAAAAACATTCTACAGTTTTTTACGAGTAATCTAAAGTAAGTGTTATTATTTAAATTTTATTTTTTTAAATAATCGTAACATTTGATAATAAGAAATAACATTTATAAAATTTAAATTACGAAAGGCATTTATAGTTGCATTAATGAGCTAGAACGCATCAACATGACTTAAGACACACTGACAAGATTGTTGTTTCGACATGTTATTCTTAAATAAAAAATGCACCTCTGGTAATTTGGTTGGTAACCGGAATTTCAATCATGTAGAGCAGAAAGATCTTTATCAATACCTGCAGCAACCTAAGGTTTACAAAAAAGCAATTTAAAAAAAAACTCGTAGAGTTTTTGAACAGGAGATATGAAAAATGTGCAATGCTGTCGCCGGGATTCGAAAGCGGACCTCCCAATTGCCAGCCGAACGCGCCTTCCAGTTTTGCACCCCAAACATACGCGTTAAGGAGGAGGGAGAAAAGGAAATACTTATAAGCTCTATTCCATAAAACATTTTTTCAATGGATTAAAGTATGTTGTAATAATTTCCCTTGTGGACATAAATATTTTAAGCCTATCAGGTACGGAAATTTTATATTAGAATGCATTCAGTCAAGGGATCTAGAAACCTTTACGCAGCTCATTAAACCATAATGGCCATTTTCATTCATTATTAGTACCCTAATGGTAATTTTCAGGTAACATTTAGTATCTATATGAAATTAGAGAATAATTAAATTAATTAATATTCAGGCTGTATCAAAAATTAGTGAAACTATTATGGTTTTAAAATAACGTTTGAACACTATATTAAAACACGCAAGTATTGCGTTTCTGGTTGAGTTCTAATATCTTTCAAAATTCAGTATTTTATCAATTAAAAAGGGCTTGAACATTTACTATAAATAATAATATATTTAATAAATGTAAACCCCTTAGTGCATTTCGAAAGACAAGACAACAATTAAGGAGCAAAATTAATAAATTTGTATCGCCAAATTAAAGCTAGATTATTACAGTTATCAATAGATCACGTCACTCAAATGCTTATTTTGGTATAAGATGTAAATACTTAGAATTAATCTGTGCACAATCTGAGTTAATCTACGCATAATCTGAAGTACAATATGATAAAATAGTGATTGAAAATAGTACTAGATAAGAGATTTCTTTGGCAACTAAATTTTTACTGCTGACGATTGTTGCTAAAGTGGTGAGCAATAGAAAGAATAATTTAAATTAAACTACACTTCATACTATATGGTAAAATTCTAATTGCTATGGTTTTAGTGTCTTGCCTGTTTTGACATCAGCGGAGTCATCTGACCTTGATAAAACAGTAGGTCACGTGCGAATTGTTGTTCCAGGAAACTTCCTTTTAGTTAATAGGAAATTTAAGCAATCACCCTTTTCTGTTTTCTTTTATCCTCTTGACGTCTGCTAATATAACCAGTACTGTTTACATTTTCATATAGCAACTGTATTAAATTTTATTTGAGTAACAATGTCAGTTAATTCCATTAAAGATATTCTGAAACGTAACTTGCACGTCGACGTATCTTGTGCTACTAAACGAAGATTACATTTTGTTAAAATAAGAATTCTTTCAGTTTTAAAATCTCAGTGAGATTTGAAACCAAATCGTAGGACAGTCCACATAATGCCATCGATATATCACGATACACTGTGTCGTGGAGAGCTATGAAGTTATGTTTCGAATTTTTAAATTTTTAAACCGTTTTCACTTGTGCGAATAAATACTTTGCAGTGTAAAAAAATAGTGAACTCTAAATACAGGGTGTTTATAAAGTCCCGGACCCATTTCGATGTTTAATAACTCATAAAATAATGAAGATGATATAAACAAACTTTATGGCATTTATTGATGGAATAACTTATATATTTTCCTTTTCAGGTTTGAATATCTTTACTTTTGTAAATATCGTCTGCGCGTGTGGTTAATTTCAGATAATTTCATTTTTCAGTCTAAATATCTGTACTTTTCTAACTATCGTCTGCTTATTAATTGCACTTTTCTCTCTTCGGTTTTTGGCAACTATTGCAATGTTATGTTATTATTAAGATAGTGCACCACCTCACTGGGGTACCATCGTTCGTAATTCTTTGAATGACCATTTTACAGGAAGATGGATTGGGCAAAGAGGTCCAATTCCTTGGCCACCCAGATCACCTGATATAACGCCGCTGGACTCTTTCCTTTGGGGATTTGTAAAGAACAACGTTTGCAGGAGGAGAGTGTCGAACATGGACGACCTAAAAGCCAGAATTACAACCGCAATAGCCTCTGTTGATTCCGATATGCTTGCCGGTACCTGGCGTGAAACTGAATATAAACTATATATTCTCCGTGCGAGGAATGGGGCACACGTGGAATATCATTGACAAGGGTCATGAAACGTTTTGAGTCTATCTAAGCATTTATGTTATTAATTTTAATCTATCTTTATTATTTTATGAGTTATTAAACATCAAAATGGGTCCGGGACTTTATAAACAACCTGTATTTTAAATTATGAATTAATTTAGAATTGTTAATTGACTGTTGATAGCTATTCATATTTATTTATTATTAATCCGTCAAAACATTATTTTCTTCTATATTCCTGCTTTTTCTTTCAAAGAGGGCAAATGTTTTTAGAGAATTTCCGGAAAACAACTTTCTTCTTGCTAGATAGCTCGTAAGTCGCAAAGCTAAACAAATTAGATTATATATATATATATACATATATGAGTAAAGCCGTTATGAGTAAAGCAGTTATGAGTAAAGCAGTTTATCATTTTTGTGAAAATAAAGTTTAACTTATTGAAATACCCGAATCCTTTTCCGAAAATCACCACTTTGACAAAAACTTATGGCAATATAGCGTTTTTCAAAATGATACTGTCCACCGTTTTTCATAAAGGTATAAATAGCAATTCAGCATTTTATATGAGGATGCGGGCACCCTTATACTTAGTCCTCGTTTTCAAAAAGGTGCCGAAGATTTATTTCATTCCTTGCTTAATTAATTAACCAATAATTAAAACGACAGTCGGACTTGCGTAAGGATATGCGTTCTTTTATGAAAAACGCTGGATTTTCTAAGAGTACCCAAGATCAGTTTTAAGCAATACACTGATCTTCAGTTTGTATAGCATTCTTTATAGCGGCACAATTATAAAGATTTCTGCCTTTTCGAACAGCGATCAACTTACATGAAGGTGCGGGACTATTACGCCGGAGAACCGTTATGAAGGCGTTTCGCATACACATGAATACACACATATATATGTAATGGGAAGAGAAAAAGACGTAGCAAATGTTGATAACGTAGAACGTGGATCCATATTGAAGAAGAATTTGGCAGTCGAGGCGGTTTAAATTCCATTTTTATTTGAATTGACATTTGTGGCCACAGTTTACTTGGCAATCTAATTGTGTCTATTTCCAGAACATTAACATTTTTAATACTATTGCGACAGGAGAGTACAGCGAAATTACGTCCCAGCAGCAACAGAGGTAGAAGCTAAATACCCATTTACCCATTTCTTCAATATGGCAGCCTGTTAAGAGAAAGGCTTTGGTTTAGTTTAAAAAAGTTTCAGTTCACAGAGTTTAGGTTCCAAAATAACTACTACGTCATCAGCGTTACGCAAGCACATCTGTGGCATAGAATAATCTAGAAAAGACACAGTCCAGAAATATTATTAAGTTTTTCTTAGAATAAACAGGAAATAACCAGATTAAAAATGAAGAGTTAAGAGGCTATTATTAAATTAAATCATAAAGCTGAATTACATATTTTTTATCTTACACACATATATATAATTTTCAGAAATTTTTAATGGTAAACTCAATTGAATTGCAATCTTCAATTTATAAACTGCGATTTTTTTAAGAATTTTTTTTTTCAATAAGGTTTCAATGAGTCTTAGCGAATCTGAACTATCTTCTACAAAGTCAGTGCAAAACTTCAAACTTTGTTTATTTTTGCTGAAAGAGCCTAGTGACCAAAACTGTCACAGTCTGAAATTCTATTTTATTTGATTAAGTTCCGAAACTGGAACCATATGACCTTCAAATAATACTTACTAAAACAACCTTTTGAAATCTCTTACATATTTTCATCCCTAAATGAAGATTTTCTAAAAATATGTACTTTAGAATAATTGCAGAAGAAGCAAGTTGTCCTTGTCCTTGAGCTTTCTATTATTAATATCAGCCAGACCCATACGTAATATCTTTATACTATTGTTTCCTGTAGAATTATCTCATATGATGTCTAATACTTTCGATTTCCTGAATCGTATTATCGATTGATCAGAATTACAATGATTCAGGAAGAGGAACTCCCCGAGAGAAGTACAAAGCATCATCATGCCATCCAATCTTTTTGCTAGTTATCCATTGCTTTCGCTTAGATCAAATGCTCGAATTAACATACTGCGATATTACAATTAATACAGCAGTAAGCTTTTATGTTCATTGTTATGAGTTAACTTTCGAATTATTATCTTCGTATCTTCCTTTTGGATTACCATGATTCCGTAACAAGTTATATTTAGGAACTCAAATCTTGCTGTATATCAATGGAAGCATCTCCGATAGCTTAGTTAAATGCACCGTGACTTACATCCGCATGCTAAGAAAATAAACTCAAACAATGCATCGAGCATACTGAAGTCATTTAGATTATCATGCTTCAATGTGAATGAAATATTATCGAATTTGCATACGTCTTATCTACTAAATGCTTAGTTTCTTAATCAGATGTTCTGCTTACGAATATGAATTGTGTTCAATATAAATCGGCTTTTGTTAATTCATGTGAATTTATTGCTCTCCCATTTCAAATTTCAAGGACATTTTTAAAGATCAGTCACACTGAAAAAAAAAAAAAAAAAAAAAAAAAAATGGCAGTATCGCTGCAAGTTCCCATACCTTCTAATAGCAGTCTCATTGCTTTCTTCTTCAAACGTTGCCTTAAGAAGCGTGATAAAGCAATTTTTTAAAGGCAATAAAATAAAAGAATAAATAAAACTAAAAAATCTGAAAGCTTTCAGATTGTATATTACGCCCAAAGCGGCGTTTTTTTTAACATTTTGTGGGTTACTTTAATTTATTAAATATTATGTTCTTCGCACTTCAACCATAAAAATCAGTTCAACAGCAATATCGCAAAATAATTTTAAAATGAGCACATCTTTAGAACTTCCGATGCACAATCTTGCGCGCTGGAGATAAAAATGTTTTTTTTCTTTCCCGTACAGTGTCTGTACGGAAAAATTTGTTGAAAGAAAAATTGAAAAAGGTGTTGCCATTGCTCGCTTTGAAATCATTGAGTTTGTTAATCAATAATTCGTTAAACGTTTACATATGAAATAGGTAATGAAATAAATTCCAAATTTGGGCTTCCAAATGTCCATATTCGGGTGGAAATGTACGTTATTCAAAATTTGATGACTCTAGGTACCGTCGTTTTATCACAATGCGAGAAACACATATACATTTATGCAGATTATTTATTATTTAATTTCTTTAACTATAATACAGGGCTTTATAATATTTGGTGGCAACAGTTTGAAAAGTGAACCGACAGTTAGAACCAACGTAAAATGCCAAAAGGAAATTAATAGACTTTCTGAGGTAATGCCGTTTGGGCTAAAAAGGTTAGTAGAATCCGAAGTCTATAGAAATAATCAAAAATATAATTTTTACTTGTGTATTTCATGTAGCTTCGGTATATTTTGTGGAATTGACACGTTCCGAAGTTTGCGTATTACAGAAAAAGCAAATGTTGTCTATCAAAATTTCTACAGTATTGAACCTGTGTTTTCTTCTGTATTTAGAAATCTATTTCTTTTCTTAGCAATTAAAGAAGTATCATATTTGGATACCACATTTAAAATTTATTTTGAAAGGAAAATATATTAGCAATTCAAATCTGCACTTTTTAAAATTGATAATAATTTTTTGTTTAAATGTGTGTGCGTGTTTGTTCTTGTTATCTCCGATGTGCTTAATATTACTTCTTGCTTTCCATCAAATTTTGATGCTGACAAAAATTAGAAAATTGATTCAAGTAGAAATTACACTGACTGTTTTAGAAAATGTATTACATTATAAGGTACTTAGCATGGCTTCGTGGTGAGCACGCTCAGCGCGTATTCGAGAGATCCGCGGTTCGAATTCCGGCGAGGGTATTGCTCATTCTTCCCATCTCCTACTACAAAATATTCTAAAAACTCTACAGCGGCGCCCGAAATAAAAAGGTGGTGGATGATGATTCTCCACCTTCAGGATTTAGCGACTGGATCCCCTGATCCCCAGTTGCCCTTTAAAAAGGGGAGTATATAAGGTATTTCTCCCGCCTTCTTAGCATGCCGTCATGGTGTAGTGGTCAGCACGCTCGGCGCGCGTTAGAGAGGTCCATGGTTAGAGTCTCGGCGAAGACATTGCTCACTTCTTCAGTTTCCTGACATAAAAAAATCCTATTGCCTCTACAGTGGCGCCCGAACTAAAAAGTGGTGGATGATGATTTTTCACCACCAGGATCTGGCGATTAGGTCCCCCAATTCCCAGTCGCCCTTTAAAAGGGGGAGTATATAAGGTATTTCTCCCGCTTATTTACAATACCTTCGTGGTGTAGTGTCCAGCACACTCGGCGTGTATACGAGAGGTCCGTGGTTCGAGTCCCGGCGAGGGTATTGCTCATTTTTCACCTGTCCTGCTTTCAAAATATACCTAATGTCTCTAAAACATTTTTAAAAATGATGAAGACTAATAAGTGTTCTACATTATGTTTTAGAAACAAAAAATATCTGCCGTCTGATGAGGTCAAAAAATCAAATTAAATGTTAACAAATTTTTGTACTTTTCTATTTATTTGTAAGTGGTTCAGAACAGCTTATGTTTAAAACTTTCATATCTCATTCTGAAAAATGAATCTAGTATAAACAAAAATTAATATAATCTGAAAAATGCTTTAGCACAAATAAATAAATATAATCTGAAACAAAATTACAGTTTTTTTTAAACATCTGGCAAATATTTAATCACGCAATAAATTCCTCAGCTGTTGCCATCCTACTCTGCGAAAAAAAACATTCTCAAGTCTTTCAGAAAGATTATTTCTGTAAGTACTTAGTGTTGTTACTAATTTTGTACATCTATAAATAGTTTTAGTGAAATTACATGTCAAATTGTTATATTCTTTTGTATAATGTAACATGAAAATTTAAAGAGGCCGGAAAAATAAGAATACAAGTCAAGTCTACTTAACATTAAATAAATGGTTACATCGTTAATTTGGCGAGATATCTCTAAACTGGCGATGATTGTGGCGACTGATTTTTGTCACTAAATTTGGTGAGAAATAGCCCCAAACGTGGCGACTATATGGCGATATTATGATCCAGCCCCTGTATAACTAATTGGGTATTGTAACTGAATAACTGTAATTAATCTATATAAATAACTGTAACCGTATCTGGCCCTCGTATGCCTTCCAGTAATTTAGAGGGGTATTAGAGATTTCTCGGCAGTCGGGCGAAAGCTAAGTAATACCGGGGAGAGTATTAATTGTTTAGTTCAGGGTGACTTCCGAGTATTGAGAGAAATCTGTGTTAGCTTCGTTCTTCAGATGCGCTTTGCACTGCGTTGTGTTTAACGTTCTTAATAAATTGAAGTGTAACTACTGATTGTATTCTCTGATACTGTGAACACCTGTGCAAGTATTTCTGTGGAAATTTCCAGAACTCTGAAGTGTTTCTTTTGGTAAAATAATTTTTATCAAATGCTCATCGGTTCTGCGTGCATTCAATCTATTTCGAACCCGTATGCAAGCAACACTATTATCATTAACGGCGGATTTGTACAAATATCTACCTCTTTATTCGTCGTGCGTTGTTGTAGGTGGTTTGTTTTTACAAATATTGCCTCTATGTTGCATTGACAAGCAGCTGTTTAGTGTCTGTAATTGACACGCTCCGCACAAAATCACCCCCCCCCAAAAAAAAAAAAAAAAAAAAAAAACTACTATCTTTCAAAAAGTATGATTAATGATTTATTTAAACCAGCTAAGTTATTAGTTGGTCTTCACTATCACGTCTACTTTCGTCTACTCTCACAAATACGTGAATTAATTAAGGTATATAAGCGCAGAGGTTTTGAACTTTGAAGACAGCCTTTCGGAGGCTCGTTAATGCATTATAACTCCCGTCTACTGAATTGCTTTAACGTTTTAGCTCCGTGAGCCGCAACTGCTTTGTGAAATCTTGATGGCCTACCCAAAACTTAGTAAGCACATGCTACTTAGTATTCAATACTTTAATATGACTTGATATATGTTGTATGATATTTGTTCTGAATTTCCAACAAGCTGCGGAGGTTGTGTTCTATTTTATTTTTAAGTTTTATGTAACCATCAGGTTAACATGTAAAAAAAGGTTTATTTTAAATCATTACCTAACTTTGTTGTTAGCGTGCTTTAGAAGTAAGATTGGCGGTAAATCGTCTGGCAGTCTTTACGGTTTTAGGAACTGGCATTCAGAGTAGCCAAAAAAAAAAAATTCTAGGCTGAAAGTTTTTACGAGGGAGTAGTGGATAAGATCACAAATCCGTGGCAACTCTTTAGAATTTCGCTTCATGCTGACTGGTTCTGTTAATTGATTAAGACAAAGCAAATCAAGGGCTATGCGCTTAGGGATGCCTTCCTGGAGGAGTTTTTAAAGGAAAATGACACGTATTCATGTTACATATGAGTTAAACCACGAAAACCCCATCGCAACTTGCCCGTTCGCCGGGATCTGAACCCGAGTCAAGTCACCAATGTTCATCGATCTTACCGCTTCGCCGCTTTTGGAACTACAAAGTGACCATACAGTCAGTTTCCTTCAGAAAGTTCTGCATAGTAAGGTAGATATTCTTCGAGTATCTTGACGTAATAAATGGTCTAACGTAACCACTGAAGAGTAAATGCCTGTTGCATTGATTTAAACAAAGAGTTTGACTGCATGGTATCTGTGTAAATATTAAAAAATGAAAACTGCTAATTATTTTTAGTATGTTTTTATTTTTAATGCTGTCAACTTATTCTTTGTTTGTACCCTCTTCCGAAATTAAGTAAATTTTATTTCTTTAAAATTGAAATAAAATTTTTATGAAAATTTATCTCTGTTGCCAAATTTGAGAAATATATTTATCTTTTGTTATAAAATAAGTAAATGTAAAATACTTTAACTAACAGTTTTAGCAAATTGTAATTTATAAAAAAATTACCGCATTTAAAAAAATTTGATTAGGCCTTTTTTTGTAAAATTATTTAGAAATTACAATAAGAAAGTTGGCAATTGCTTTTAAATGAATTTTTAATGAACCTGTTACATATCTGCTAAGCATTAGTCGGTCAATGCAAGTCTTATATCTTTATTTATATTACATTAATATTGCTGCGTGCGTACGGGTTCGTTATGAATTGAATGCACAAGTTGTAAAAAGTTAACAAAAATTTATTCTTTCCGCAAGAAATAAATCAAAATGCTGAAATATTTCTTCAAAGATATTCCCACAATATCACAATATCTCAAACGTTTAACAAAAGCTCAGTTCAAAACAGATAAAATAATTATATCTCACAGAGAAATCGCTAAAATCAATAACAGCATTAAGTAAACAAACAGCAGTTCGCTTTTTACAGCTACAACTACAACTACAACTGAGATGAGGTGTTTCAATTCGGCTTTTATAAGCTTTTTAATTATCACTAGAACAATCTCGATTTTTCTGGATGGCAACAGTAATTACGAGATATTTATTTATTAAACATTAAATGCACGCGCTCTTTTATTTTTATTTATTTATTTTTTTTTCCGACGTAGTTTTCTCTTCAAAAACCGTCTGCATCGCACAGGAAAAATAAAGCAATTTTAATTACAATTCTAAATAAATAGCCAAATAAATGCGAAATCCGTAACAATATAAAAACTTCTTAAATTGTCTACAGCTTTATATACTGCTTTATGTTATTTAAATGAATGGAAAAGTTAAAAGCACATAAAAAATTAACAATAAGCCTCATTTTACTTGCGTAGAGGCAAATAATTAGAAGAGAGAAGAACAATATACATAAATAATACTAACAATTTACTGCACAAAAATTGTTATGTACAGAATTAAAATTATAGTAAATAAAATCCTCTTGTTAAAAATAAATAAAAATTATTTTCCTAGTGAAATATATAACGATCTTTCACACAGTACATATTTCCCAGATAAAACGTTAATTTGATGTTCCCAGATTTAACGTTAATTAAGATGCAATTATTTGCAATTTATCAATAAATATTTGCATTTTATATTTGCAATTAACTTTCTGCATAAATTCTCTGAAAGATTAATGACTAAGACTATACATTTATCCTGACATTTCTTATCAAATAACAATAAGCTAATAATATTCTAAAATATATAAGCTTATTTCATGAATTGTTACAGCACACTATAAGAGCAATCATTTGAATAAAAAGTGGTATTAAGTTTCTTACCTTATTGTTAAAGAATTATCCGCTAATTTCAGCGTCGTCAAAGTCAAGCCATTAAAAGCAGCATCCGGTATCTCCGTTATTCGATTGCGTGATAAATCAAGCTCCTTTAGATTTGTCAATCGCTTAATCGATTGAGACGGAATCTCCCTCAGCTCATTTTGTTCTAAATTTAAACTGCTTAACGTCCTATCGAGACCTTGAAAAGCGAGAGGGGAGATCTCGCTCAGTCCCACGCTCGATAACTGGATAGTCCTAACGTCCAACCCAGTGAAAGCTCCATCTTCTAATGATGAGATAGTTCCATTGATAATAGCCAAAAGATCCAATGGAGGCTTGGATTGAAGAGCCTCCACAAGGCGTGGAAGTTGCACAGATCCACACTGCACTGTCAAACGCAAATTTCCACCAGTCCCACACACGCACCGTAACTGGAGGTCATCGAACAGCGGAGGCCAGTCACATGCACCACTACAGGGGGCTACTAGCAGAAATGTCCAGCAGATCAGGCTGCCCCAGAAAATGGTCCACGACAGCCGCATGCCTGAAAGAGAACACAAACATGAGAATCGTTGTTTTGCTTCAGAAGCTATGTGGGCGAGGCAACCTTGTCACACTTAAGCACTGGCTGAAACGCGAAAGGCTTGCTCGGACCAGTGCAGGTGAAAGCTTGTTCACACAGTAGAAAGTGGTATAAATTTAATCTCCTAGTTATTTTGTATCGAATTGCAGTGCGAAGCTTTATATTTCGATTGTACTGAAAACCTACATTTTGCATTCCGCTTGGAAAATTTGAAGCTACCTTGAAGGCCGAACCGTCTTTTATTGCTTTCTCAAAAGAGGCTTAATAAACAACTCTGAAAGGAAGATTAGATAGACCTTTTAATAATATACTTAGTACATATTAAGCACTCTAAATTTTATAATTGACACGTGAATTTTTTTATTTCTGTAATGCAGTATGTCTGTACATAATTCAGAGATTTATCATTTACAGATACCAAACAATTAAAATACAAGAAATTAAATGAAAAATAAAATAGCCGGTTTTGCCCTCTTAACTTTTGAATAATCAATTTATATCAAGTTACTCTGCTCTTCGGAGAAAAAATGTAAAGAAATTTTAGATTAAAACTGACGTAAACAAATCCTTGCAATACATGAAAATCGATTAAAAAATTTACGTTTTTAATAAGGAAGCATACAAAGAATATTTATTTATTTATTTTAGCAAGAGAAATAAATATTTTATTGAAAAGCATACTTATTTAAAGTTTTATCTAATATACAAAGTAAAGAAGAGCTAAAAAATTTCGATTTCTTGAAACTCACTTTTGCTCCAGGCCAGTAGAAAATCATACAAATATTTAGCTTCATTTCTTAAATTTATTAATGTCGTCTGATAAAACTGAAGCTTTTCTCTTAAATAAAATTAAAACTCAACTTAACTAACAACATTTAAAAATAACGAATGTTTTTTTCTCTATTTCTTTTTTGAGTGGAAAAGCATAACAATAGAAAAACATCAAAATCACTTTTATTAAAAAATTAAATAACCCCTTGAATAAAATAAAAAAAGAAGTACATATGTAAGCTATAACCTGTATGTTAACAAAGTTTTGATAAATTATATCAGTTTTTTTTTAATTATTTTTAAAACCATATACAAGAAATAGATTTACAAACTCTGTAGTCTAAATACATTATATGGCATCAGTGAAATGTACTTTATTAATTATATTAATGGCATAAATAATAATATTTATAGCAATATAACATTATGAATCCCATAAGGTTTTTATATGATTTCATTATGTTGCGTTGATGAGAAACGTCCCTATAAAATATGGAACATGAAGGGAAGATTCTTCCCCATAGAGCTTCCTTTTTTTACTCGACACATGTCTAGACACCTTTCGTGCTGTGAAAACTAAAACCAAAATTTGAGTTTTTTAAAATTTTATTTATTACTGATGTATTACCATTTGTACTTTTATTTCAAACATCATTCTTATTTTTACCCGAAGGGGCGTTAGACCGAATGGGTTGTTAGTCTCGAAACGGGGTATCGTCCACTATATACGGCGAATCACTTTTCCAATTGTTGCCACCAAATATTATTGCCCTGTATGATCTCTAAAGAAACTAAATAATGAAGAACCTGTTGGTATGTATGTTTGTTCCTCGCATTATAAAAAGAAAGATGGTACATACAGCCATTAAATTTTGAATAACTTTGTCCTCCACCTAAACATGGGCACCTGGAAGTTCGAATTTTATGTTTCATATTTTGTAAAATTTTAATGAATGTTTTATTAACAAACTCAAAGAAATGAAAGCGAGTCGCAGCAACACTGTACGAAAAAAAAAAATATTTTTATCTCCAGCACACGAGAATGCCTGTCGGAAATTCCAAAGTTATGGTGTTTATAAATATTTTGTGATTTTGCTGTTGAAGTGAAGTTTGTGTGATGTAAGTGCGAAGAACGTCATATTTAATAAATAAATTTAATATATAAAACGTTAATAATAAAAAGGCACACACATACCCATACACGGAAAGAAACAAAAAATCTGAAGGTTTTCAGATTTTATATTACGCCCAAAGGGGCTTTTTGTTAACGTTTTGTGTGTTACTTTTAATTATTAATAAAAAAAAAAAATTTGAAAGATTTCAGATTTTAAATTACGTCCAAAGGCGCGTTTTTTTAACGTTTCGTGTGCTACCTTTTTTTATTAAATATCATGTACTACGTACTCAAACCATAAAATTCAGTTCAAAATCAATATCGCAAAATCATTTTAAAATGAACATATCTTTAGAATTTCCGTAAGTCTCGTGCGCTGGAGATAAAAATGTTTTTTTTTTCCGTACAGTGTTGCCATTGCTCGCTTTGAAATCATTTAGTTTGTTAATCAGAAATTCGTTGAAATGTTACAAAACATAAAATCGATAATAAAGCAAATTTCAAATTCAAAATTAGGGCTTCCAGATGCCCATATTCGCAGTAGGATTACGTCATTCAAAATTCGATGGCTCTAGGTTTTATCACAATGCGAGAAACATGCATACATTTATGCAGATTTTTCATTTTTTTAAATTCAATGCAGAGCGATAACATTTAGTGGCAACAATTTGAAAAGTGAAACGGGCATTCAGAGTGAATCGACGCAAAATCGCAAAACGAAAGTAATAGTCCTTCGAGACTAAATCCCTTTGGACTAATTATGATGTTTTTCGCACCTAAACCATAAAATTCAATTCAACAGCAATATCGCATAATTATTTAAAAAGACCATATCTTTAGAATTTCCGATACACAGTCTCACGCGTTGGAGATAAAATGTTTTTTTCCGTACAGTGTTGTCATTGCTCGCTTCAAATCGTTGAGTTTGTAAATCAAAAATTCGTTAACGTTCTAAAAATGTGAAATAGATAATAAAACAAATTCGAAATTAAAAATTCGGATCTTCAGGTGCCAATGTTCGGGTGGAGGATTACGTTATTCAGAATTCGATGGTTCTAGGTACCGTTGTACCATCACTATGCGAGAAAAATACCTACATTCGCGCACATTCTCCTTTATTTAATTTTTTTTTAAATAATACAGGATGATAACATTTTAGAGTGATTCAACCCAAAATCCAGTTTCGAGACTAATAGCACTTCTGAGCTAATGCTCCTTTGGGCTAACGAATTCCGGTCATAACTAAACAATAATAAAAATTTTTACTCTATTTTTATTTGGGAGTGAGCTACTAGAAGATGGAAAAAAAAAACACGCTATAATATGTCGTTGGAAAATTAATAATCTTACATGTGAGAAATTATTTTGCCTGTTGGCCTATAAACACACCTTAAAACAACTACTTAACTTTGGTTTTGTTTCCAAACACTAGAATAAACTGCAAGGAGGAAATAAAATGAAATATAATAATTCATATATATATAAATAACATAATTATTGCAAACAAGCTGAAATTAATAAGAATACTTTAGTGCCATTTAAATTACATTTTTAAGGTATCATAAAAACTCGTATTTGAAATACATTATTAAAAAAGGACATCACTTTTCAATTTAATTTAAATTATATTAATTTTAAATTTCACATTCACATCTCAGATAGCATAATGAAGACAAAAAGAGACTAAAAAAAGCATTAAAGAATTTTAAAAAAAGATTCGAAAAATTACAGCAAATTTAAAAAAATAAAAATAAAGAAAAGATATTATCGACTGGCTATGTTATTATCTTTTTCATCATCTGCTTCTGTTTGTTTACATTTAGCCTAATCTACACTACGTTTATTTTACTTTAAATTGTAGTATTTTTAGCATTATGATGGAGCAAAATACTAAGTGAATGGCATCGTTAAGGAATGAAAATAAAAAATTATAGTTCGAATAACAATCATTGTTTAGAATAAAAAGAAGCAGTGGCTTTAGATAGGATGACTAAATTATTACATGCAGCTCTTTTTTACAAAATACGTAAACACTTGCTTTAGTTATTAATAATTTAGATTTGTTGAAATTATAGACTTCTTTAAAGCCAGAATATGACTAGAAGACATCTTTATGTGGTTATCCTTACTGGTCGTTAAAAGGAATAAGAAAGTAATTTGGAAAATGGTTGCCATTGTTTATATTGAAGCAAGCGAAAGTTGCAGGCGAAAGTTTACCTAAAAAGAATCAAAATGGCGAAGTTCTGTAGATGTCTTCTTAGATTATAATGTTTATAATTGCTGTGGCGTGGTGCCGGTCTTGAAAATGGGGACAAGGCGACCTGACCGCTAGCGACTTTGGTTCATAATCTCCAGTGAAGTAATATTATGTGCCACTACAGCGGAACGGAAACAATTGTTTCTTGCATTAAAATTCATCTAATGACAGCAGACTTCAGTAGTCAATTTATGAATTTCATTTGCATAAAAATGAAGTTATCTGAAAGTGACAACATTTAAATGCGTTAAAAATTTGAGTTAAACAATGGGACATGTTACATATTAACACGCAAGCAGATATGTTTTATTTATTTATTTTTATTTCAAGATAAACAGAAATAAGAATTAACCAGAATGAACCTGAAAGCATTTCCGGTGCATCTTACTTATCGAAACCAAAAATAACTCGTCAAATCCTGAAAGATAATTTTGAAGTAATGATACAGTAGCAAAAGATGAATTATTGTTTTTTTGGGGGGAGGGTCCAAAAGGGCAATTTGCCCTGAAGGACTATTAATTTCGCTTTAGCATATTGCGTTAGTTCACTATAAATGTTGGTTGGTTCACTTTTCAAATTGCTGCCACCAAATATTAGAGCCCTGCATTGTATCTGAAGAATCTGCATAAATGTATGTATGTATGCTTCTCGCATTGTGATAAAACAACGGTACCAACAGCCATCGAATTTTAAATAACGCAAGTTTCCACGCAAATATGGGCATCTGGAAGCCCAAATTTGGAATTTGTTTTATTATCTATGTTTTATGTTATTGTATTATTATCTATGTTTGTTTTATTATCTATGTTGTTCTATTTTGTAAAACATTAACGAATTTTTGATTAACAAACTAAACGATTTCAAAGCCAATAATGCCAACACTTAAAAAAAAATGTTTCCACCGCGCGAGACTGTGCATCGGAAATTATAAAGATATGCTTATTTTAAAATTATTTTTCGATATTGTTGTTGAACTGAATTTTATGGTTTAAGTGCGAGAAACATGATATTTAATAAATAAAGGTAACCCACAAAACGATAAAAAAAAGTCTCTTTGCGCGTAATGTAAAATCTAAAAGCTTACAGGTTTTTTTTTTTTTTATTTTACATTCAGCAAAAGGTGACACTGATTCTTGTCAACTTAAATTTATAATATCACATTTTTTAAAAATGTGATATTATAAATTTAAGAATAGATTAAAAATAAAATTAATGAGAATATGCAGAATTAAAAACATCAGGCCACAAAATCTGTTTCCATACTTTAAAACACAAATAGTAAGTTCAGCAAAAGATTTCTTCGATATACAGAGCGTCCATAATTTAGGGTAAAGATATGTTTTAAATAACGCAGAGTAAGAGGCAGGGGAAAAAACTGACTGAATTTTACTTAGTACTTCAAAGAATTTTATATTAATACACTTCAGCATGAGTATCATTAGTTGCTCGGAGAATATCAAGTCTGTTCTCGATTTCCCTTCCGACGTTATTAAGCATTTGTAGAGTCACAGAAGCTGTTTTTTTCTGTGGTGATTCGATTTTTGATTCTTCGGTGCTGCGGATCTTTGCAGCATAAACTCGGTTCTTCAGGTATCCCCAGAAAAAGAAGTCAAGTGGTGTGACGTGCGAAAAACGGGATAGCCATGAAATTGGTCTACCTTCTCCAACCCAGCGATCTGGAAATGTTTCATCAAGGAAATCACGCACATGTGTGGCTAGTGACAAGGGTACCCTCATGTTGGGAAAAATATTTGGCTGCTTTCTTCCAGTTGCGGCACAGAAAAAAATCTCAGCATATCAAAGTAAACGTCAGAAATAATTGATGTCTCAGACAAAAAGGAGGGACCAGTCTTTTTGTTATGAGCACACAATATATTAATTTAAAAAAAATTATTTTTAAGTTACCTCGCTCAATTTACCTTATACAATGCAGTTTTTCTGATTCCAAAATCCTGCATTGTGTAAAGTCGTACCACGTACCACTTCTCCAGAAATATGAAATGTAGTTTCGTCACTAATCATTACGGGTACGATTCAGAATGTCTACAGAAAATACCTTATGGAGAACTCGACCATTAGGTTTGACTTGTTAACCAATCAGCAACTTATACGCTGCCAATATCGACCATTCAAGAACAATTTTACGAACAGTCAACTTGAGAATTTCTGTTTGCAAACTGATACGACGAATGAATTTAGTAAATTTAGTGGGATAATCGACGACATAGATTTTATCTATGTCGGCGAGCTTCATGTTTGTATAGCGATGCATACCACTCGAAAACCATGCAGAATACGCCAGTTGAATGCACTAACCTTCCTCTCAACAGCGCCCTGCACCATCTCAACGTACCATTTTGGCACGCGCATTCCATTACAAAATCAGCTGAATTCGGTCCTTTCTATTTACTTTTACATTTTTATCAGATATTTTATGAGCACCTTGTATATCATATCTCGCAGGTACTGCTGTATCAATCAAGATTCAAATTCGAAGTATTGAATCACGCTTGAATGCTCAAAATTCTCTTCATAAAACGTTATACTTTTGACAAACTTTGAAACTGGATGTTTGGAACCAACATTTAAGGGAATGGCTACATTTTTTCGAACATATTCCCTTACGAATCGCTCAGTAAAACATAAATCGTCTTTCTTTTTCTAGCAATATTTTGAAATGTTTCAGTTGCAAAGTACATTACGTAAACAACAAACATAATAAACTGATCATATCGATAGATTAATTTCTTGTTAAGCTAAGACATTCTAAAATAAATAACTTGTCATTTATATCACGATATTCAGGATCACTTTTAAAATTTCTGGAATAAACGCTTTGTTGTTAATTTGTATGTAGAGCATGTGTTATTCGTAACAGTATAAAATACAGTATAAAAACAATCAATATCTAAAATGCTGGAAATTCAATTCCTTTGCACTTCGAAATGCCGTTTAAGTATTCTCTATTTAGAAAATGAAGACAGCAACTTACAACGCCATCAGTAATGGTTTTTGATGATTTCCATGCACAGGTGTTAATGATGCTAAGTACCCTATAGCAACATGTGTGGTCAAGCGAAAATCGTGAGGTCAGAGCTATATTTAACGGCACGCGAGATTGTTAGAAAGATAAAAAGGCGTGTGATTGTTTCTGTCATGTAAGTAATGCTCTTTTTTAGTTGATTGTGAAAGAAGCATGTAATGTGCTGTCTCTGGGAAGAAAATTAGTAATGTCTCGAAATTAGAAAGGCTGTAACTTTTGACACGCGCGAATAAATTTCTGAAGATGAAAATATCGTTCCTACACTAATGTAGCTAGAATTTTTATTTATTTTTCAAAAAATTGGTGCCCCTGGGTATAGTTTAACGATTTTATAAGAATTGCTATTATGGAGAGAGATACTTTAATTTGCATCGTCAAACAGATAGAAATTTCTTTGTTATGTTCTGAGAAGTATTTAAGGCGAAACGAAATTTATCCGCTCTTTTCCTCTCTCTCCATAAATGTGAAAGCTAATAACTGAGATTTCATCAAGATATTTATCTCGAAAATAAGTGAAGTAACTGTTTAGATCTGCAGTTTATTCCGATATTTTATCTAAATGAATCAAAGCAAATGATACAGCAATATTCTAACTCTAAAGATGAAATTTTTACCTGCTTTATCATTAACACTTTGAAGAACAAAACGCCCGAGATAGCCTTTCATTCAAATGATCACAACGCCCAAGATTGAGATGTTGTTTTCTTCCTTCCCCGCTAAGGTATGCAACAGCAGGTGTAGTTCCCCAAATGCATTGTATCAGTTTATTGCAGGCAGCGTGTCCTAACAGACTAATTGAAACATCTTTGTTAGGAAGTAGAAAGGATGCCATTTAAAGTCCTCACACCTCTTTGTGCGTTAATGGACGGGGAGGCGAGGAAACGAACGAGACGCATAATGGACGTTTCGGTATTTTAAACATGCAGGTTAGCGAAAACTTCGGTTTTCTAAGGGTTGAAAAAGCTACATTTTGCACAATTCTATCAATAATATTATTACCGTGGTCGATTTTTTATCCTTTATAAATGGAAATATTTGAATATCGCGATAAGAAGCGAAAACTGTTTTAAAAATATTGTGGAAAAATGCTTTTTACTTTTTTCCAAAACAAATTTTACCTGTACTAATAATACATATTTTCAGTCACATTGCGCTTCGATTATCATATTACTCTGGAAGGTATAGATGATAAGTAATTCTGCAGTGTTATGCTGCAAAATATATGTAATGATATGAATTCCTTTCCATTTAAGGAATACGTTTATTTCTGATTATTGCTAACATTTATTAACCTATAGAAAAGTACGATTGTTAAAAGTAGTTTAGATCTATTCGGCTGAGAAATAACTTTTAAAATGCAAATTCTATGGCAAATTAAAATGACATCTGCTAAGTGCTAATGCGTCATTTTATTTAAAAACAACAGCCGATTGCTAGAGAACATCAGACACTTCTAATGCACTTATCATTATATATTTTTATATATCTATGCCTTTTAAACAACATTTCAAATAAATTTACCCAGTTTCACAAGATATATTATTTCTGTGAGATGACAGAAAATCTGGCTCTTCATATTATAATGACGCATTTTTCAAGTTGATGCATGAGCATGGTTTGCAAAAAGCAAATGTATATGAAAATAATTTGTTCGGAATAGCCTTCGTTATCTATCACTATATCTACTGATTCTTCCATTTGTAATGCGACTGCCATAAATATGATAATTATTATAGTAAAACTCCTAAACATATTTTATTCATATCCTTCCAGAAACATCCCAAACAGATAAACCTTAGAAAGGAAAAAGCACTTCATTAAACGTCTTTCTGCTGTTATAAATAGTAACCGCAAAATGTGCTAATATGCGTACAAAATAAAAGTTAATTAAAAAAAATTAAAACTCTGAAAATATCTGATATACAAAAGATTTCTGGTCTACACTGTTCCAAAGAGATTTCAAAAAGTTATTAGCGGTACACAAATATCTGGAAAACATTAAATTTCATTCCACATTTCTAGATGTTAGTACAAGTAACTCAGAGGAACTTATGAAAACTGTTTGGTGCTAAAATTCGTGCTTCTTGACCTGGTACAGAATTTATAAAAAATTCCATTAAGTTCCCACGAAACATAAAATAAGTTTTAAAAAAATCTGAAGGCTTTCGGATTTTATATTACGCTCAAAAGGGAGTTTTAACGTCTTGTGTGTTACCTTTATTTATTAAGTATCATGTTTTTCACACTTAAACTCAAAATTCAATTCAATAGCAGTTTCACAAAATAAGGCTTCCAGATGCACACATTCGAGTTGACAATTACGTTATTCAAAACCTAATTACTCTAGGTACCATGGTTGTTTTCACAGTGCGAGAAATATACATACGTGAATGCAGATTCTTCATTATTTAATTTCTTTAAATATAATGCAGGGCTCTAATATTTGGTGGAAACAATCTGAAAAGTGAAATGCCGTTTATAGTGAACAAACGCAAAATGCCAAAACACCCTTTGGGCTGAAAATTCAGAAAACTATCCCACTTGTATTGAATCTAGTGATAGTTTTGAGATGTTCATAGTTCAGTTTATTTTTCCAGTAACAAACTTCCAGTAGTCTTCAGTTTGTCTCAGAAACGGATGCTTCCTCATTTTGAAGCTAGTCACTCATGTTCCAAGCAAAATAATCACATAGTTTGATGATGCAGTGTCGACACTATTACTAACAGCTCACAATCACTAGCTAACGTACGTATGAGCCACACAGGTGAAAATATTTCAGATTGTTTCATTTCCTTTGGCAGAAATCAAAAGTAAGAATTATTCTCGGAGATGGATTTGGAAATTTTGGAAACCTTTCATCCAAGTGTCCTATTTTAAAGAGGTCGAGAAGGAGAAAAAAAAGGAAGAATACTTTTAAGCTTCAATTTCAGTTAAAATCCCAGAGAGAAAAAAAGGAAAAAAAAATTCTAATGGAGGCCTCATTTTAAACTGACTTGGACATCGAAGGTTTCTAACGGAACTAAACTCACTTTATTTCTTCTTAAACTGTTTGACATGAGAAAGTTATAGTCTCACTGTTCCGTGAACATTAGATTGAACAATTTTATATTTTCATTTTTGTTTTTAAGAGGCGTCAATTTGTTTCGTCACCAAAGCGTAATAAACGCTCGCTTAAAAAGAAATAAAAGAAAAGAGTTAAAAAAAGCACATGTATATATTGTTTCGAACACAGCGAAGCGTTAGATAAAGCATGAAAGTAACTAGTGGTTGTTCCTTTTGTAAATGCTCCATGCTCTTGAAGCCTCCTGAAAAATGCGGAAGTGGCTGTGAATCAATAACTGAAAGATTTGAAAATATAGAATGCGTTGGATTGTTTACAGATTTATATTTTACATATTACTTAAATTATAATTAAAATTTTCCTCTCATTTTACTTAAAAGACCAAAATATAAACACTGTTTTAACGTATAAACAACTACTGTTATGTTTTTTAAGAGATGATCACGCTAGCTAAACATAATTAATGGTAACTTGTTAAAACGAGTTTAATAATATGTGTCAGCTGATGATTCTTACGTATTTAAGTAAATAGTTAAACATATATTTTGTGATATTCCACACAGCTATTAACAAGCAGCAGAATCTGTGTTGGATAATGAGAAATGATCTGCGCGGTGGAGAACTTTTATCAAGGTCTTAAAATCAAAGCTCCTATTTGTTCGACGCAAGAGTTCATAAATATTCAGGCTTTATATCTTTTCGGAATACAAAGTATCAAAAGTAGCCAGTGTCAGGCATCTGGAGATTTAATTAGATCAGAGACTTGTAGCGTGTAGAGGTTATTTGGAAGTAAGAGACATGAAAAATGAGCAATGCCCTCGCCAGGACTCCAACCTCGGAAATACGCGCCGAGTGTGCTGACCATTACACCACGAAGGCATGCTAAGAAAGCGGAAGAAATGCCTTATATATTTACTTGGAACACGCAAATAAAGTATGCTGCAGGTAGAACTAATGCTATTGCCAGTCAACTACAAGTGTTACTCGAAAAGAATTCTAGGCTTGGCCTTTAGAGAAATTCCAAATTTATATTGTTATTATAAGGCCTATCATGTGCTGTGCGTCTTCGGCCTAATCTGCCACCACAAAGACTGATTTGGAAAGGCTCCAGATTGTGCAAAACAAGATCCTTACGACAATAACTGGGACTCAGTTTTATAATATGAGAAATAAGCTGTTGAACAATGATTTAAAATTTATTTATGTACTTTACTACTTGCAGAAGTTTAGTAAGAAAGTTTTCACTAAAGACATACACCGTTTCAAGGACAAATTTTCTGCCTCCTTAATCCATAAGATCCTCTTCAAGGACTTTTGCAGCGCATTATTATAGAGATAACAGTTCCGATACCTAGTCTGTGCTCATCTCTGGTCATTCGCATTAAATTCATCATTTGGTTTGTACATGTTTATCCGTTTATTTCAATTTCGATAACTCTTCTTCGCTGCATTCACGCGTCATGTATAGTCCACAGGCCTTTTATTTGTATATATTGAGTACATAATTTTCACTAGTTTCTGTAATACTCTCTATTGGTTATTAGTATTACAATTTCGTACTTTAAAGTTATTTGTTTTCTATGTATTGCATAGTACTGATTTATTGTATTCATATTCAGATGAGTATATGTTTTGTACTGCATGTTTTTCCAGGAACTATACTTTCTGATGTCTCTTAACTGTTCTGATAGTTGGTTGGCTCATGAGACAAAAATCTCCTCCTTCCTACTTGCCTCCTGTTCCCCCCTGCGGAACTTCAACTGATTGCTATTTACGTAATGTACCTATGAAGCATTAGCTGAATTACCTTATTTAAAACTTATATTTCTTGCCGCATAAGCATAATCATTTGATTATTAGATATTTTCATACAGCGTTTGTCAAAAATAACAGTATTTATTGAACACAGTCCCCTTCGAAGCTTTTACTTCGAAGCTTTTACTTTAAATCACTGCCATTATTGGAACAACATCTTAAGTTACAGCTAAAATATCATTCTCAAATTTTTGGAAGATGAAAGAGAAGCTACATCCCTTTCCTTGCATCATACTTTTCAGAGAAAGCAGCAATGAATGCAGACCTGCCAAAGCCTTCTTAAGCACATTGCCAATGACTGTTTGAAAGCTATAATTACTGGGAATAGGTACAGGTACAAGTATGGGAGACACTAGCGATGTACCATGAGTCAACTGGTAATGCTTTCACAAACTAACTAACTGGTTTAAAAAAAATTGCAAGTTCTATAAGAATTTACAAAGAAGTGTTGAGGAAACGAGCAACTGAAGCTTTCCAGATAATATAGAGTTTACCCATTATGGTACATCATGCAATCGCACCATACACCCCGCATTCAGAATATATTAAAAATAACGATTTGGGATATAGAGAAATTACAGTATAGTTTTAACATAATTTGTTTATTAGAGAGGTAAACAAATTGTGTTAAAACAAACAAACAAATTGTCCATATTACATGGTAAATTGTCCATATTACATGGTAAACAAATTGTCCATATTACATGGTAAATTGTCCATATTACATGGTAAACAAATTGTCCATATTACATGGAAGAATGGTTACCACAGCCTACTCCAAAATCTTTGGAGTAGGCTGTGGTAACCATTCTTCCATGTAATATGGACATGACAACAACAACATCAGTTTTAGGGTAAGAAAAACAACGTACAAATATGTTTGTAATAAGCAACAGATAATTGCAATAAGTACTGGGAACACAATATTGTTATGAACTGTAATTGTAATTATAATACTAAAAAGATGTATACGGGGTTATTACAATTATAAAAGGTTATTACAGTTTGTTAAGTTGACAGATACATTCCTTTTGAACATATTCACGAGATGTAAAAGTTCATTAAATGTATGCAGTATGAATACTTGACAAAGCCGTAGGAAGAGAGTCCCTGAACTGGAAACAAAAATTCGATTTATGCGTACAGTATAGAAACCAAAAACGTTCTCTTGGAAGTAATCTATCTTCTCTGCGTCCATAGAAAGCGTGGCATGGCACAAGAAATGAGAAATCAAAGTCTACGATGTTTGTCAACCACAAAGAAATTCCTGTCTTCTCCAAGTATTTGTTTCAACGAAAGGCAGGACAGAATTTTGCCGTACTGAAACTTCTACAGGACAGTGTTAATCCACTATACCAGTGCTCTAGCCAGCACGTCACAAAACTGCGGGATGTTTGGGTCGAAAGCTATATAATTGCCTTTTTCATCACGCTTGTTCCTTTAATGTGGAAATCTACGACTTTTTCATCTTCCTCGGAATAAAGATAATTCACAAAGGGTGAAAAGTAAGTACAATTGGATATGATCAGGAAAAGATGAGAATTAAACTAAAGACTATAAAGAATGAGATCTTTTTCCTGTCTAGAAGGCAGATCATTATGAACACTTTCCCCCTAAAGGGATTGCGTTGAAGAGGCATTCGCTAAAGTCCCAAATTAATCTATCTCTTTCTTTTCCCAGAGTCAGTTCAAGAATTTTTTTATCAGCTGTACATGTTATATTCCATTACAAAGTTATAGAAACTATATTAGCAAACCTATTATACGCTACTCATCCTTTCAAAAATTATTTTTCAGAAATGACCTTTCTATGGTAGTTAATTCAAAAACGAGTATAATAAAAATGTATTATATTGTGATGATTTCGATGAGCATAGAAGGAAGAATTAGCTTGAAGTCGTCGTAGCTGAGCGTGAAGGATTACAGATGAAGATTACAAAACATAAACTTGAAGAATTTCCAGTCTCAAATGAATTATTGCAATTAAATCATGCATTTTTACACATATAAAATCATCTCCATAGATGTTTATCCAATCATAATGAAATCCGATATATTTCTAGGATTCAATCCTAATGAAAGATGACAGATTGCTATTTACATTGATTTTTAGAATTATAGACGGGGAAGCAAAGCGAGGAGTTACTTGCAAGGTGGAACATAGCAGAAGGAAATGACGTAATTAGCTCACCAGAGTATTTATACCAGAGTAGGAGCGATTCTAAAGACAGCTATGATTGGTTAATATTGGTTTTGGTTTGCATTTTCAAGCAGCGTTACGTAACGTCGAAAGATCTCGAATTCGGGAGAACAGATGAATTAAGGAGGAGATCACCAAATTTAGAAAGCTAATTTGAAGATCGCTAATTAGTTTTTAAAGCAGCTATCGCATTTTCTTACATCTTACATATATGTATTTATATCCACTCTGTTACTCGGCTCAGCGATCTCAGTTTCTTTATTCTTATATGTTTGTAAATAGTGCTTTTTTAGCTTTAACAATGATTGAATTATGTTGTTTCTATCTTCCGGTTAAGGTTTTTATGGCTTTAGTAAATCTGCATGCAATTTTTATAGAATTATCAACAATTTAAAAGTTGTTTAAGTGCGGCTAAGCCTAATTATTATTACCATAGCAGCCATCTTTGTTTGCATTTGAAACTTAGCAGAATAGTGGATTTGTTGCCAATCTAGAGAAACTAAGCTTCGCAACAACAAAGATAACGCCTTCTTTTATTATTGCGAATTAAATCATGCTTAATCCATTCTGGAATTTATTCGAAGAAATAAGTGCTTAAGATTTACTTCGTAATTTTTAATATAGATATTTTGAGTTTTTATATATTTTTGCTTTGTCGGGAAGCGAGAACTGAATTAATTAAATGAGAAATACTGAACAGTCTGTGAAAAACTGCTTTTTTTTTTGTTTGTTATGTAATTTCTTTTATACATCGTTTTAGATTTATTATAGTATTTGAATAGAAGATGTGGCGACGTTTAGGTAATTCTTCAGATGATATACATAACTTTTATGCCTTCTGAGTCATAAAACGAATGAGATGTAACGCTGTTAAGTGAACCTAGCGCCAGAGTGTCGCTATGGTAAACAAATATAGCGAATTTAAAGAACGCATTTATTCTATTGTGGTTTATGCATTATCGACGCAGTAGATTTAATTCAATCCAATAAGTTTAACAAGAAAAAAAAATCTGAAATGTTTCAGATTTTAAATTACGTCCAAAGGGACGTTTATTTAACATTCTGTGTGTTACCTTTATTTGTTAAATACCATGTTCTTCGCACTTAAACCATAAAATTCAGTTCAACAGCAATATCGCAAAATAATTTTAAATTGAGCATATCTTTAGAAATTTCGGTACACGCTCTCACGCGCTGGAGATAAAAATGTTTTTCTGTACAACGTTGGTATTGCTGGCTTTGAAATCTTTGAGTTTGTTAATGAAAAATTCGTTAAAGTTTTAGAGAATATTGTTACGAATTTCACATTTATTTGGCTATTTATTTAGAACTGTAATTAAAATTCCTTTTTATTTTCCCGTGCAACGCACGCAGACGATTTTTGAAGAGAAAGCTACGTCAAAAAAAAATAATAATAATAACATGCATACATTTATGCAGATTTTTCATTTTTTAAACTTTAATGCAGAGCGATAACATTTAGTGGCAACAATTTGAAAAGTGAATCGGGCATTCAGAGTGAATCAACGCAAAATCGCAAAACGAAAGTAATAGTCCTTCGGGACTAAATCCCTTTGGACTAAAAATGTGTATAATTTAAATGCAAGAAATGCAAGAAAAAATGCGTATAATTTAAGATTCCGTACAAGGAAGTCATGTGGTGTATATATCAGATTTTTTAACACGGGTTTGAACTAAATGTCTTTGTTCAATCTGTTTTATAAATACTGTTCTTTAATGCCATTTATAACTTAATTTCTTTATTTTGAACCATATTTATTGTTCCGTTATTTACAGTGTGATTGTACTTTTTATTCTGAATGCTAATAACCAAATGAGCTTACTATACAGGTTAGCTACAGGGAAATACAAGTAAATTTCTGACAGGCTTTTTCTCAATATAATCTTTTCCTGACCTTTGCTTGTATTAAATGCGATTTTGGATTAACTTTGGTTGTCGTCTTCGTTAAGCTAAGAGTTCTCCGGGATTGTGTTTCGGAGGGAAAATCAGAAAACCTGCGTGTACATACATACACATAGAAAACTGTCAAGAATGGTTATAGATTAGGGGTTATCATATCGAAAATATTTAGGGCTATGCCTTATATTTTATTTCAGGAGTGTATGAAATTTTATAACGCTATTTAATGAGGCAGCTGACTTTTTAAGGAGAGATAAATCAGTACGAAATTAAGACTGAATTTTTCTAATTCCAATGAAAATTAACTAAAACTTATTTTAGGAAGAAAAAAGAAAGAATTAAAAAAAATCTGTTAAAAATAACAGTTAAAAAACATTAAGAACGATAGCTATACGAAATATTTTTTTACGTTAGCACGCTATCGTTCACACTGTACTACACTATTAATTTTAGCAGTTTTGCAGAAAAATGTTAAGCAGCTATATTTTAAGAAAACACCATGACAGTGATAAAAGTAATGTGTATTTTTATCGGGATACAAAGATTCATCGCTGTATGCATTTTTCAAACATGTACGAGTAAACAATTGAGATTCGTAAGATCAATGGGAAGCCATTTCGTACATACGAGACGTAATCTCCGTTCATAAATCGTTACAACATTGGATGATTCCATGAACTGTGCATCTTCTGAAAGTGTATAAAATAATAAAGTAAGCAATTCATTCTGCGAGAAGTCAAGGTCACACGCATGGCCGACGTTCGAATTCAAGATAAAGAAGTTAAAACCCACAGTTTTTTGCGTACGCTTTTGTATCAGATCGAGAATTCTTGCCAGAACTTTACAAGTTCATACGTGGGCCCAGCGGTAAAGTGGACTTGTTTAACAACGGTCACGATAAAAATTGCAGCTGATAAAATGCACTTCGTTATTCACGGCATGCGTCTTGAATCGCTCTAAGAAATTTAATGAGCCTTCATTACACGTCTTATTGGACATTGCAGCATCCCATATATGCCGCACATACGGATACATTATGGAAATCTATACCGGTTGACTTAACCCAGCTGAGGTTGATTTTGAAGATTAAACAATAAAGTCATCATTTATATCAAAATGTCAGAAACGTTAGATGTAATAACCAAAAGAAACATGCTGGCACTTCAAGATACAAGCTGATACTCAGAATTATTTCAGAATTAATGTGCCGTATGTTTTTATCAAGGTATCATAGTTATGTTTCAATGGCACTTTTGCTTTAAGAAAAGCCGTAACTTCAGATGCTTTAACGAGATAAAAGTTATATATTTACTTTAGATTAAAGAATAAGTGCTTTCATAAAAGACAAAGGTACGCTTAACTAGTGTACTTTAGATTTTATGAAACAATTTCATGTGGAAATCAGAGAGCACGAGAATATGTGGTCAAAAGATGTGAAGGAATTCTTAGATTTTATCCGACGCTGCAGCAAAATTCAAACTCCGTGAGGTGTTTTAATTGTAAGAATTCAACGCGAATTCTTAAATATTTTCAAGCATAACTGATAGTAAAGAAATAATTTTATTGCGGAGGGTAACAAAATCGTGGAATAGTCGCGGAATAAATAATAAAATTTTGCAAAAACTTCGTTGTCTAAGCTTTACACTAATTATTTCGTCAAAACTTTTGTAGCCGGGGATTTACAATAACAACTCTCGCAAAAAATTTGTAAGGAATTTTATGTTAATTAACCAGTTATTTATAAATTGAACCATTACTATAACTTCTCTTTTCCGTATTCCTCACCAGAATGCAAATGGGTAACCAGTATTTAAACTGAAGCTTTGGATTTTAAGAAAAAGCGTGTCTGTGGCATCGCGGGCTCGCTACGTGTTAGTTTTCTACCCCCTCTAATCGTTATAATTGTTTGGCTTTGCGTTTTCTCGCTGCTGACATTTTTAATTCTGAGGCTTCGGTTAGATTAGTAAGCCAGCTTCTATTATAGTAATTAATTGCGTAGTCTTTGACTACTGTTCCACGTTTAACTCTAGCTTGAACTGTTCTGTTTTATTTGTCATCGCCATGAGCTGTGGTAATTGTAGCCTTTGTATGCTAAATTCTGTTTAAATATATAGTTTTAAAATTTTTAACATTCTCACGACTTTGTTTCAGACATAGCGATAATTTGGCTTCATGACTTTTAGGGTTACTCGACTATCATTAGCAGATCAAGTGTACAAGTTGTAATATTAATTCTGGATTTTAAGTTGTATTTTAAATTCAGGAATAAGGCTACTTTGCAGTTCAGTAAATAACTTGTAATTTGATTATATATTGCTGCGTATTAAAATCTTCAAGTATATTATGGTATGCTTAATGGAGTACACTTAGATGTAATGATTTAGGCACATTGATAGTGCAGAAATTGAAGATGTTGTTGCATTTCGTAGATGTTGACCCGTAATAAAAAGCAACTTGGCAGCCGAGGTAGATTAAATATTCATTTTTATTTTATTAAACATTTTGTGGGCACAAATAAATAGGCATACTACGTGTGCGTTTCCGAAAACTTTTACATTTTGGATAGCTTTAAGGTAAAAAGCCTTTGGGCCACGTCGTTGCTTTAAGCCTATTTACTACTTTCGGCCGTAGACTTAGGTGCCTGTTAGTATTCGCTGGTGAGGTTTAATTACGGGCCAACTCGCTTAGTTATTTCTATACAGCTTCGGCTAAATTTTAGTTAGTTAGAATTAGTTTAGCCCAAGTGGAGGCTTTCTTGTAAGCACGAGAGGGGCCGTCTATCAAAGATTTCTTTGAGTGAATAAAATGGTATTTTAACCCTTCCTTGGACTTAATAGTTGTACGAAGACCAGCGAATAACTCTAGAGTTTTCTCCATAGTTGCCAAGGGCACGTAGATTAACTGAAACTTTATAAAGTCAATGACAGATTTTTATCAAAGTAACCGAATCATTCTTTTCGGACTTCTGTCGTTTCTTGCTATCTACCTCGTGATAATTTTTTAAAGCCAGCAAAATTCTTTCAACTTTTCAACTCTGAAGATGAGCTAATTATGGCTCCAAAAATGGATATTCTTAAATTGATATTATTTAGAAATTCAAACTTTTCCTCTTATTTGATACGCAGTTAAATAAATACGAATTCTCCCTAACCCCAGTATGTAAGTTGATTTAATTTTTAAATTTTACTTTTTGCATAGAGCAAATCTAATGAAATTAACAAATCAGAATATATTCAATTAGAGAACTTAAAAAAGAATCGTGCCGACTTAACGTTTTGATTCAACTTAAGAACTAGATATAACAACTCTGAATCTTCGAAAATTTCATCTATCTTAATTTTGTTTCCATATTAATGTAATTTAAAGATGAAAAAACCAATCGTGAATACAAGGCGATAGCTTTTTAAATGCCAGACATACCCCTGAAATTTAGTTATATATCTAAGTTGATATTATGCTTTTAATTTAAGGAATTATATTTATGAATATTCGTGTAAATTACGATATGATATGATATGAATAAAGGAGCCTGAGGATTTAACTTGAAAATTCTCTTTTTCAAAGGAATTTTCTAAACTTTTCTACACTAATAATAATTGCTTGCTATTATACAGCTGATTTCAGTTTTACCAAAATTTTAAATGCTTTTCCAAACATGTCTGCAGTCTCAAAGGTAAGCTGGAAGGTTCTTTGACTTTTATTACTTGATAAAATGCTTAGTTTAAAAACTTATCATTTAGGCAACAGGCAGAATAACAAGTTAGAACAAAAACTGTCGTAGAATTATGCCATATGTTAAGAGAAAACAGCACAAAATATTTCTCTAACTTTACTGAAATTTAACTGCAACAGCATTATATGTATTTTTCTAACGCTTTCGCAGTCATTTTTAAAATGGTATGCAAATATGAAGGAGAATGACTGAAAGAAAAGAACGTATAATATGCTTTCCAAACAACTTAGCAATACGGCCCGCATATGTATAATTACAATTATCATCGGCCTCATCTATAATGTAAGTAATTGCTCGAAGAAATAGGGGGTGAGATAGTTAAAAGTGCTGGAATTATATAACGCAATAATGAAATAATAATAAAATGCACATGCACGTTTATTAATGACATCATCAAAAATGATTCAGAATTATAAATTCAATAACTCTAAATGCATACATATCATTCATGTACCAAAGGAAAAACTTTCCAAGCCTTGCCTAAAACTGGCCATTAATTCTCTGCTGGGCCATGGCCCATACGTTAGCAACCGCAGCTGTAAGTTAAAAAGATTGTAATTGCTGCTGAAAAAGTTTATAAGTTGCTATCAAATATTACCATTAGCATTAGTTTTTATTTACAATGAAGTGCGAGTAGAGCTGTTAGAAATTCTGCAGGAAAATGTCCTAAATATACAGCGTTAGAAATGTCGGTTTATAAGGTTTATTTATTTCAATTAACGGCTATCTTATTATTTTGTGTACTCTATACTTTTCGTCAACTTTTACTAGAAAGCAAATTAGTTTTAAGCATAAATAAGAATCAGATTTCAAAAGTTAGAGGAGTCAGTTAGTTGTCATTTAAGGCTGGCTGTTTTTCTGCTTTGTATTTCTGCTCTTTGCATTACCTTGAAGGAGAAAATTTGCTTGCTTTGAATTCTCTGCGAGTAGTAGTCAGGAGTATTCAAGGTTTAAAGTATGCTTTATTCAGACAGTGAATAAATTTAGTTCACTTTTAAATTTACGTTGAAAAGCTACTCTGAAAGTAGCTGAAGTTCAGTTTCACATAATTTCCGTTTCTGTAACCGGTCCAGGTCGACGTGTTAAATATCTGAATTTATTTTTATTCCGGTTCTGTTACTTCCGGTTAGGAAGTCGAACGGGGTTAAAACATCCGAATGTCTTTCACGGTTACTTTATTAGCTGGTACTTTAAATTTAATAATGTAATAGTATAAATTTATTAATCATGCTAATTGTACAATCGTTCAAAACATTTCCCCCCAGAACATTATTACGACACACCACCTGCTTTTAAATGATAAATTTTGTTTCTTCGGTAAACCCTATGCTTTTATAATACGAAAATAGATTATATTATGTGGATGGATATCAGCTTTTTCATTTCAACGCTGTTTCAGCTTTTTACAAGAACACTGTTTCAGGTGAGAACAGCTTCATTTTTGGCTTCGGAGTTGACTATCGGACTAGAGCATGTCTTTAGAATTAGACAACATTATCTTAAGCCGTGATATCAGAGGAACGAAAACAATAACAGGGAGGGGGAAAAAAGAAAAAAATTGAAAGTTTTCAAATTTACATTACGCCCAAAGGGGCGTTTTTTTAACGTTTTGTGTGTTACCTTTCTTTATTAAATATCATGTTCTTTGCACTTAAACCATAAAGTTCAATTCAACAGCAATATCGCAAAATACTTTTAAAATGAGCATATCTTTAGAATTTCCGATACACAGTCTCGCGCGCTGTAGATAAAATTTTTTTTTATTTTATATTTTTTTTCTGTGCAGTGTTACCATTGCTCTCTTTGAAATCGTTGAGTTTGTTTATCAAAAATTCGTTAAAGTGTTACACAATATGAAATCGATAATAAAACAAATTCCAAATTTGGGCTTCCAGATGTCCATATTTGGTGGAGGATTACGTTATTCAAAATTGGATGGCTCTAGGTGCCGTTGTTTTATCACAATGCGAGAAGCATACATACATTTATGCAGATTCTTCATTATTTAATTTCTTTAAATATAATATTGGTTTGTAATATTTGGTGGAAACAGTTTGAAAGTGAATCAACGCAAAATGCCAAAAAAAAATTTTTTTTTTCTCCCCGTACAGTGTTGCCATTGCTCGCTTTGGAATCATTGAGTTTCTTTATCAAAAATTCGTTAACGTGTTACAAAATATGAAATCGATAATAAAACAAATTCCAAATTAGGGCTTCCAGATGCCCATATTCGATGGAGAGTTACATTATTCAAAATTTGATGTATTGTTATTCAAATTTGATGTCTGTAGGTTCCGTTGTTTTATCAAAGTGCGAGAAACGTATATATATATTTATGCAGTTTCTTCATTATTTAATGTCTTTCAATGTAATACACGGCTGTAATATTTGGTGGCAACAATTTGAAAAGTGAACCGACATTCATAGTGAAGCAAAGCAAAATGCCAAAACGAAATTAACAGCCGTTTTGGGCTAACGCCCTTGGGCTAAAAAAGGTTTTCAGTCATACCTTATTTCATATCTAGTCATTATCTAATTACGAATTTGATAAAGGTCTGAATACAATTTAATTCCAGGCGTGAAAAATTCATATGGTGTAACTTACTCTTATTTCATAAATTTAACATTACTATAAATTCAGAAAAAAAATTCCATATCAAGAATATCTCTAAGGCATTGGCTCTCACTATATAAAATTAAAGTTAGTAGCTGAGCTCCAAAATTAAAATTTAAGGGATTGGTTAAGATTCATCAGTGATGAAGGGCTAAGCTGAGGTTCATCTACTGATAAAAGCAGAGCATGCTGGAGAGAATTAAGGCCATCAACTTCCATTATCAAAAAAACTACTCGTGGTTCATCAGTTAAAGTTAACTAAGGTCACGGCTTAAGACTGCACTTTCTGTTTTTTTTAATTCTTTTGTTTTGTGTGTATATGCATTTTCCTTTCTTTTTGCTTTCCTTCTTAATCGGCGATAATTTGAGAATGGCCGAGAGCTCATTGTTCTTTTCATCCCTTACAAAAAGTTCATAAAAGTTACGTTTTTCACTAGCGGTATTCATATTTTTAAAGCACAAGAAATTTTCCGCTTGGAGACTACACAATTTTCGGCATCAGATAGTACTTCCGAAGAGGTTTTCTAAGTTCACCATAAAGTTAATTCATAATAAAATAATTTGATTAATAATTCCAAGATTAGTGGATTACACGCATGAAAATAACCCCGCATATTGTCAAGTAGCTGTTTTGTAGCATCTTTACGCTAATGGCTAGTGTCATTTTTTACATGGTTGCTTTGGTAGAATATTGCATTCATCATACCTCTTCTATTTAATTTTGTATACCTGAATTTAACTTCGTGATTACGTTTCCGAAGCAATTTTTCTTCAATAAGCAGCATTTTCATTATCCTCCCAAGTTTTACTCCTAAGGTGCCTCATAGAGCATAAGACATTAAGAACACATCAAGTGTTAACTTCTTTTAAAATTTTCTTTTGTTTAATAATAAATATTAGCTTACAATAACAGTGAAAGAAGAGTGGATTACTTTGTTTAATATAAAGCAAAGACTGCTATGAACTTAGGCGACGGTGTCAATTACTGACAGCGAATATAACTTAAGTATCAATGAGAAATCAGACAAAATAGCTGAAAAGGATTATAAAAATTAAAAAGTCCAAACCCCAGCTTAAACGATGCAGGCTATGTGCCCTTCCCCGGATCGTAATCAGGCAGTTAAAGTTTTATTTTAGGAAAGAAAAACTCCAAACTTACCGCATCTTTAAAGTTTCGAAAAAACTTGAATCTGCGCGCACTTTTTCATCATACCTCAAATAAAATACACTTTTAGTTCAGTATCTAACAGAAGCTGGAGAAATTTTCACAAGTAATCGGTGCACTGTACTCTTCGAAAGCCTTTGAAACAATTCTTGAATGCTGTTTAAGATTCTGGATTAAGATAACTACTGTTAGTGAATGGCTGAGTGTTTCTAACAGCTTTTTTCGCCTAGGTGGCCCCACAGAAAATTGGCCGATATTACACCTGACAGAAAGGAGCATACACAATTAAAGGCATCCATGCCCTCTCCGGTATTCGAATCTCGACCCAATGATATGGCAGCTAAATATGATACCGAATGGGGAAGCTTGCCATTCTATAATATAAACGTTGCATATTGTACGTGTCTCCAAACGCCTATCAATTCATTTACTCAGTCACGAATTGAAATATGAAAATTTATTCAAATATTTTTTGTTAGATTTTGGTGAAAAAATGAACCTTAAGTTTCAAGAATTTTAATTATGTATTTCGTTTACCAAATCTCATTTGTTCTTCTTTATAAATACACGAGTATTTTTAAAGTATATTCTTAAATTTGTTTCTCATTAAACACAGATTTATGTTCCATTTGTAAAATTTCAAGGTGAAACTTCAGTTGGTATAATAATCCTTGCTTTAAATATATTTTTTAAAGCATGTTTTATACTTTTAGCGGCAGAATTAATAGAAATTTTCGCGATTAATAGAGATTTTCGCGATGATCGGCCATTCTTCGTGAAAAAATCTGTTAACAAACTACTGTATTGAAATTTGTACGTTCATGCATGGAAAACTTTTTTAAATAATTAAGGCATAGTTACTATTTTACAAATTGAAATTTTTTCTATATAAAAGGCCAGTCAGAAAGTTATAAGGTATTTCCTTCTTCCTTCGAGCATGCCTTCGTTGTGTAACGGTGGCACACTCGGTGCGTATTCGAAATGTCCAGGTTCGAGTCCGGGCGAGGGCGTTACTCATTTTTCCTGTCTCTTGCTTCAAATACTTTTAATGACTCTACAGTGGTGTTCGAACTAAAAGATTGTGGACAATAATTCATCACCATCAAGATTTGGCGACTCGGTTTCATAACCTCCAGTCGCTCTCTAAAAGTGGGAGTATATAAGGCATTTTCTCCCTCCTTTCATCATACCTTCGTGGTGTAACAGTAGCACACTCGGCGCATATTCGAAAGATTAAAGTTCGAGTCCGGGCGAGGGCATTTCTTATTTTTCATGTCTCCTGCTTCAAAATAATCTAATGGCTCTATAAAGTTAAATTTCCTTCCACGGAACCCTTTCCACAGTTACTGTCCAGACAATTTTCGAAAATTTCCACTTGTTTTAAGAAATTTTGCGACTAGAAGTACATATCTAAGATCAATGTTCTAAAAAATAAAGTCAGCAGCCACATTTATTAGGTATAATACTCTTTATACATAGACTCATTTCTGCTCTTTTTATTAAGATACATACTCTATTTATCAAATTATTTGCTTTCTGTCGCTTATCTGTCTCCTAACGTTTTCAGCAATTGGCTTAGAAACGTTTCTTCCACGACAGTAACATACCATGCATGAACGAGTAATCGAATGCAATGCTTAAGTAAAAAAGAATAATACTGAAGGCAATAATTGCAATAACTTTCTTTGAAACATGCTTATATCCCAATAATGTTAGCATTTCGTTTCATTTGCTCATTTTAATACGTTAAATTCTTCCTCCTCCCAACAGAAATGGGACATATCTTGTAGTTTTTCCTTCTCCGATTTTCAAGAAGAAAGTGAAGGGAAATATGCGAGTAAATACAGTATTTTTGTATCGAAAACTAGACGAACAGAGCTGCATAATCACGCTGACAAGTGTATAAAGTTACATTCTAGCACTGGTTATTTAATCATGAAGTGAAGAACAAAATTACCTAGACAGATATAATATCATTACCCATCATGTATGAAATAGAGGTAAAAAGTAATAAATGAAAGTCTCTCCTTCCATTAAGAAAAGAGAAAGGGAGATATAAGAAAGTAAGAAAATATTTCACGATACGTAAAAATAAACAACAACTAGTAAGTTACAACTTCCTTCTCTTAGACGCTTTCTTTTATGAAAAATTACTGAAGTGACTGACACTGAACTAACAAAATCAAATGGCGATTTTTCGTAAAGTTTTCCTTCTATTTTATCCACAAATAACAATTCCAGTCTTTTATTTTGAACTCCAAAATGCAATTTAAGTTTACTTATCTGAATTTTTGTTCTATCCTGAATGTGAAGAATTTTCTTTCAAGGAATGTTATAAAAGAAATTTCTAAAAAAGAACGATATTCTTTAATGAAAGAAGCAAAATTTTCAAAAAACACGCCTAGTACTCTTTTCAGTTTTTCCACACGTAATTAAAATCCTTAATCAGATTTAAGATGTATTATGTAAGCTTAGTAATCTTTATTAAACACTTTTTTTATTGAATCATTTTCTGTGAGCTCAAAACGTTCAGTTGTTAGAAGAATTTACTACTGTAGTTCAAGGATACGTTCTTTGAAATGAGTAACTATTGCTATTCGTAAGTTACGAAATGCAGGTGGCTATGCCACGTGATCACTCAAGTTTCATTCATCCGAGGAGTTACAAAACTTTTCAACTCCACCCACATGAAATATCTTCTCGACCTTGGAACACAGTAACAATGGAATCCAAATAAAATATTCAAAAGTCGTCTGCCTTTCAAAGTAAGCCTTGAGCAGCAACATTATCAGATATGTAATTTTTTAAATACATAAAAAAATTTAGTTATTATTATCATCATCGATGTTACACAAATTACTGTTATTGCAAGATCCAATTTTGCGCGTTTTTTTCCCCTGTTGAACAAGAATTATGCAGCTGTTAGACGTGAGACCTTGAACAGAAATCGAAAGTACTCCATATGGTGGGTCAGTTGCAAAGCAAATAAAGATAACCGACTTTTTGAGGTCAGGCTTTTGTTTCGCGATACATAACGCTATATAGCATGATTTTTTTACTTTGAGATACTAAGCGTCATTTTCCAACAGATAATTCTTAAGAAGGATTAAAAAAAGTCATTTTCATATTTGAATTTTGCTTTTGCAACTTAGGAGTGCAATTCTTGTTCGGTATCTCGTTATTGTACAAAGTAGGCATTAGATGATTCTGAGGTGGAAGGAAAGGTATGAGCTACTACGAACTTATCATCCATCCTGTTTAGTATATTAGTAATGTATGCAAAAAATGTAGCTCTTTTTTGGGAGGTTTGTGAGAGAAAACAGATGCGTGTGAGAGAAAATATAATTTTAAGTCTGCAGGAATTAACTTATTTCTTTATGTCTACGGTATGTTTATTACGCTAATGGCAAGTAAACGCTTAATAAAAGCAAATGGTACGTCGAGTGATGTCTACGAGACATAGTACATGCACCCCATGGAGATCTTGTTATAAGTTTAGAAGTATAATTATTATGTGTGAGAGCTTACTGGGGAATTCATATTTGTGTCATTCATGCTGGATCTTAAAATAGTTTCACTTATGCTTGGCTACCTTTATCCTCGCAGGTTCATAACTAGCATTGAAGCGAAAGGCGATAATGATCTATGTAGATCACTTGGTCCTATGTAGGGATTCATTGTGGCAAGTACTCATATATTACCAGCAGAAACTCACATGATTTCTGGAAATTTCAGCGAAGCCTAAAATAAAATGAGCTTCAGAATGAAACGCCCCTCAGAATACTCATATATCAAGCGATTCTGATAAGTTCAACGAAAATATGGTTACGTACTTTCGTCTATTGCAGGGGTTCTCAACCAAGAGAAAACTTCATAGTTCAAGGGAGGAACGCAGTCAACCTAACTCCACCTACTTCCTGCTGTGCTATTAAAAATTATCTAAATGTAAATAAATCTATGTGTATTTTATGAGTTTGGGACAGAGAAGGGGTGATGAATTTCTAGCAGTGGTGAAAGGAATGCATGGGGCTAAAAAGGTTGAGAACCACTGGTCTATCCTAAGTGCAGAAGCGTACGCAATCGTAGTCTTGCGATTTTAACGACCAACTCGAAATTCATTCTTTACTCAAAAGTTACGCTATGCTCGAAAGTTTTTCATAAACTTGTTTATGTATTTAGCATGTAATATATTCCCATCGTCTTGTATATTTTCAGTTTCATTTAGATTACTGTACTTGCTTATACAGTATTAAATACATAGAAAGTTCTGTGAAAAACTATACATAATTGTTACAATGAACTGTTTAGTTGAAAATGGCAAAATGGCACAATGATAGTAGATATATGTAAGATTAAAAAACATGCAAATCAAAATTATAACTTAAGAAGCCTCTTGATTGCTCATTTTTAATTTGGGTACTTTCTCTGTAGGAATAACTTTTTCTAAGCTGCGTCATATAATATGAAAACTAATTCAGCATTATGTCATCTTAAAACTTCTTCATTGCCTATAAGTTTTAGCCAATGAGATTAACGAAAAATTTTACTATTAATATAGTTGCAGCCCAACTACCCTCCCTCTTTCTTTGCCTGCTTGCTACCTAAAGAACGTCTCTTGCTTGCCTGCAAGACGTCTCTTGCTTGCCTGCAAGACGTCTCTTGCTAGAAATGTAACGCGGCATCATAAAAATTATCGGGTGCAAATTGGCCTCATTGTGAAGTGCAAAAAGTAATAAAGATATATTTGGAATATGAACTGATTTTGCGATTCTTCAAAAGTTGCCGGCATCTTCTGCTACTTAATTGATATTTTCAGTGATCTTCTAAACCTCAATCCACTCGAGACTGCAAAATAATGTATTTCCTAGTCAAGCACTCATCTCTTATCAATTTACTGCAAGGAAATCTTATTATCATACATATATTCATTACAGAAACAGCTACCAAGCATAAAAGAAGAGACGGTAGTTCCATGAAAAGGAATACATTTTTTCTTAAGTTAACAGACGATTAATTTAGTACAAACGTGACAGATAATAAAATCTCAAAAGTTACAAAATATGCAATAAACAGTTCACCACTGTATCAAAATTTTCAAATTTCTGCTCAACTTACAAATAAATATGCAGAAATTTAATATGAAGTTACTAGTTTCCGTTCCATGCAAATGAATTGAACATAGTATATAGAAGCGATGCTATGCTTCCCCCCCACACGAAGCTAGTTCTAAAAATCTCAAAATAAACATATTTATAAATCTAATGAAATGTTTTAATTTTTAGACAATTCTATCAAATTAAACATGCATTTCAAAAATAAAGAGGCGCCTGATTTAGTTATCGAAAAAAAAATTTCCCTTCTTTAAGAAAATTAAAAATAAAAATATATTTCTTTAAAAAAGACACTCAAGTATAAGTTGTGACCCAAACAATGAAATTATATCTCCGGAATTATTCAATTACGTATACTTCTAATTTGTACCATCTTTCAAAGCAAAAAGCTACTAAATTCTTTGACTTTGCTCACCCTTAAGGGTTAATAAGCAACCACACGCGAGTTAAATAGAAATGTTTTATTGCAGGATAAATCGCTAATGTTCTGTATTTATTAGAGTGCAGTATAAAAGGCAGCTTTCATCCATTTCTCGGACAACGGATTGAGGATTACAGGAGATGTGTACCATAAGAAATTTTCAAGACCATAAACTCCTAAGAGAGAATTCTTGATCCCCAGATTTATCCTCACAGGATATTTCGCCGTGTAGGTTAATTAAATTCATTGCCTACCAGTTCAGTTTCAATACTCAATAATGTTTTTAGCAAAAGCCCATATAACCTAAACTCGGCTATGGGATTATAGCTGCACTAAGCATGCTTTAAGAAACCTAAAATAACATTGATTATTCTTATTATCTTATCAGTTATTGAAATTCAAAGAAGTAATTTTAACAAAAAGGGAAACGTTGGATAAGTTTCCTTTGTAATGGCATAAGTTGGAAACTTATGTAACACGTTGTTTTCTAAGATAGGATTTCGTTATTCAGGATATCTTTTAACCCAATTTCCTATAATTGCTTTCCAATTTCATGCATATGCATGTTTTGCAGTTAGATACAGTGCATGAACCACATGAAATTATCGAAGCATTTTCAGCTAAATTCTACGTCATTTCATTACCCAACCGACCCAACTATCTCGTTTTGGAATAATCAAAATGAATAAATAAATGTGATAGCCACTAAGAAAATAATAGTCGTTTTGCTTATATTAATACGGTTACTCAAAAGCAATGCGAAATAATTGTTTGTTTTGCTATGCAATAAGACTGCTTGAAACCACTTTCATCTTACTTTCTAAGAAGAAATCTCACATTTTAAGAATTCGAAAACACTTATTATCGAAAAAATGCTTATTTTTCAGATGCATTTCTGGACAATCAATTTTCTCTGTCGATGTGGAATTATATTTTGCACACAAAGTGCATACTAAACTAATACAGAGGCATATATCATCCTATTATAGTAGTCGGCAAGTCCTCTTCCACGCTAGATGACAGGGTTTCGGAATTCAAGTGTTAAGCATGGATGCTTTGTGACTGCACTGTCTCTGAGAAATGGAAGTACTTAAAAATATGTGTTATGTGATCCTTTAATTCCATACTCAATTGTTTTCTCGATAAAATCAAGTTGATGGAGGGAGGGGGGATAAGACCAGTAATATCCAAGGCAATTAGTTTCATATACTATGAAGCACAAATTGAATCGCTTCGAATTTTAACAACATTAATCACATACTCTTACATATACAAAAATATATTGTTGCGTTCTACGGGTTCGTGGATTTAGAGTAATTAATATAAAACTCGATGAAGAATCAAAACACAATGTATTCGGCAGTAAGCACTCTTACAAAGGACAGTTCGAAAGACACATTTACACTCGAAGAAAATCTACGCTTAACACTCTGAAGCACTCAACAACACAGACTTCGTGCTATAACGGTGAAAACAGCTTCACCGCAAAGCACTAAAGTACGGCTCCCGACACGGTCGATCGCTCTAAAGCTAATCTCTAAATTCAAGACACAACTCTCTCCCCGTACAGGTACGGTATATTTAGCTTTAACTTACCTTCGAGAATATTCCCGAGAAAACCGCTAAGAATGCGTTCTAGAATGTTCTCATTCCGTCTATAACAAATAACCAATTTTGTCGCCCAGAATCGCCAAATACGGCAACCCTTCCTTTTCCTGCCACTTTCTGGCAACTCTAAGCCTGTCGTTTGCATAATTCACAAGTGCACATCAGTATCGCCACTGAGGGAGGAGTTTCAATCATGGACCAATGAGCTTTTATTGCTCTTGTGACTCTGAACCTTTGAAACTGTGATATAATCGCATGCTGTTTCACGTTTTATTTTGTATTTGTTTGGCAGTTACAGATGCATGGCGTATAAATGCTGCTACATTTTAGAAGAAAACCTCGTAGTGCGTTCATTTTACAATTTTATTTAATCGTCAAAATTTCACTTTCGTGAAACTTATGATGCCCTGATATTCGTTTCAATTTTCGTGGCATATTATCGCTTTTCATATCGGTAACTCAGAGTGCAATTAGCCTAGAATATTATTCGTTTACTAACACCTGTGTATTAAGAGAATTCAAATGTACAATTTTTTATTCATCTCAGAATAACTGGAAGTATTACAGTAAATCTAGTATTTTCTTATCTTAATGCTTGCATTACTATGATTTTGAATGTGTAAGATTCAAAATATATATTGTGAATGTTTTGATTATACCTGTTGTTAATATTAAGAGTTACATATGAATAGCTTAAAAATATTCGTTGTGAATAAGATACATCGATTCTGTTTGAACAGCATTTGTTACGCAGGCAATACATTTAAGAGCGAATAGTTATTAATGTGAAATTTAACACAGTAAATATG